>JAVIWC010008988.1:600000-992761 GCA_031894815.1 Creontiades dilutus | reverse complement strand
GCGAAAATAACCAAGAAGGAAGCGTTTTATCGAAAAACGGACTTCAGATTCGTGTTCAGCACCCCGAAAAACCCCTTAGAGAGTAGGTTTGAAAGCGATTAAACAGAGTTTATTTTTGAGCAATTTTGATGAAAAAACGCGAAAATAACCAAGAAGGAAGCGTTTTATCGAAAAACGGACTTCAGATTCGTGTTCAGCACCCCGAAAAACCCCTTAGAGAGTAGGTTTGAAAGCGGATTAAACAGAGTTTATTTTTGAGCAATTTTGATGAAAAATCGCGAAAATAACCATGAAGGAAGCGTTTTATCGAAAACGGACTTCAGATTCGTGTTCAGCACCCCGAAAAACCCCTTAAAGAGTAGGTTTGAAAGGGATTGAACAGAGTTTATTTTTGAGCAATTTTGATGAAAAATCGCGAAAATAACCATGAAGGAAGCGTTTTATCGAAAAACGGACTTCAGATTCGTGTTCAGCACCCCGAAAAACCCCTTAGAGAGTAGGTTTGAAAGGGATTAAACAGAGTTTATTTTTGAGCAATTTTGATGAAAAATCGCGAAATAACCATGAAGGAAGCGTTTTATCGAAAAACGGACTTCAGATTCGTGTTCAGCACCCCGAAAAACCCCTTAGAGAGTCGGTTTGAAAGGGATTAAACAGAGTTTATTTTTGAGCAATTTTGATGAAAAATCGCGAAAATAACCATGAAGGAAGCGTTTTATCGAAAAACGGACTTCAGATTCGTGTTCAGAACCCCGAAAAACCCCTCAGAGAGTAGGTTTGAAAGGGATTAAACAGAGTTTATTTTTGAGCAATTTTTTCGTCTGAGTCCGTTTTTCGATAAAACGCTTCCTTCGTGGTTATTTTCGCGATTTTTCATCAAAATTGCTCAAAAATTAACTCTGTTTAATCCCTTTCAAACCTACTCTCTAAGGGGTTTTTCGGGGTGCTGAACACGAATCTGAAGTCCGTTTTTCGATAAAACGCTTCCTTCATGGTTATTTTCGCGATTTTTCATCAAAATTGCTCAAAAATAAACTCTGTTTAATCCCTTTCAAACCTACTCTCTAAGGGGTTTTTCGGGGTGCTGAACACGAACCTGAAGTCCGTTTCTCGATAAAACGCTTCCTTCATGGTTATTTTCGCGTTTTTTCATCAAAATTGCTCAAAAATAAACTCTGTTTAATCGCTTTCAAACCTACTCTCTAAGGGGTTTTTCGGGATGCTGAACACGAATCTGAAGTCCGTTTTTCGATTGTATGGTTCCATTTGAGAAAACAATAAATTTCCTACATAACTGATGAAAAACCAAAGTTGTTTAAATAGGCGAAACGAATGAAAGATGAAATTGAAGAGGAACATTTTTCAAGAGTTGAATCGTTGGCCTGCAGTCCTAAAAGTTTTATCAGATTTTCAACTTTATGATAAAAAATCATTTTAAATTGCTAGTTAGTGGAGAAAACGTGGGTTTTTACTATGAAATCCACGTTTTTCACCCAAAATTTTGTCATAAAATCAAGTTTAACCTCAGATTTTGTGCATCTTTTTTTCCCTGAAAAAATGAAGGATTTTCAGGACCATTCCCCTGGTCAGAAGGGCTGGATCAACAGTTGAACATTTCAATTAATAAGACACTATTCGCTCAGAACTTCCGAAAAGAGGAAACGGCCAGAAAATCTTTTATTGGCTGGGCAAGCAATGACGAAAGGGTCATCATTCGATTCAGCTAATATTATACAAAGAAATCCGACGTCTTACTAATTTTTTTGCTGCAAGTCGATTTTGGGTGAAAAAAAGTCGATTTCATCCTAAAAACCTACGTTTTATCTCAATGAAACAATTTTTTCACTAACATCCAGAGTGAAATACTTTTTAATTATACGGGGCCTTACAGAGTTTGAAAAAATCGTTCATTTTCAAGTTTGATCATTTTTCTTCTTCAAGTTCAATTTTTCATCAGTTGTGCCTATTTCAAAAACCTTTGAAGATGGGAAATTTAAGCTCTTTGAAACGGTATGATCGAATTTAAAGTTATTCCTCCAATTAATTGATTGTGATCATTTTAGCCCAGTTAAAGTAAAAAATACCAGGAGAATTTTAAAACTAAGCTGGACAACAAAAAGGTTAAGAGACAACCTCGATCAGAAATGGGCTCTAGTTGGTTTCAGTCCTTCAAGTGTAACAACCTCCCTACCGTAATGTTATTGATTACTTCGATTATTAATTTATATAGAACAACTGATGCCATTTACGAGTAATTCATTCCCATTGGAAGGATGAAATGTGAGCTGCAATCTGTCAATGTTTCTAACAGTAGGTATTACATCATGATGTGCACTACGACAGTATTTTCAAATGGATGGATTGCAAACCTCTGATGTACCTAAATCATAGACTGAACCACGAAAGGCTTTGCAAGACAGATCAAATACAATTTACAGGAGGCCTGAGATTCAGTGAATCATTGCAATGAATTGAATCTTCTGCTGCCGACTGATGTGATATATTACTAATAATAGACGGGCTATAATTTTTGAAATTGAGCTGAGATCATGTTCATTTAATGCATAATTTCTTCACGAGTCTGGAGCAAATTTCTTGATAAGTGATGATTACAACTCAAAACATCAAAGTTTCGGCTCAAATGTCTCCAACCCTTGATGAGTATAGTACACCAATCTCCTCCACCCTATTGACCCCACCTACCACCCAGATCTGGCCAATATTATCCCAGGTGTACAGGACAGTAAATTAGATTGGAACGCACACATCAAAAATCTTCGAGCCACAATCTGTTCAAGAATCATCCAAATAAAATACTTCTCGACAAGTAGTGCTGTCTCCCTCAACATAAAGCAATTACTCTACCTCGCTCTTATAAGTCTCATCTGCCAGTATGTCAATGAACAGAGTTTTACGTATGTGCACACAGGGCCCTTGGTGTGCACACAATGCAACTTCGCATAGTGATTTAAACATCCCTGACGTTCATGAAATATTGGCAGATCATACAACGCCCTGGCCAACCGTACGCCCTACCACAGAAACCACCATCCTGGACGACCCTCAGAAGAAGACAAAGTAGAAACGGCACAGCGATATGCTAATCAGCTGAACGTCAGACACTGCAATAATATACTTTTCTTCTTGTTCTGTTCACAACAATATGAAAATTAGTACTCCCGAATTATTTATTGTTACTAACTGTTATACTGTAATAGCTATTTGTTACTATTATTATATGTGCAGTACCTATCCAGGATTTCTGTACTGAAGAGGCTGCACAGCGCTGGTATTAAATTAAATGAAATAATGGAAAAAAGGGACCGCCTTATAAAGAACAAATACCTCATATACAAAGATGGTTAAAAGGTAAGAGATTTTGGGGTACCTTGGTTGAAGGATCCTTCCAGCTTCCCGTCGACGGGGTGGTGAAAATCTTCCGACGCGGATGCCGCGTAATTTCAATAACTTCGCAACTGACTCCGCTACGGAACATGTGCAAAAAAAATGGAGGTTTTTCGCACAGAAAATCAGCGTGGGTTTGCCGGACGACGGCGACAGAGGAACTGGGGATAGGAGGGGAGCGGTGGTTCTCGGCGTGAGAGAAAGGGTAGAGGGAGACCATCACAAAAGGTACATGAGAAAAAATGAACTTCAATCGGGCGGTCTGATAATGAAACTAAACATTATATTTATATTACTATTGTATTAGCCCACCAATGGGTGAGACGTAATACTGCACGTGTCATGTGATTTGCACTCGTAATTAATGTTAGCATACTGCTGTAGTGTATAGCATAGTACTGCTCATAGTGGCCACTGCAATAAAGTTCTCATCATTTAAAAAAAAAATCATTTCTTCAACAATTTTTGCTATATTTAATGTTGAATACAGGGTGTCAACCATTAGGTGGACCAAACTTCAATTAATGATTCTCCAACTATTTTTAATGAAAAAAATATGATTTTTCGTCGAAAATCTTGCTTTTTGGGGCACTATCACGTTTACATTCATAACTTCCATCACAAAGGATCCAAAAAATTGGTAGTAATTTTTAGAGATGGTTTTGGGTTAGACTTGGAAAATTTAGTTCAGTCAAAGTTCAGTGGACTATGAACTGGTGGCCTCACAAATATGGCTGAAATGGCACATTCCACAGTCTCGTTGCAAATAATTCCCAAACATTTTCCCAGAAATTTTCTAACAGTTTAATGTTGCAGAGCGTAACAAAACAAAATACAAAGCCATTGAATCTGAAACATTTGAATTTTATTTCAAAACACAGTTTGACAATCAACTATGAGTCAATAATTGAAAAAGGTCAGAGATCAAAGTAGTTTTTTTTTCAAATTTAACGCTTGGAATTTCTAAATGAAATCATATGGGGCTTTTGTTAACCTTCCGGCGGGCGCGCCTTTCCGAGTCACACGAGCGAGCGCGCACCGACCTGTGGTCGGCAACTCGTTTGTACGTGGTTACCGATGAATAAATGGTTGAATGAGTAGAAGAAAGTGGTAAAACTGATGGACACATCGTTTTAATGAATTGAACATTTAATTTTAACTTGAAAAATTAGTTTTACAGCCAAAATCTGTTTAAAAAAAAAACGTAAACATAGAAAAAAATAGGATTAAATTTTAGAAGTAATCATGAACATAACAAAAGTGACCAGGTAATTGCGTAATTATTGCCAAACAACTTCATCTTCTTCAGCTGAGCATTTTCCACATTTGACAACTCGTTCAGAATGATTTTTACACACGAATCTTTCGCAAGTCGCACATCTGACATTGGTCAAATTTCATTTCTTTTTCGGCCACAAATAGCAAGGTCCTTTTCTACGATCCTGTTGGTTATGACTGGGCTCAGCAAGTGACTCATCTCGATATTGTACTAAAAAGACTCGAATATCTTTTGGAAGGTTTTTGAGCTGAGCTCTCTGTTTCAACTGGGCTTCCATAAGTTGAAACGCCAAATTGCTCAGGAAGGTACGCCTTCTTTCAACTTTTTCTAGGTTGTTATTGTGGTGTCAAGAAAACGAAAGAAATAAGCCAATTTCCTCGATAAGAGTATTTTTACGAGTTTTTGAAGGAACATACAATTCACCTATGTCATACGAAAGTATGTTTCATGACGTAAGAGAATAAACATTCAACAATAAACGTAAGATATAGTAATAAAGTTTACGATTGGGGGACAGAAAAAATACTCACATGAGTGGGCGCGTGCTGTACGGAGGTCGGCCAAACAGAGATTCAAACATTCAATTGACAATAGCAACTGAAAATGCACGGGAAAATAGCGCTTGGCGACGCAGTAAGGTAGAAGGGGTAGTGAACGAGGATTACTGTGAATAACAGAATTTTCCGCCACCCGAGACAAGTTGGGGTTCGAGAAATGCGCTGAAGGTTAAATCAAGTTATTTGGTAACTGCATTTTTATATCAAAAGTCCCATTTGATCTTATTTTGAAAAGCTGATGATTTAGGGTGTAAAGTGTCTGACTGCTATCCATCGTGTTCTACAACTGATTCCAACCAAAAGTGCCTCCTAGCACTTTTTTAAAACTTCTTAAGCTGCCACTTTTTTCACATTAAAATTTTGTAACTGTCTTCAACCATAATTCAATAAAATACCATAACGTCCTTAATTCGCTCTAAAAATTTGAATTGGTATAAGAGTTTAATTTCACATCTCTTTAATGCCTAACAAAAGTTTTCTGGCAGAGTTAAAGCGTGGAAATGGAGTTCAAAAATGAAATTTTTTCATAATCGCTAACTCAGTTAGGTTGGGTTAAAGTTATAAACTACTAGATCCAATGTGGAGTGCAAGTGCGAATGAACGAATTTTTCATATCAATTTTGAGGCTCTTTATGGCCTGGACGGTAGACGGACATTGCACTGGCCACCTTGAAACGTATAGTGACGATTTCCCATCTTTGAGTGCATTTTTCATCCGCTTTGCCTATTTAAAAAACTTTAGTTTTCCATCTGGGTGATAGGAAATTCAACGATCTTTGAAACAGTGTGTTCAAATTTGAAGTTACTCCTTCGACTAATGGAGTTATGATCATTTTAGTGAGTTAAAATCCAAAACATGAAACACCGTAACTCAGCAGATGCTGTTCTACATTTTTAAAATGGAAAGATGTTGAACAACGATCTTCCTCCTCTCAATATTCCCCAATGTCACGTAATTGATTGATGACCCATAATAGGTTGTGAGACAATGTCACATGCTTTTCAAGCTACAGGTTGTGAAGGATTTTAAATCATTGAAAGCAAAGTACACTAAGTACAAAAATAAATGTATGTTCATACATATCTTCTTATAACACATATGGAAATATATATATACTCACTGACAACAGTACACACAACACTATCCACAATTTTCAAATCAGTATCTGAAAAAAAAAAAAAAAAATGGTTTATGACATGATACATGACATTTGAAGTATTTAAGGACGTGGCAAGTGATATTTAAAAAATAAAAATAAAAATTTAACCAAAACATGAAAATTGACTCCATAAAGTTGTCATACCTTGAAATTTGAATGGGAAGGAATTGGAACCCTAACAAATATTTCAAGACTGGCCCAGGTGAAAAACCGTCAACATTTGCTGGGCCAGTGGCTCCCAGAGCCAAATAGCCAGAGTGTGTTTCTTCATTACTTTTGGCGATTTGTCAGCAAATACTGACTCTTTTGGTCATTTCGATGGTACCATCGTGTCCAAATTCCAGCTGCCAATGTTTACCACTGGCTCCCCCACGTCTCCTAAGTTTTTTCTGACTGTATTTACAAAAGTGATAGCTACAGCAGAAGTGTTAGTAGCTGTTCACTAACATCGATGGGCGTTACAGAAATGTGATCCAGCCTCTTGCCTACGTATAGCATCCTCCAGTTGAATCAAACCTTTTGCAAAAAAAATTGAACCTTTTTCCAAAGAATTAAATTTTTTCCCAATAACATTACACTTTTATCCAAAATAATTAAACCTTTCAAAATAAAGGGATATAATAGAAAACAAATCAACGACGTAACAACCAGTAAAAAATCAGTGACCATGAAGTAGACACCATGATGAGCAAAAAGTGCAAGACTTCATGGCTCCCACATAATTGACCATACTTGCTGAAGCAAAAACCAGTGGAAAAAGCTTTCTCAAATGTCAAATTAGCAGCAAGAGGAATATTAGGCTGACATGAAGAGCACATTCTTACTCAAGTAATGGTAACAAGTTCAGCTACAGTAACCCCCCCAAGACTGCGCAAACTGCGTCACAGACATGTTGCCAGCTGAAGCGAATGGAGACCTGCTGCATTAGCCCCCTCGTGGGAATATCTGCACTGGTAGAGTGTTCTGTCGTCGACGTGATGCTCCTAGGGACCCCATGTGCCTTAGTCGTCATAATCTCTTTGGTGTGACAGGGTCCTGCTTACTCCCAGAATCGCTCAGTCCAGGCAATCGCCATTTTCCTAAGTAGAATTCCCGTCAGATGTTCCGTCTATTGTACGATCTGATCTACGCCTTTCAGGCAGATATTCCCACTAATGCATGTTTTGGTAACTTCCTCAGAGGCAAATGTTCCTCAAAACAGTGTTGGTTTTTGTTTCATTTATATTATTTCCTTTCACATCAGCACTTATTTGTTTAGATCTTGTCAAGGAGTTCATCACATAGTTTTGAGTTGGGAATCCTTTTTTCATTATGAGGTTTTTTTATCGATAGATCCTTCATTTAGGATAATGTCTAAAAAATCCTATCAAATATTTCAAAATGAACACGAAGAATTATAGAGCTTGCTGCACTGCAAAACCATTATGACTATGAACCTTCTCCAGAAGAAATATGGTGACTGCTATTTACATATACAATTGTATATAAGTGCAGCGAAGTTTTATTAATTTCATGTTAAATACCTATATTATGAAAAGGTAAATTGATGAAAACGTTGTTTAATGAGTGAATCAATGCTGACTAAAGAATGAATTGTGATTGTCTTTCAGGTGACCAAAACTTTGAAGAGAATTTGTTGAAAATTGAAAAAATACACTATTTTTTAGTCAACATACTCGTTATTTAATATAATTGAAGAAATATCGCTTTTTCTTTTACGATCAAGACAGTTTTTGATGTAACTGCCTCACAAGCAGATATTCCTGCTAAGAGAAGAAAACACACAAGTTCCCACAAGGAGGTTAACAGTACCTGGCTTCATTATCCACCGACCCTTCGTTTTTCACTTTTCTTTAATTTATTCAACCTAATACATGCTAAACCTGTTTCTCCATTCATATTCCTTATTTTCCCGCTAGATTAATTTATTCGGAAAAAGGTTAAATTACTATGGAAAAAAGTTTAATTGTACTGGGAACAGGTTTAAATGTTTCGGAAAAAGATATAATTCTTAAAAAAAAAAAAAAAAAAAGTTTAATTGTCTGGAAAAAAGTTTAATTCAACGGGAAAACGCTATATAAAAGCCTTACATTACCCCTTAGCCTAGCATAATTTTTGGACATTATAGCCTTTACTACTACTCAAGTTGATGTTCAAGCGCGAATATTCAAACTTTGATCATACTCCAATTCTTTTTTGTTTTCGGTAGAGAGTTAAAACTCGTTTGAACTGGACACAAACTGGCATTTCACGCTTTTGAAAGGGTTCCCACTCGAAAAACTTATGAACTCTCATGTACCCCATTATGGTACAGCCGTCATAGAAGGGTTTTGACTAGGGAGTTCACTAGTCAGACACTGTGTCGTGGTGCATTTCAAGCAAAATTACTAAGGAAAGCACAGAAACTTCAGTAGTTGGAGCAATTTCGGTCTCCATTTTGGGCATCCTATGACCATGCGCCTCCTTGGGGAAAGTTTTACAAGCAAACACCAATGTATGTATTGGCACACCTATGAATTAATGAAACGCATGTCAAGAAATCCGAGTATTCATTGTCAGTTTTTTGTCAGAAATAATAAATGACTAAATAATAATTTTATTTAATTTTATCGAATAAGACACAGAATTATATTATACAAGAATTCACAAAAACCAAACTCACCATAACATGATGTACTAAAGCGGTTGTCTCAGTTCCTCATGCATGGCCTTTTTCCTTCAATTTCTGCACTAACGTGTCAACGTCTGGCACAATAGCCCCAGCCTGTCTCACAGGTGGGTCTTCCACACTGACTATTTCTATCCTTGGAGCAACATCAACGCCCAAATCTTTTGGAGTGACTTTTTTAATGGGTTTCTTCTTGGCTTTCATGATGTTGGGCAAAGTGGCATATCGTGGCTCATTCAAACGTAGATCTGCACTAAGAACTGCTGGCAAACCCACTTTGATGGTTTCCAACCCTCCGTCAATTTCTCTGGTGATAGTGAGCTCTTTACCATTCACTTCCACCTGTGAATGGTAAAAACCTGGATTAAATTCAATTGTACCAACAATGGAAATCCGTATCAGCTAATCAAATACCATTCTTAGAATAGTGGTCTCATGAGCATGAGCAAATTTTCATAACTTTTCGCCCTTCCTTCTGTTTAATTTGGGCGGTTCGGAAGCACAAAAATTGTTGGAAACTACAAGCTTCTGCCAACCTGGAAGAATCTTAACCATAAATGTTTCCACAGTCATCAACCCCTTCATATGGAGGGTCGAAACATGGTCAATCCATATTCTGGTTCAATCACACCAATTCTATAGTGGATACAATATTGATAAAATTGACTTGAAATTGATAGAAGATGATTTAATCGGATTTCGCCAATAATCATCAACATTTTAGCGAGATTAGCCCACTAGGACTAGAGAAAATTATGATTGACATTTGCACATACACCAAGTGAATTATTGTTTTGTGAACAGCGAAATTCCCGAGGGTCCATATACTCTCTAGCCAACAAGTAGCCTCCCTGTAAAATTCATTAAAATTGGAGGAAAACTGTGGGAATTAGGCTTGCTGCAAGGATTTCACGTTTGCGTATACACATTAGTTACTAATGATAAGATCTTGTTGAAATGTATACAAGGTTATAAGATAGTGCTCATCCAGAACCTGAGAAAACGAAAAATAGTGTATTGTTTGCGCATTTGCAGGATGAGGTTTGATTACCTGGAGTGATGCTAGTGAACCTGGCGGTAGTCGAGTGACCTAGACCTTACACACCAGAACTTGCACTGTGCTCTCTCCAGGCAAACCATGTACCTGAACGCCCAGACCTCCGCTCCATATAACATAACCGATCAAACCATCGAATTATAGGTCCTTCTAATAGCCTCCCAAGAGGAACACTTAGCTCTCGACAATACTCCCCTTAAGCTTGCTCCTGCACATCCAGCTTTGCTTGTGAAAGTCACTCCCAGATATGCATATTAATTAAAAATCAGAAGTGTCCATAACTCTGAAGTGATAGTAATTGAGGCTGAGATTAAACAAATTTTGTGGGCGTGAACAATGAAGTTCTTTGGTGTTGATTACCAAATAATTCATTTCGAAACTAAATTAGAAGTTAATTGAATCTAAGGACGCTGCTAACAGGCTTATTCATTTTTGAAAAATTGGTCATTGCTCCTGTCATCATGAGATTTGGGGAATTAATTTCAAGGTTCAGAAATTGACATTATTAGCTATGAATGTATTTCTAAGGATCTGAAGCCAATCCCAGTCGATTTTGCGTTCAAAAATGCTAGGAAACGACACCCAACTTGATTTTTGCCAAACAAAAAATCACGTTTTTGGGCCATAGCATCCATGGGTGTGAGGCAACCAGGCTGGTTAGACGTTAAGATTAACTAGACGCTAAGTGGAGTACGGGAGGGTGGGCCTACAAAACTTTTGTGCAATACGATTACAAAGGCTTATTATGGAATATAATAGCTAAATCAAGCCCCCCCCCCCCACCCCCCGATAACTCAGTTTTTTTGAGAAAGTCCCAAACAGGACTTTACCAAAGCGCGTTTTTGTGTATTTTAAATTATAGAATCATAATTACATAACATGTATATCAAAGTATTTCTATCTCGTAGGTAAAGGTATTAATAAACATGTATTGTTGATTAATTTTGGCATGATTGATTAAACTGTTTAATATCACCTCTGTTGCTACATCTGTTATGGTAAAATGATCGCTTTTACAGTTGACTGTGACAAAGATCCCCAACTAATAAACGTACCATTTAAATCAAAATCATAGCCAATGTATGATTGCCTATGGATACAGCTCCTCCAAATTTGCATCTGTTTGCCAGTCATTTCACTTATTCTGGCTTTAACAAAATAGAATGCATGCATACATGTCATGTCGAGGTAACACAATGCACATTTTCTGCAGCCCAATGCTCATTCATATACCTTGTATTGAATTGGGGTAGATGGTTGACCAACTACATGATGTTGGGCCCTGAAGCTATGGCTAAATACATCAGCAAAAACATTAAATTTTGGTAAGGGACATTTGAGCAATACCCCCTTGGTTTCCAAGTTTCAGGTCAACTTGTTATCTTGGCTCATAATTACTCCTCCGTTTTAGTCTCAAAATAATTTAATAACAAGGCAATTTAGTTTTTCCACGTCTGTCACTTCCAATGCAACTGTAGGCTATTTTTTCAATTTCGGTATTAATGCATGGAAACCAAAATTTTTTCTGGGACATGAAATGGCAAACATCATGGAGATTAAAGGAGGGTATATTTTGATTCAAAGACTGGTAGGATTTGTCAATCTAGTTAGATCACCAATTCACAGGAAGTAGTTCAGTAGAAATTGGGGGATCCAAAATGAGCAGAATGCAAGAAACCACGGTGGGAAAATGTTAAAGCACATAATGAAACTAAAATGAGAGCTGGAACATATTGCAAGATACACAAAACAGTAAAAAGCCACAAAACAGCTTATTGTATGAATATTAAATGATATGTTTCTGTGATCACTTATGTGGACCCATTCATTGAATGTTTAATGAGACAAATGGATGATATATTTATTTCTACTTACTGAGGTCTGAGACAATTGTGAAAGTGTAGCAAGAAAATTTAACAAATTTTGTACCTTGGAAGCAAAGGTTCCCTGAGGACAATCGAGGTAAGCTGCTGTCATCTGGGCAGTTTGATTGCTGTCATCATCAATAGCCTGGAAGAGAAGAAAAACAAATAATTAAGAACCACCACTGAAAGTTTTTTCAAAACTAATTAGCCCCTGTCTATAGTCCAGCTCCTAGAATATTACCCTTCTACACTGCACGCCACAGAAGTCATGGCAAAGTTGAGCACCTAGCAGCCTGAATTGGAAGGCAATGTAGGGAATTATACTCTATCAAGTTGGCAGCCATGATATAATTTCATTCCATTATGATGCGATTATCCATAGTTATCCTGATTCAACAGTTTATATTATCTCTTTAACACATTGAATGCAGGTGTATCCAAAAGGTCACATGGCAGACATCACTTTGTACAGATGTATGCTTATGGTCACATGCCCCTCCCTAACTGAGCTCGCTTCTCAATGCTCATAAATTGGTCGGAGACGTGGAAAAAGAGTTGGAGGGGACGTTGGTACTGTATTCAGTAGGTCTCTGGGACTCGTGGAGACTCGTTGGATTTCAGTTTCACGGCAGTTTGAGTGAGAAAAGGCGCCTAAATGACCATTGAGTAAAGTTCATGTGTCATTGTACTTCTAACACCCATTGTCCGAAGGAACCTAGGTCACGCAAAATCCACGTTAGTGAAGATCCAGTTTATCAAAATGTTTGAAATGCGATATCAAAACGATTTTATAGCAAATGCCACCACAAGAGCCGGTGGACCATTATTGCTACTATAATCACCAAGAAAATGGGTATTTCTAGAGTATGGACGATTTATATCTTCCAAATAGCACAACTAAGAACAATAATTTCATATGAATGTGAAAATAGTTCCAGGCAGAAGCCAGATTTTTCTGATCAAGTACTTGATGAATTGTGAGTCATTGCTGTTTCAATTGAATTGAATGAAAAACATTTTTGTCTAATGTCTGAACACTTGGTTTCCATTCTTGAATTGTATTGCTTACCAATAAATGATCTCCAGGTTGTATTTACGCACAGTAGAAGTGAAATTTGGCAAGTTAATACCTACAGGATTTATAACAGAATCGTTTTTACGATGCAAAAAAACTAGGTAGTAGGTACAAGTGGAGTAGCTTGCATGATTCCCATTCTTAACTTTGTGCAACAAATAAAATTATTGTCAATTCTAAGTAGGTAGGTACCATTAGCTTTCATTTTCACGATGGTTGCTTTTTCATTAGAACTTCGTTAGGTATCTAGGCGAAAACATGTCATTTTCCATTTCGTTGCTACGTGGATAGGATTACAGGAAATATTGTTGCCAATGAGCAGGGGAAAAAAAAGGGGAGTTTCGAGTTAAAAATTAATTCCATCTCCTTTGCCAGAGGGGTTGGAGGGCGATATTTGAAGGGCCGCACTATAGAAATATCTATTATCCTAGTCCCCCAGAAAGTACTTAGTTTCCAGGTTGAAAATAAACTAAGAAAAATTGCCCAGTTCAAGGTCCTAATGTTTGAGTCAACCCAATTCTATAGTTAGCATCACTTAGGTTATTTGATCATGTTCGAATTTCCAAAGACAAAGTGAACAATTTCATGAACTTCCAGAACTCACAAATATGAGTTTATAAACTCGAGTACCTTGGAATAGAGTTTGCTTGCCCAGTGGGTTCAAAGTCACAGAGTTAGAGAATTCAACAAGCTTGGAGTAAGCTCAAGAAATCTCCCCCTGAAAGACACTAAGATAATCACCATCACTAAACAGCATGAATAGAGTAAAAATTGGCTTGTATTCCTTAAATTTTCAAAAACTATTTGCGAAACTCTACATGATTTTATTACTAAAACAGACATAACTCAAAATTGGAAAAAATCATCATCAACAGTCATTGGGTTTTTTATTATTGCCCAGTATATAATATATCAGAAGACTCTGACGTAATGTGCAGCAGGTATCCAAAAACTATGATTGTTAAGGATTATCCTTGCTTGTATTTGACGTTAGACAGACTGGATTAACCGGAAAAGTTGATTCAGCACTATTATTTTTCTTGTTCTTAAGCCAGCAATCTTGAGATGAGTGTCTGAATTGATAGAAATTGATCGTAACTGATTTTGGTTTTTGTACATTCATTTTTAGCACCATTTAATGTAAAGTGTTTATTTTGAAATTTTCCGTTTTCCCCCACTAACGATTCTTCAGCCGAGGATGACATGCTATGATCACGCCCTTCACTTTCCACAATGATTTTTATTTTCGACTGTAATGGGGAAGGTAGTTCATCACTAGATTCGTTAGCAACATGGAAGTTTTCAAATGTAGATGGTAGAGAATGTAAGTACTGTAATACTGGATAAGTCTAGATTTACAGTTATGACCATTTTTGCTAACTTGTCAACATAATCAATGGAGTTATTTAGGAGGTCCAAATATTTTCAACCTCTTTCACGAGATGCAATACAAGTGATTTCAAGAGAGTTGCTTTCCTGCTGGACCTGTACGTTGGTTTTTGGTCTTTAATGTGTCGCAAATGTGCTTTGAGACTCCACAGTTCTTGATTTGATCCAATTTGGATGGCGAAACCATAAGTAAAAGCTCAGATTTAGCATTAAGGCCCACATCAAGCTATTTATCCATTTCTTCAGAATTGTTGTTGGTACTAGCTGGTTTTGGACATTTAACATTAACTCATTTCCCAAAATCCATTTGTAGTAAGCAATGCTTGTGCTTGTATTTTCCAGATATAATTATCCCGCTGAAGAAGTTCATTTTATGATTTGTAGCTATCATCGTTTCCAAGAATTATAAATTAAAAGTTTACTTTGGGTGAATCAGGAGTTGAAATAGTTTACTTTACTCACATAGTTGTGGTTTTCCATGCACAGAATATGTAGGTACTACTCCCATAATCTGATGTAATGTAACGAAATGACACCTCAAAACCATTACGAATATTTCGCGAAATATATCTTTGGTACAACTCTTGATCATTACAATAGAAACAAAGTTAAGTAATCAATCAAGTGAAGGGAATCCCATACAACAGCTGTTGATTAAAAACATCAATGGGTGTTGAAAAAAACAATTAATATTTATCAAGTGAATCACTTATATCAGATTCCCATGAAATAAATCAAAAATGACTTCAGTTTATGCAAAGTATACCAACTTCTAGTTGATTTCATATATGACGATGCTTTTGCTAGGGAAGTGAGACTAAAAACAAAATCATTTTGGGGTCTACTTTTGAATTGGATTATCAATTATGGTGTCAGACAGAACGAGTTCTAAAGTCGCCTGACAATTGGTTTTCCATTTTACTACTGTAGTACCATGTGTCAAAAAATATTCCAAGTGTAAGCATCTATATATATATATATATATATTTTTTTTTTTTTTTCAGCAATGGGCTACCAGTCCATGGAGTTCTCAGAATAATGAATTCCACAAAATGACTAAAATGAATATACAAGGTGTGTTAAAAAATACGCGGAATTTCCGTGTTTTGAAGAAAAAATATGTATAGTTATTCATCTAAGTACATCGATTATGTCCCCACGAGATATCATGCAGGACTTTTCCCTATTCTCAAAACACTTTTGGAACTCGATGTTTGGGATAGTTTTGAGCACATTCAGCTATGCATTTTTAATGTCATCTATGCTTGTGAAACGATGACCCTTTAAAGGTTCTTTTTTATTTTCGGAAAAAGGAAAAAGTCAGAAGGGGCCATGTCTGGTGAATATGAAGGTGCATCATTATGACGTTATTTTCAATTCCTGAGCAATTTCCATTTGCCACTGTTTTTGTTCAAAATTCGAAAACTTTGGGTCGAATTTCGGTACCACGCGTTTCATACCCAAAACGTTCTCAGAAATGTCATGGGATGAGCCTATTGAGATGGCAACGTCATTAGTGACTTCTCTGATTGTAATTCGCCAATCACTCATTACCATTGCTTCCACTTTTTCCACGATTTCATCAGTTGTTGATGTGCTGCCCCAGCCCCGTCTTCAATGTCTTCACGACCGTAATGGAAACGCTTATACCCCTTGTAAACATTTTTTTTTTTTTTTTTTTTCATACCAGACTCACTATAAGCCTTTGTTAACATTTCGCACATTTCGTTACACTTCATTTAATTTTTGTGCAAAACTAAATACAAATTCTTTGATCCATTTTTATTTTTAACAATGAGGCTCGCCAAACACTCGAAATTCAAACATTCTGGGTATTTCCTGAACACGCCTCGTATATCATTTGTTTCCTTCATTTCATAGGGAAAATGTGAGGTTACATTTCTATCTGGTTTGACGTGTTTTATAAATTGCTAATAACTTTGCTGTCACTTTTCAATTTTCTATTCCTTGTCACTGTTGACATGACCACATATTGTGACCAATAATGCAAAACCAATGTAACAACAACATTCAAAACAGGATTGGATATCAACTACTGTGTTTCTGAATGAGACCAAATGTGCTGTGAGCTTAACAAGGACAAATAAAAATAAGATACCACAGGACCCTTTTAAATATTTTTAAAGAATGATAGCTAAATGATATGCCAACAGCAACTGAACTTTTATTGACAATGTAAATTTAAAATTAAACCAATTGACAGGTATGAAAACTAAGGAAGACAATTAATCAACGTTGACATCTCCACAAGTAACTGTTTGCCTAACCTGCCTCATGTAAACAGCTCTATACCTCTCACTTAATTATCTCACCAACTAAAATTCGAAAGGGGTGAATATTGGTTTAATCTGGATCTGAACCCCCTCAATGGAACGTTACTGAATTACATTTAATTATACATTATTAAACATACCGAAGTTGATTCACTAAAGCAATCAACTATCATACTACTCCAGAATCAAAATACACACTTGAAACTCTGTATCAATCCAATTGAGTTGAATGAAGTCAGACAAGCCTTGTTTGACTCGATATGCAAATTCTTCTAACCACAATGATAATATTTCGAGGTATTATCAGGATCTTACTTGTTTGCCAACAATGACAACATCAGCTTTCTCGTCAGTTGCTATTTTTGCCAATATCTTCGAGATGTGAATTGGTTGTAACGTGTTGAGGTCACCAGGAGCAATTTCAACGTGTATTCCTCGATCTACTCCCATCGCCAATGCAGTTCTCAGTGTTTCCTAGAATATATTTATATTTGTAGTTCGCTGTATTTTCAACAAATATGATAAATATTGTTTACCTATAAATAATAAATATAAAAATTATAAATAATATTGTAGAATGACATTGTAATAAATAAATAAATATAAATAAAAAATAAATAATATTGTAGAGAGTGCAGATGTAGTAAATTCGAGAACACTGTCTCCATGTGGGAAGTATTTACATCTACACTAATATCATCAAGAATATAAATATGAGATTTTTCGTTTGTTTGTTACAATTTAGCTTTGAAACTAATCAACTGATTTTAAAAATTCCATTCTGAGTAACATAGGCTCTAGCTTAACCACCATAATTTCAAAAACATTGGAAATCAATACCTAAAATAAAACAATATAATTCAATGTACCAAAATGTTACCTCGAAATTCATTATTATGTATACGATGCAGACACTTTTTTGATGGTTTCTGGTAGTTTAGAAGAGTGCTGAATCCGAAAATGATTTCAGTTTTTCTCTATCACCGAATATTCTGATATTACATTAAGAAAATGGGCACTATGGAACACATAATAAAACATGTTTGAAAGTTTTAATAATTCAAACTCCGATTAGTCACAAATGAGAACTGTGTTATAGAGAATCTTCATAAATTTAATCACCATTTATGGCTTTGTATTGCCTTGCCAGCTTCTCCAAAAAGCTCCTCACTTATCAACCCCAATTTTTCTAGATAAAACGCTAGTAGAATATGTAAAAAGTGAACTTGAATGCTCATGAGGTAACCCAATTTTTCAAAAGTTCATTGACAATACTGATGTACCTAGTTCAATTCTTTTTTATTCCCCAGAAACATCGTGGTCGACGGTTTGAAATTAGTCCAAGTATCTCTTGCAATTTGTAATATTTCAGAAGGAAGTAGTTCACCAAACATTAGTTGTCTTACATCATGACCCACAAAAATGCCTTCTATCAATTATGCCTCTGATAAGTAGAGATTTGATATGAAGAGGAGGGAGGTGAATTTTTATAGGATCGACCAAGCTAGATAAAATAAGTTTTTTTCTTACCTTCTCCCATTTAGTTGAGTTGGTCACTCTTTCCTACTCCAGTGTTCATTTCTAGCCCTTCTTTCTCATTCACAACTTTCAAGTCCTAGAAACTTTTCAGGAATAATCACGAGCTAGAGTAACCTTGACCACCTGTGTGAGCACTGTGTTCAATTTCGTTCTGGTTCACAGAAGATACTGACATTTTATTTAAAGCCAGTAGGTCTTTAATTGCTGTTGCTTTATTATTGGTATTTATACAATGAAGTAATAAATTTATTTTGTTACCCTAACCCTTAATTTATTTTGTTACCCTAACCCTTAATTTATTTTGCAATGTATACCCTACCATAAGGAAGGTAAGGCGGAGCAGCAGTCAACTGGCAGAAAGCATATAAAAGCTCAACACTGAGGAAGAGTTAGTCGAACCGTGGAGGACAGGGCTACGAAAGCGATTTTTGGGAGCTTTGGTGAAGAGATCATTCAAATAGCTTGTGGGCTATGATCTCGGGTTCGACTGGGAACAACACTTTTCTACATCATCTCAGTATTGGGAGAAGATGTGCTCAACATCGAGATGATACCAGGAAGATAATGGAAGTTTAATAACATCGAGACGTCAATCAAGACTGGAGAATATGTTCCTTCAAATCAAGGGATGGGTTTTTGGCCAAAGTTCGTGAATGCGAATGCAATTCATTTATTCTACAATGTTTGAAATGAATTTTACCATCAAAATTTGTTTCACTGATTTCACTTGCATACAAATTCGAAATCACTTGAAATTTGGTTGTTATGTGTTTGAATAAAGATTATTATCGTTACAGACGAATAACGAAACCAATATCATATTCAGTTTGAATATTGAGTTGAAATGTTGAACTTAATAATTTGAACAACTCGGTCCTGTGTATTGCCCCTGGGAAAAATCAGCTAAAACATGTTCTACGTTTTCTGAATTACAGATGCATACTCTAAGGAAAGAGCATCGTGGGTGGGAGGGGGCTTGCCCCCCTGGCTAGACTCGAGGAGCAGAGTTTTATTTAAGGAATGAGAAGAAATAATGACAGGTAAAAACAAAATTAAGTAGTGCTTCAGCAGTCTGATAAATTAATAGAATAAAGAAGATCAACAATATGAAAAATAGGATTTATATTTCTGGTTCAATAATGATGAAATGGCTTACTTGAGCTTGTGGTGGACCACATGAAACAGCGATGATTTCAGAGGCAATTTTTTTCTCTTTCATACGGACAGCTTCCTCGACAGCGATCTCGTCAAAAGGGTTCATGGAGTGTTTGACTCCATCAGTAACTACACCACTTTTATCTGGTTTGACACGGATCTGAAAAGAAAACATATGATTTTTTATTATTTTGCATTTTATTTACTTCTCTCTCGATCTTGTGAGTGAATTTACAAAAATATTGTTTTGAACTCTGACATGTTATACAGGAATATGTATAAGGCACTCTTTTTAAAAATTCAATGTTATTAAGCGAAAAAACACGTATTTGAAAAACCTTCTTTAAAGCTTTCCTAGTGTTAGGGTCCATAACGTACTAGGCTCTACTTTGGCCTACTAGGAACTACTTTGGGTAATTGGAGAATTTGCATGAATTTTAGATTTTGAATTCTACCTCATCATTCTATAAAACCTACTAAAAAGTAACTTCCACAGCCTTCAAAACCAACGAAATGGAAAATATTGCAAGATGGTATTATCATATTGACATTATCAATATTATCAAACTCGCAGTAATGACTGAAAATATCTACAACTTTACTGACGTTCACACTTACGGTGAATCTATTTAGCTTCTTTGACAGATGTATGTGGGTCATTTCAAAATTTCGGTCACATTTGTGTCAATGATCAGTATTGCAGTCAAATCTCAACTAAATACAGTTTTGTAAGTGTTTTAAAATGTTCTCCTATGTGGATGTACGTGTTCCATGGGAAAGTATGTACAATTTGTGTCTACAGGACCCAGGAGAAAATACCACAGTCTGTATTTCTCACTCCCTACAGCTGTCACTAACCAGAGGTATACAACTTCCATCATCACTACTCAGCGAAATATTTACTGGGGCTGTTATATCCACTTACCTATGAAAGAACATACCATCTACAATGGATATCCGTCTCAAAAAAACAGAAGTATATACCTCACTCCCCACAAAAGTTTTTTTTTTTTTTCAAAATGGTGTATCAGCAATACGGTTCAAGATACCGCTCACTTGGGTAATATGCCGAGAACCGCAGTGATTGATTAGGAACAAGAAAATTGATCAACTTTTATTTTTTAGAAAAGTCGATACCCAAACGTGACCGAAATTTTGAAATGATCCATAGCAATCATTACTTGATAGGACAGAACAAACAAAGTTGAAGTGAGGCTGGGATGTCCCATTAGCGAATTAGTTGCAAATGTTGTAGCTGTTGTGCTGAAAAATGACTCACAAGTTCAGTGGGGTTTCTCAGAGGTTCATAAGATATTCTACTGCAAAGTATATAGTCCACTTCCATTCACCAATGGATTGGATTGGATCAATGTTTTGGTAGTGCACCAGGTATTTTCGATAATAAGAGCATTGGACTTTTTGTTCTTTGCTCTAAATCAGATGAATGTGTTGTACATCTACGATGACGTGAATCCTAGATATATTACGTACATTATACTTCAATATTATGAGTTCAACGCATAATCAGAAGGGTTCACAGTGATTCGAAGTTATTCAAGCAGATAACACATTCGACTATACCCTTCAACTTCGTTCAGTTGGCAGCACTCTGTAGTATC
This sequence comes from Creontiades dilutus, assembly GCA_031894815.1. Classification (NCBI taxonomy): domain Eukaryota; kingdom Metazoa; phylum Arthropoda; class Insecta; order Hemiptera; family Miridae; genus Creontiades; species Creontiades dilutus. Next base: position 971,699 of record JAVIWC010008988.1, on the reverse strand, counting down.
CGATAAAATTCCCACATGTTTTTCAAATGCTGTAGTTTTCATTAATAAACTCAATTTCCTGGAAGCAGCTTCACATAGCTGACTACGGTTTTCTTATTTTTTCAGGAACTACTATTGGAAAAATAAAAGAAAAAAAGCTTCTCACACTGCTTGATTTTACATCACACTTTACACATGAATTACTGTGTTGTTGTTCCGTGTTTTTCAAAATCCCCCTTTGGAACTGTATGCCACACATTCCTCAGTAAGTACTCATTTTCAACAATTCCCGTTTTTATGTAAGAATAATTCAATCGTTCCTAGGATGATTTCTGATTGAACTGATGGAACCAAAGGGGAATCCAACTTATCAGCCTGACACTTCAAGTCAACAGAAGAAATAGTGCAACACATTAGATTCCACGACTAACCCAACAAGAAAAATTGGAAACAGGGTCAATTGATAGTTTTGAATGGATCTGAACTATAAGGATACAAAAGAATATGTAACCAGTTGAGGCACCACTACCTGGTGAGTTCCTTTTTTTTTTTTTTTTTTTTTTTTAATCCTACGCCCGCGACGTTCATTTGACGTCTTGCTGCCCAGGACTTTTCACATGCCAATTCCTCCAGTGTTGATCCGCCAATCTTATCCAGTGCAGGGCACTCCATGATATTGCGGGCGTCCGTTTCCCTCAAATTGCAGGGAGGACATGTCAGTGAGGCGGCTACCCCTTCCATGGCCTCCTTGCTGCGGCATTTTATAGCAGCTGCTACATCACGCCTAACTGCATGCAAGGTATGAGGTGGATCTGGCTGCACTTTTCTGGCACCTTCTTTTGCCAGTTGGTCTGCTTTTTCATTACCCCCAAACCCACAGTAACTGGGTATCCACCTGAGGTGACAGTGCCCGCCATACTCCCGAACCAACTGCAGAAACCCAAGGGTGTCAGCAATTGCCTGCTATCCAGCCGAGTCCCAAACAGTACCAAGTGCAAGTATGGCAGCCTGGCAATCAACAAAAATTACGACCCACATTAACCTTTGGCAGTCCACCTCCTGCACAGCAAGCCAAATAGCTGCCACCTCTCTACCAAAGTTTGTAGCACTCAACCCCACAGGCATGCTGATATAAAAAACCATTTCCAAGGAACATGTACATCCACATAGGAGACAATTTTAAAACACTTACGAAACTGTATTTAGTTAAGATTTGACGGCAATACTGACGTAAATGTGACCAAAATTTTGATATGACCCAACAACACAGTGAGGTATTGGTTTGCGGTGGAGCACAATATCATAGAGAAGGGTCCCAACATTTAGGAAGTCCAGGAAAATTATACTGGCTCGACAATGGAATTTTATACAAACAAAAGGTATGAGTGAAGTTCCTATGGCGAGATTTGTAAAAGGCATGGAGCAACCCTGTTTTAGACTGAATTTTTTTTAGATAATTTGTCCAGCTATGCTGGGAATCAGATCCACCTTCTTGGGTTTACTATTCTGACGCTCCACTCTTTTTGGCCACGATTACAAATGGACAGAGAGCTTGGAACTGAAGTTATCACTGACCAAGATACGGCTTTCTACTTATTTTGTTAAGCCACTGTTCTTTCATGGGGTTTATATGAATTAGGGAAAACAGGAATAGAATGATAAAAATTGGTTAAGGAAAGGGAAATTGGAAATTGGTCTGGAATAGATTTCTGCTACCGAAATAGAACATCGTGAAAGGTCTAGGGTCAATTCTCAATGGGCTGCATGGGGGAAGTTTATGAGCTGAACGTGAACAGAGCAATCCTTTATCCAGGACGAACACAAAGCAACATTGTTCAGTCGTCATGATGAGCAAATTTGGACACTTTCTTCAATGATTTGAACTGTATAAGAACAGAATTAAGTACACTTAGTAGAAAACATTTCTTCGTATCATTCAACTGAACCAATAGGTCCGTTTTTATGTCGAAACGATCCAAAGGACTGGGGGTAATTATGCAATTGACCGGGAAATTAGAAGCAATCTGAAAAAATATCTTCATGAGTCAAGGAACCAAAACCAGCTCTGTCATTTCGTTAAACCAGTAATATTGCAAGTTCAACAAGAAAAGGGCAAGCAGCCTAGCAGGTTGAATACAGTTGGAACTCGAGCACACAACTCACACCGATTGTATTAACAAGATAACGAACTCATCAGCCCAATTCTACGAATGTTTCAACCGCCGCAGGATGTTCATCTATCCGACATTGAAGCATTAAACAGAAATGTTTTACACCATTGCAGTCAGGTGATATAGATACAATTCCTCCCCACATAATGTAGATACTTAAGTAATGTAATAAGTATTCAAGTGAAAATGAGGAATCTGAAATAAACTCTACCTTCACAGCGTAGTCGATCACTCTTTTTACGCCAACTAAAACACGAGCCATGGCTAACGGTGAGACGAGCAGCGAAACCTTACTTGGACTTGGGAAAATTTGTAAATATGAAAACACTAAAGTAAGATGGGGGCCGGGGGGGGGAGTTCGCAGAACGAAGGGGTAAAAGTGCGCAGTGCGCACTTTACCCCCATTGCTCTTGCCTCCTTTTTTCAGCATGGAACATGCTTTAGCCTTGGAAGTACGAATGAATCTTAGGAATGAACGGTGGATAGATGTCAAAGCCACTCGACCTCTTGCCTGTGCTCCTATCTTTAGTTATCTAATCAACAAGGTCGTGTTCTTCTTCTTATCTCAAGGTCTTGGTGGCTCTGACCAGTAGCTCATGTGACCAGTGGTTTATTGTGTTCATCAAGAAGAGAAGGCAATACGCTATTATTTCGAACTTTCGAAGGTGCTGCTCTAAGTGGGCATTTATTACATATTTTCTACCTTCTTAGCATTGCTCTAACCGCAGTGTTAACATTTTTGTTTTTGAACCTTTGGAGATCGGTTCTACAACTAATTTTTACCAAAACCGTTTCTTATGGGTTTTCCAAAAATTCGATCTAGATTATTTCCTTGTTTGACTGACTCAACGCAGGAGGCACCGCGCCAGTGCCAAGAGGGTTTTCCCTGCTTGCGAAGGGCACCTGGGCAGTGCCCTGCTGTATAAAATGCCTTCTCAGCTTCGAAAAATGATCCCAGTGGTTTTAAACTAGGAGGGATTTCAGTGTTGCCAATGGTTCGGGAAATCCTGTCGAACACGCTGATGCCCGCCATTTTCGTGGAGAGGACGCCTAGTTTGAATTAGAATGAGGAAGGCAGTGATGAGTTTCTAGCTCTTTCTCATAGTCCCCCCTCCCGAAAGGTTTCCCATTTGTAGTGTTCACTTGTTTTATATTCTAGTAATTGTTCCTCCTTTCGAGTTTTCTGAAGGATGTCAGAGGTTGGTAATTCACACTTTCAAAGGTCAATGCTACATCAACGAACCCTTTTGCTCTTTGCTCACTTTGAAAGTTTAGTTTCTATTTCCCTAGTTCCTATGATGTTACCTACGCATTTTTTCGCACTTATATTTTTCACACATATTTTGTATGATGAGAATGGTATATAAGTAACTGAACAAATGGATAATGAACCTTTTTCTTGGCCGATATTGTAGATACCTATATTAATTCTCGTTTGTTCAAAATTTGGATAGCCTAAAAATATATTTACAAATTAAAAAAGTGTATTCTAAATGAATTTGTCGTCATACAGAGCAATAAAAAAAGTTGGTTGTGTGGGTTAGAATACCTTTGGTTATCCCTGCTCACGTGAGGCACATGGTCCAAAATAATTCGTAATCATCCCCTTATGGATCTAAACATTTTTATATACATTTAGGAAGACATTTATCGAGTTTTCAATGAAAACCGCTCTAAAAATGTTTCCCGTCTGGGGCTAATGTATTGGTCTTTGGTCTCGCGTTGAGTCAGTCAAGTTTTTATCCTCGTGTTTTGTTATATTATTTTCAATAATGAACCTTTGTAATGGACCGAAATAAAGATAGAATCAAAAACCGAATAGAAAAATCTGTCTGTCTGCTATCTGAAGCTTTTTTCTAAAACTACTGTACTAAAGATCGTAAAATTTGGCTACGAATTCCAACATTTATCTGGAATGTTCCAGTAATCTTGTCATCTTCATCAATCAACTCTATATATCACTTTCTTCTATTTTTATTCGTCAGCCAAAGGAAATAAAAGAATAGGACTCTTCCACAACGTGAAATCATCATTTTAATAACATCACAGACATGATTGTTTTAATTACACTTGTATAGATAAAATTTATCTATTTATCTTTATATGACTAGTAACACTAGGTACACTATCTCCGGAATGATGTTCAGTAGTCCTGAAGATAATGAATCAAAGGGTAGCTCATTTCTGTACCTCACAGGAAAACCATCATATATGCAAAACCCCCAACTTTTCAGCAGAGCCAAAAGAAACTCCCAAAATTCATTTTATGTTTTCATAAAGTGCTACGTTTCGAAATAATGGTTACGAGCCACCATTTTTTTCATGCACTGTTCCTCCTAAATTATGAACATTTTTTCAAACTTAATTTCCATTAGTTATAAGGATTAAGTAGTCACTTAAGATAGTTGTCCTCCCGACCTAATGATTTCTCCCAATGCTTGTATTATTTACCGAGATTAGAAATACTTCGAAAACGCCGGAGGTCCGGCCGTTTTAGTGACGTAAGGTCGAAAACAAGAAAAAAAAACTTAAAAGTGAAATAACTCGAAAACGAAGCGTCTACAAAAGAAACTGTAAGAGGCACTTTCTGTTAGAAGTCAGTTGTAGAACATGTTTGCAAAATTTTTTGGATCATACCTGTATAATTTTTGGACACCCTGTATAATACAAAAATAAAACATGTGATTATTTGTAGCGATTTTTATGTTGGCTCTACAGGGGGGTTTTATCCTAATCAGTTCAACGTATTGTCATCTATGTAGATCAATATGTCGCAGTTGGACAGTAACTTGGGATGAGATGAGTGAACAGGAGATGACAATGAGGTTACAGAGAGGAAGCTGCAAGGAAAGCAATTAGGCAGGTGTCGGTGGCGGTCGAGAAGCGGGGAGTAGAGAAGGGGCTCCGTTTCATCACCTCTGGAGTCTTCAGTCCTTTTTAATTGTCATTCCTTTCACGACTCTTTATTAACTCTCTCATCACATTCATTTATGCAAGTCGTGTATCAACTTTATGATCCCGTCGTCAATTTGGAGGAAAGAAATTCAATGAAGCCCCGATTAATATATTTGGTTGAAAGCACAATGTCGATAATTCTAGCTTCATTTCCTAATAAAATGCGAAACGCTATAAATTCGAAACTTCAGTTTGAAAAGCAGAATTTAACGGTTCCTTTTTTAGAAATTATTTTATTGATTTATAAAATTGATAGTTCCACTCAAAATGCACACAATTTAACACCATTTCACACAACTGAAATACGACAGTAAAGGAAAAACCGCTCATGCAATCGTGCTGAGCAGGGCCGTCGCGTGGAGTGGCGGGACCCGGGGCGAGATTCTGTAATCCCCCCCCTTCCAGCGACCACACCACAACTTACACTCAAAACCAAACACAATGCGAGCGGTAGTTGTTTCCAGGGATCCGGAATCACCCAATAACAACTAACACATTTGTTTTTAACAAATATTTATCCACAATCCACGTACAGTATTGTTGAAAATATTGAAACCGAGATAATATACATATGTACCTACGAATGTTAAAGTTGTAAGGAAATAAACAGAGTCACTAAACACTGAATGTCATTCGCCTAGCTTTTGCAAGAGCAAATTTTATGAGCACATCCTTAAAATCTATTTTTCTCGCCAGTTCGTTTTCAATAGATAAGATGGCTAGTGAATTTAGTCTTTCCTCTGACATTGTTGACCATAAATACGTTTTTACAAGCTTTATCTTGCTAAAGCTTCGCTCCGTACTGCCGTGGTTAACAATACTGTTAAGGCAATCCAAAGATTCATAAACAAGTCTTTGCTGCCTGCTCTCTTGATCGTTTGCAAGACTTCGATGGGATGAACTTGAGGTTCTGTCAGTTCCAAGATTTTGTGGATATGTTGTATTTTTTAACGTAGATTCAAGATTCAAACAATTTTGTTTCAGCATGTCCTTTCTGGGAAGTTAGCCACATTGTACATGAAGTCCCACTGTACATTGTGGTTTTCAGTTGCATTTGACCTACTTTTCACTGACGTGCTAACTGTGTCCACCAGTGGATAAGACACCTCCCTTTTGAATGTCTCTGTTGCGGATGCTTGCACTTCCTCTTCCGCATTATTTTCATACAAAAATAATCGTTTCTGTTTTTGTATTCTCTTTTCTTGAAAGACTGATTCGATTTCTATATCTTTCGCGGAAATTACCACATCAACGAATCCACTTTCCCGAAATTTTTGCAAAAAGTCTAAACAATTACTGATTGTCTTAGCAGCATCACTTACACTTTTAGCCTTCCCTTGAAGAGTTTGCAGGTTATGTTGATTTTGAACAGCAAGTCATGTCATTGACTAAGCACACTAAGAAAGAAAAATCCTCCATCTGCTTGACCAAAGAAGGGGGCGCACAAGTGCAACGATTGAGTAGGAGCTTAGGGGCGCCCGGGCACCCCTTTAGAAAATGTAAACGAAGAGCACGCATATTCAATTACTAAATTTTGAGAAGAAATGACTTAAGATAGATAATAGTTTAGTTATTGTTGCAGAATGTTAATTTTGTTATTGTAAAAACGACTTTTTAAAAATTCTGGTAGTTTAAATTCCCGTTTTCCCTACCTCAAAATCTCCGTTTTCCCAGCCGTAGCAGCGCCCCCCTGGCCGCGGCGGTGACAGATTTTCTGCGATTACTTTCCGATTGCTGTAATAAGTTTTTCTCTGTGAAACCGATATCAGTAAACTCGTGGATCACTTTTTTGTTCGATTTACCAATGTACTTGTAAAAGATGTTCATAATTCATGAAGAAAGTGGGGAGGGAGCTGGGACTAACATATTTCGCGTCAATTTATATCATTTCCAAGTCAAATTCCACCTTTAAAAAATAAATTAACAAAAAATATAATTACAAAATCAACATTTTTTTTAATGAAAAACTTTTACTCTTTTGCTATTTTATGAACATGATGCCGGCTCCCTCAAGCGTCAGTTGGACAGCCTCTCCACCGATGTCATATTTTTTGTCAATTTATTACAAGTACCTACTCGTATTTTACAAAAGTACCTGCCTGTACTGTAAAATTGAAGACAGAATTATGATAATGAACATTCATATCAATTTCGGTTATTAATCAACAGTTGAACCACACTAGGTGTGACCTTATCAATTTACATTCATTTTCCATCAAGAGCTAGGTAACTACCCAAAGGGCGGTTTAGCCTGAGTTTTCAACCAACGTTTACTCAATAAACTGGCTGGGGATCTCTGGTGTTAAATAACAAAGTTTTACCAACTCCAGTCCAAATAAATCAACAACCAAACGCCCTAAATCCACTGTCAAAACTAACTAACACAATAGGAGTTGTTAAAGTCCTAAACAAAGATTAATACTAGTTCTTTTCGCCATCTTTGTTTCTATTTTCGTTTGTTTGTTTTGCTGCGACACTTCCTTCTGCTATTTCTGCAGCTTTGTGTTACTGTTATTCGTTAGCTTCACATTTTGATAGTATTTTCCTACCTATTGGGATTTTCACGTTATTGTTTATTAACGAAAATGACCCAAAGAGACTTGATTAGAGTATTTTTGCTTGAGAACGAGTTTGACGAGGATGATGCAAATTTTGCTATTTGCCGTCCACAATGGTAATGAGAGAGAATGACAGATTTCGGGCTTGACGTTATTGATTTTGTGACGAGATACCCGTTTTCAAGAACTATTGTACTGTTGGTTCCCGAACCAATTGACCAATATTACACGACTAGGGATATATTACAGCTATGTACATCACAATATAACTAACGAATTAAGGACAAAACCAACATTATTCACAAAATTGTATTCTTATAATAAAGAAAAAAATCATTATGTAAAGAGGTAATAAAAGTTTTTCATTCAAAGAAATGTTGATTAAAAAAAAAACAGTTTTTTTAATGATTTCTTTTTTAATAAAACATGATTTGGTTTTATGTATAGAGTATTGTTTTCACCTCAGTCCCCAATGACAGACAAGCATTTGGTACATTTAGGGCTTGTGCGTATTTTTCGTCATTTCCCTAATAATGGTGAAAAGGTTGAATTTGTCTCGGATGGCCGTTCGTTTTTCTCTCTCAAATCAAATACAAAACGGAAATAGGGACTTATCTGTGTTGCATTACTGAATAGCATGTTTGGATTCTGCGATCTTGAAACTCAAACCAACAAATTGTGAAGGGTCTTTGGTCTCTTGGGGTATTTGGTCTTGGTGAAGGGTCTCTTTTTGGTTTATTAGGTTTTGTAATAAACCTTTATAATAGTGAAGCAGCATTTTTGTATAACCTCCCTCAAAATTTTATTTACGTTTAAAGGTGCATAGATCTCAAGTCTGAAATGTCCGCCCCTCGTAAGGGCCGTAAAAGACATTAGAATTCATATTCTAATATTCACGTGGGGGCCACTTTGGTGTTAACTCCTCTCCAGCTCGACACAGTTGAGCGGGGAATCATCTATTAATTTTCAACGAAACATTGGGTGGGACCGGTTTCAGATCCATAAAAAATTCAAATCAAATATCACAATTTCTTAATCTAACAGCGGCCCTCACAACCCCACACTAACGCTACAATCTATTCAATTGATAATTATCCCATGAGTTAGAACTGCCTGCATTGTTCATTGTCAATTAACAAGGTTTCAAGTTGAAAATGATGGGAAGAACTGAATTAGTGTTCATTTGGTAAAAATTATATGGCTGCTTTCAAGTCACGCATCTGTAGATATTTCGGTTTTCTTATCCATTCCATATCATGTTTATCCGGAGTGATTCTGACGGTGAAATACACTTCTGGCTTAAATTTATCCTGAAGTTAGAATTATCCTAAATATTCAAAGAGGAGTTCATACTGGGAGCAAAATGTCTCTGGACGTTAGGCGCTACAGCTAGGCAATCCGCAAGTTGTATTCGTTTGGCGGGTTCATACTGAAGGCGCTGTGATTGTTCAATGAGTTGGTAGGCTTTTCCTCATGTACCGTCAAACCACTTTGGGATACTCTCATTTGTCAGTATCGAATATTCAAAGTGAATTACCAAAGCGTACAGTGAAGTGAATACACAACGACGCGTACGTTGTATGGTATAATAACGACGAAACTTCAGGGATCGATTCAGTAACTAAGGCAACATAAGGTAACATTTGAGCAACAAGTTCAGTCTCATATTTCAACAGTATTGGTTTCGAATGAACATTAGGTTAATCCAAAATGTTCAATACAAATCAAAAAAGTAAAATCATCGATTATAGAGAAGGGAAAATTCAAGGCAAACTAAAACTATCGAAGCAGTGGTGATATGACTAGTCATTTGCAACCATTGTAAGTAATCTACCTATTTGTCAAGTCAAAGTGTACAAATAATAGTAAAACACTTCAAACTGATTAACTGATTAATCTGAAAAACTGAAAAAAAAAACCGAAAACTGGAAAACTGATTAATTACGTTCAGAAACGCATTTTAGTGGGAACATTCGATGCACAAAACTTGGTAATCCGTTTTGCAGATGGCTTGTTTGCACTGACTGCAGAATTGCGTGTATTTCGTATCATAGGTGCTCGTGAAGAGATGGCATCTTTTTCTTTTCCTGAATTGCTTTTCTTTCTCAGCTTCTGGAGTAATCACAACTTTTCTATCGCTCTAGTAGGATCTGATTTTCTGCTTCAGTGGTTTGAGCAGTCTGGGATTTTGCGAACGTTTGGCCACGTGAATTTGAACGAGTTCGTGAGCCAGGTTTTTTAGATAAGTTGAACGTAAGATCGATGAGCAGTTATTCTCTTTGAATATCAAAAATGAATTGATCCCAGTAGTGTTCAAATAATGAAAAAATAAAGCAAGAGGCCACCGCTGTATGCCTTTACCCGCATTGTAGTTTGAACACAGCTGATCATTGGTGTTAGTTTCCCTCAGTAGAAAATTCCTTTCAATCCATTGGTGTAAGCATAAGGATATTTAGCGCTCACAAGACTGATGTATTCACTCAAGAAAACAACGCTGAACATCGAAAAAATGAAGGCAAATACCAAATTCAGCAAATCAAATACAAAATACAGCAAATACCGCGAAAACTGATAAACGAGAACACTGAGGTCCGGTCAAAAGTCCCCAAAGAAACTTACGTCATTACCGAGGTCGGGTCAGCTTTGCGATAACTTGGAGTAGATACATTCTTCGACTTTCAAATTCCACTGAAAGTCCTAAGAACGTGTAGTCCTAAGAACGTGTTGGGATAAGGGAAAAGGGTGGGGGATTACTGTGAAACACAGTAGAATGGTTGGCTATGAAGTAAAAGCTGGGGTCATAGTGTCCCGACTTCAGTGCTGGAGGGTTAATTTCGATCAAACCAAAACTATAACACATGAAAATAATACATTAAGATAGCATTAGTAAGAAACTGGGTACTGTAATGCGATAAAATTCGAAATCTGATGTTCAAAATTTAAGTAAATGCTATGCAAATTTAATTTACCTAAATCTCCACAAAAACTCCACATCACCAATTCTCCACCAACTTCTCCAGCTTCAGCTATCAAAATCCCGAGCATTAACAACCCCGTCCCTAAAGTGTATCCTTGTGTGTTCAGTATATAGCTTTTCCACGTCAGATTCGGAAATTTCCAAACCTATTTCAGAAATATCCAAATCAATTTCAGAATTTTCAATTTCAATTTCAGAATTTTTCATTTCAATTTCAGAAACCGCTCCCACCCGGATATTGATCACTTTCTGAAATTGAAATGGAAAATTCTGAAATTGAGATGGGAAATTCTGAAATTGAAATGGAAAATTCGGAAATCGAATTGGAAAAGTCTGTAATTGGTTTGGAAATTTCCGAATCTGACTTGGAAAAGCTATAGATAGTACTGGTACCCATACAAGGAAAATGCATGGAGACATCATTTTGTTCTTAAAGCTCAGCTTGAGTTATTTTCCTTCGAAATTGTAATATCTAATTAGGTGGAAAAACGATAAAACAATCAAAATGACCCTTCCTTCCTCCTTTCCTTCACACAGGCTCGTAACTTCCAGGGCCAATCATCAATGGCAGCACGCAGCACTTCCTGGCGGGATTTACGAACAGCATTCACTTCAAGATCTCCGAATTACGAATCCCAAAGGGTTCATATCCAAGCTTTCTGAGGGGGGCTGGACAATCCGACATTGTGATAGATTTGGGAACGTTCGAGCCTTATGGCCTAGAGCTGAGTTCTGTTTGAAAGACCCAGTGTTTCCCTCGAACAGTGTCCCATTCAGGGGCTTCATTACTGAGCGGTGATTTCTAGCTCCATTCCTAAGATTACTGGTAATAACAGTAATATAACTATGGTAAGGATGTGAAACCAAATGTGAGATTATACTAATAAAAATCAAAATGTTGGGAAGGACACAACTAGAGAATTCAAAAATCTTATGGAACTGTTGGAAAAAGTCCAGGGTGAACGAGAGGACCCACAGACGTGCTTCTACTCGAAGTGAATACATCTTCTTGAATTGACTTTCTGAATAAATTTATAGCTATGAACTACTTTTATTGCTTTGCAGGTAGCATCAATTCGGTTGTTGACATACAAGTGGGTTGGGCAGGCAGTAGGTAACATGGTTGGGCGATCGGCGCGCAGTGGTACAGAATCGCCAAAAAACAGGTGCAAGGGGTCTATTTGAAACGAAGGTAATTTTAGTAGAATAAAAAGTGTCAATAAAACTTGTCTAGTAAAATTTGTATGGGTACTACTTATTCACTGTACCCTTTCATGATAATGTTGATGATGGAAACTGGCTTCTGTTGATAGAAAATTTGTGGTCAAAGTCTAAACAATATTGAAGATAATTGGAGAAAAGCGTTTTTTTTCCTAAAAGAATTCGTAGATTTTTGTTATTCGCAAAAAGTAAAATAACTTTGAAACAAAGTCTCTAAAAAAACATTTTCAACGATGCATTTTATCTACCTAATTCTACCTAATCTACCTAATTCAACGTAGAATCGAAAACTAACATAAAAAATGGGGGTCAAGAGGTAACCTCAAATTTCAATCGAAGATTTGAGGCACTAAAATATCGATAAATGAAAAACGGATTCCACCACCTTCAAGCAGAGTGAAAATACTATAGGAAAGGTCCGGTTCAATTTTTTGATAGCTCGCACCGTATGGCTGTAATTCCTTAATGGGCCCATGTAGAGTGGACACCCTGTATACAAGCGGACGTGTGTACTGGAACAAAAGGTCTCGGTTTTGTTATAGTCTGTCCCCGCACGGAACCCCATTGCAACCTCCCACACATATCAAAAAATATATCGATAGCTTTGTAAATCAACCAATGAGAAGAGCAGGATAGAGACTCAGAAATAAGTGTAAAATCGATATGTTCATGATTCATGATTCATTCTGATCTATTTGTCCAACTGATCTATAATTTACTAGAAGGATTGATTTAGGAATTTTTTTCAAACAATGGTTCAAATTGTGTTAGCAGGGCTCCAAAACGTATTATATGGAATTCCAATAAGGAGAGGCTGCTCTGAATTAACATTTTAGGGTTGAAATAATAATTTTAAACGTTCTTTTCTCATTTCTTTTGTATTCTGAATCGAACTATTTCCAAGTCAAAACACTCATTCATTTCAAAGATAATGATATTTTTCCCATTTTTGGTTCGGTCCTGAATGTTTCCTCAAAACGGATTTCTATTGAGAGGATTTCAAAAGAGTCGATTTTGAAATTGTTGGTTTATTTCTAGAAAGAAATTCGTTAAAAATCAATTTTAAGAGAGAGAGGGAGAAGCTGAGGGAAGAGACAGGGTGAAAGCTTCCCTGTAAAATAGGGTTTTGTTTTTAGGAGATGGTGGGTGGGGATGGGGGGGGGGGAGGCGCATGAAATACTATAGCGTTAAATGTTATATAAAAGCGGACGTGTGTACTGGAACAAAAGGTCCCTACTGTTATGTAGTCGAGAGGGGTAAGGCTGGAGGAATGGTGGGGCGGGGCGGGGTGGGGGTGAAGCGTGAAAGTGGTGACGGGAGGGGAGGGCGGGGTTCGGCAGAGTGGGGGGTGGAGGGGTAGAAACCACTCCTGTGTCACTCGCATCGCCCTCCGCTCCCTCCATCTTTTATAGCCCCCCTGTATTCAATAGGATGACTATCAGCGTTAGATTTACGAGGGACGGCTTGAGGGCACCGAATTTACCGCCTTCACAGTATAAACCCCCTGATTCCCCCGTGACATGTTCTCCCCCCCGACCCGTTCGATTGTCTCGTACATTTCCCCATATCTCCCGGTTTGCCCCCATCGCTGGGGAAGCGAAGCGATTCTCTGGGTTTCGGGGGTTTGAGCCGGGGAACCCTCCCCGTCCGCCGGGCCCTTCGTTCGAGGTAACTAAACCCGGTTTGAATGGAGATCACGCGGGTTCTGTTCTGTCCATCGAACAGAATTACCAGGTTATTGAGGGCCCCATGAAACAACAAGCTGTGTAAGTGGGAGCTCGTCCTCAATACTCGACGCCCCGATCCCTGTACCTCACAACAGCCCTATCGACCTACACTAATCACTTCCCCTCCTCCACTTCCCCTCAAGATACTCGAAAATTAACATCAAATGGTATTACCCCCTCTGAAGGTTAACTCTGCATATAATATTTTAATACTCATATAGGTGTCATTCGGATGACAAAACATCAGGTACGTTCCAGGTCTAACAGCATCGTCCAACCACTGTCGACAGTGGCCCCCTGCCTTCTTGATCGTTGTCAACTACAGTTGACAACTTCTGCAGGTGGACCTGGAACGCTCGACTAACGACGTGTTTGTTGGCGTTAGTGTACATTTCACGTCACTCATCAGAAAGGAAATGCGGACAGTCTGACAGACATACAGACAAACTGATAGACAGACAGACAGACCGACAGACACGGAACCAAATTTGTTCGGTTGGCTATGAAAGGCAAAATGTTAGTGGAAATTTTTAATTCGGACAACAAAAATTGTTTGGTTCTCGAAAGTGAACACAAGGCTTCCGCTGCTTCGCAGATTCGGAAGCAAAAGTTCCAGTCATGTAGCATCATCGTATGAGCGAATTTTCAAAAATTACGATACTGCGACTGAGTTGAAATTTGAACACTTTTGTATGTGGGAAAAATTCCATCAATATTGTTGCGAGAAAAAAAACATGCTCCACATAATATTTTTCTATTTAAACAAAAATTTATTTATATATCTTTATTATTTTTATTTCTATTTAAACAAAAATTTTTTTCATGCAATTTTTCAAATTTCATCAATTTATTGTGGAAGTTATGGCTGACACGGAACCAAATTTGTTCAGTGGGCTATGAAACTCAAAATGCTAGTGGGAATTTTGAATTCAGAATACTTTTTGAATACTTTTTGGCTCCCGAAAGCGAACACAGGGCTTTCGCTGCTTCTCAGGCTCGGAGGCAATATCTCTCTATCTATGAGGCAACCACTTATAAAACATTACTGTCACGATTCAAGTTGAATCCACTCGCGAGGATCTCGACAAATTGTGATATCTTATACCCGAAGTTCGAATTGTGTTAGCAGGGCTCCAAAACGGATTATCTGGAATTCCAATAAGGAGAGGCTGCTCCGGATTAACATTTTAGGAAAAGTGCCATATCGGGAAGGCGCTAGGAATGATATTGAAGAGGCTTGAGACTCGACTAATGGAGGGTAAAGGTAATTACTGTGTGATAGGTACAATAATGGCTCCTCTGGTATTGGTGATTAGAGGGAAACGCGGCGCCGACTTGAGAATGGTAGGTGGGTATTGTACTAGCTAACACCCCCCGGAGAGCCTGAGGCTGTTTAATTTCGAACGGTATGTTGGGAAGACGTTGTCTTACACGGGGATCCAGTTAATACCGCCCAAGAATCCCAATTATGCCCTTGTTTAACACCTCGAGATATGTAAGAGTTCCTTCCTTTGTTTTCAATGTGAGTCCGTTCTCACTTTCCTTGGGGGTCTGAGTGAGCAATAATTACTGGCATTACGCACATGACACATTCCAGAGAACAATGACGTTCCCTTTAGGAAACATATAGATGAGATATTCTTTGAAATGTTCTAATCTTGTGGCAACTATAAACGACTTATCGTTCAGCATGAAGCGTTTGCACAGCCATTGACCGCCGCCACCTGGAAAAAGATTCTACACTATGAAGTTCAGAAATCAATAAACTTGTCTTTAATTTCATCTTATATGAACTGCATGGTGGATCAGAGTAGATCATAAGGAAGCTTGGTGAACAAAACATCATGCATAAATAATTGTAGTATACCGAAACAAAGTTAATTTAATGACCTATCCCTCCTCTGTATTCATCTTGATATTAACAACAGTTTGGTATTTGACCAAAGCACCGATGAGATGAGAGAATGAAACCTCCAAATACAAGTTTTTTTTTAATGTTCTCAATACTTCAAAGAATTTGACTTCTGCCAATCGCCGTTTTAATGACCCCTTGCCATGAGTTTTCAATGCTTATCCTAAGCACTGTCAACCGAAAATTAACCTGGTATGCTAATGTAGGTTGTATTTGATAATTATTCAGTTAGCTATAACGAAAAATTAATACATGTTAAGTGGCCCACACACTATCCAACCGTCGGCCGACAATCGGTGGTGGGGGGTGCCGAAAGATGACCCCCTCTCCGCACTCGCACCTGAGTTGGACGGTGTGTGGAAGGGACCCAACCGTCGGGCCCGTTGGATGACTAGAACCACCCGACATCAAGCGGTCGGGTTCCCCCACCTTTAGTCCCGATTGTCTGCCGACGGTTGGATAGTGTGAGGGCCGCTTTAGGGTGGATGCCTATGAAATCGTCCTTAAATTGCGCATGAAAACACTCGCACATGTCTGCGGTACTCGGTGCACACTTACCCGGTTGTCTCACATATCGGGGGGTTGCAATGCACTGTCACCAATGTAGGTATCGTGGATCTACTCTCCGTACAGGACGGCTTTTCACGTGGGCTGTGCAATTGCCTAAAATCTAGGTTACGGCAAATAGAGCTGTCAACATATGCGACTTTCGTATTTAGGTGATGGGGAGTTTCGCATACATGAAGAGAGGCGGGGAGCACCGAGTACTGCGCAAATGACATTCACTTTGAACGGGGAGCTTCGCGTAGTCACCCCACACAAAATCCACGATCAAATGTTTATTGCCATGATAAGAACTTTACGCTTCTTAATAATCCACACATTTATTTAATTTCTATTACCGACCTACAATGCAAAGTTTTGTCTAAAAAAGCCATACGCTTTAGAAAGGCGTTTCTGATATCACAATCATTGCTGAAAATTCGGCAAAAGAATGAAGCATTTGAGACACAGAAGTTCTAGGTCCAACGCCCTGATATCGAATTCACCGTATTACGTGATTGATTGTTCAACTGAGTACAATCGCCGACCGCCTAATTTCATGAGTCACAACCCATTTTCCCCAGCGACAGTTAATTGAACGTTAATAACAAACCCCGCAGTGACAATAATACTTTAATAGCAGATGCCAGTAAAGAGGGGGAAGGCTCAGCTGTTTGATTCGTGGTCGCACGCCCACTTCCTTTGTGCGGAAGCCATTGTTATTTTCTGTGTTGAAAACAGTGAGATCCGTCGGCCCTCAGCGGGTATCTCATAGAAAACCGAGTCAGTTATGCTATTATACCCCTCGTGTATGCTTCTTTAAAGGCCCGTTTAATGCCGTAATGCTATTGTCCCTTCACTGGTGAACAATGGATATTTCAAGCTGCCACCCCCGATTCCTTTCAGGGCCGTCTCTTCAGAACAATTTCTCCATTGAAAACTACATAATCGATCCACTCGATGCTCTATTCAGTCGATCAATTAAGTCGGAACTTTATTCTGTTTATTCCGAAGGTAACGACCTGTAGCCACTTCCTTCCATTTTCTCTACTCTGGACGCCAATACAAATCACATTAGCAAGCCAATGACATCTGGTATTGATTGAACCATATTGTCCATTTTCAGCAAATGACACGAACTAGTTCATCATTCATGATCACTACCATGATGAATCTCAATTCATAGCTTCTTTGTATTTCAGAAACAGAATAGTGATGATAACTATATGCCGAGCGTCCAGAAGACAAATATCATTGCCGTCAAACATCATTGGTCTGTCGGAGTAAAAATGGGATGCTGTATCATGTGTTGCAGCAATTTCCATGGACTCACGATGGCTGCATCTACGATGCAGTTGCCAAGCAAAGAGCAGGTGCTTTGCCATCCAGCTGCTAGGATGTAGAAATGGCAAGAATCCAGATACGATTATCATTGCCATCAAGGCTGACGGGTCCGCCATAATCCTGGATCTCCAAGTTGGTGGTGGCAGCGTGGACGTGGAGCAGACCTGGAGGGCCAAGTAAAGTAAATTTGATAGGAACGACCGGCGGCTAAAAAGAGTAGCGACTAATAACTTCACGGTTATAGCCGCAACCGTGTGGCAATAAAAACGGAGTAAGATATAAGCTTGTCTATATTTCCACGAAAATAATGAGTTGCACAGCTAAATCGGTTTGGACGGTTAGGTCATCATCAGTACCACACATGAGCTCATCCGTAATAACCGAACATAACCGCCGAAATCGACTTAATCGAATGACTGTCTATATTTTCACGATTTTCGTGGAAATACAGAAAACGTTCTATCTTACTCTGTTTTTGTTGAAATGGGTTTCCACAACTTCGTCGCGAGTGACTTAGTCCGCAACAGGGACACTTCCTTTCATCTCTCTCTCCCTCCTCCGTCTTCCTCAATTTCCCAAATCCCTAGAGCTGGCCTAGAGCTGACAGAGTTGCATAAAAACTATGACATTGGCCAACAATTGAAAGTCTTTCCACACTCTGTTGGATATATAAGTTAACAATCGAACGTTTCCCGGAAAAATACAAGAGAAAATAGTAGAAACAGACGAAAATACTCTCTGACAAGGAGATAGCACAGCAGCTTCCTCGTTACATCCTTTATCATTTGATCTAAATTGAATCAAAATTGTGTTGTACCTGTTTCAAGAACTTCACGTTAGCGCATGAGCAGAGCGTACCGTGAGAGGCCTTATCCACATATTCCTAAATTCATTCAAAATTGTGGAAGTTATGGCTGTAACAAGGAAATGCGGACACACAGACCGACAGACAGACTGACCGACAGACACGGAAACAAATTTGTTCAGTAGAATGTGAAACGCAAAATGCGAGTGGAAATTTTGAATTCGGACTACAAGTGGTCTGATTTCCACGATCCTGCGGACAAACCATGCAGCACAAACTGTTCTACCTCAGTAAAACCTTCAAATGGCTCCTAAACTTTATTACCTGCATGTATTGTGCATTGTTTTTTCTTTGAAATTACTTTTGCTTACGGAAGGGATTGTTAGTTCTCATGTCAACGTTTTCTGTGTTCATAACCTTTTCTGTCTTCAAAAATCAAAAAAGGTAACAGCTTAGTTCATTCAGGAGTGACGTTTGATTCTCGAATAAAATGGACCCACCACATTCAAAATTTATGCCAAAAGCTAAGAAGATGTGCATATACCATGTATAGAATCAAATTTCTATCAAGAGAACAATATTTATCAGGCACTGTTGCAGTCAATATTACACTATCCCATTGTAATATGGGGAGGCACTTTCAAGTAATTAATTGGTACAGTTTTTAAGATTCAAAAAATGAAATAAAGGGCATTGTTCAATAAGCCCAGGCGTCATCTCAGCGATACATTATTTAATGATTTGAATTTGTTAACTGTCCCCCAATTGTACGCATTGGATATGCTCAAACTAGTTCATAAACACAAAAATATATATTTTGCTGATGTGAGACAGCGGCAATCAAAATCATACAGACTCAAGTTGACGAGAGTAAAAAATGCATTTGCTCAAATGACGACAAAATACAACGGCATGCAAAAAATATGTGGTGTAAATATTGTGCTATAGATAGGTACTTTTTAAAAATTAGTAGTAAGAACCAACTCCGGGCTGGGCCTCAGTGTTACACTATCCAGCTCGGTCATCAGTTACTAATCAATTGAAGAATGTAACATGTAAAATGATGGAAATGAACTATCTATCTATCTGTGTACCTGACCATCATTGTGAACTTGCTGTGAAATTGTAACTCATGAATAAAAACACTGTGACACATAAATAACTACAAAAGAAGTTGCATATTTCTGTACCACCAAATGACATCACAGACTGTACGAAAGACAAAAATACTTTGTGTTTTATCTTCAGCCCATCCACTACCCCGATGGAGTTTCACTTTTCGACTCGGCACAACGAAATATATAGCCGGACTAACATTGGGTTTTGAAGTGACAATGACAAATTTTGAGTTTTGACATGTCAAAAAGAACTTTGATGCTATTACTAAAAGTCAAATCACGAACATATGGCAAGAAGTGTTTGGAAACAGTCAGAAAGGGATGCTTTTCAAATGCCTTAACCCTCGCATAGGACTAGTTCCGTGGTTAAAAAAGAAATGAATGAATAAATAAGTCAAAAAAGGAAAGAGGACAAGCGATTTATTCGTATTTTCTGCCACCTTAAAGCAAATCATGCAATTAATCCCGCCTGTCTTCATAGAAATGGTGAGAAAGAGGAGCCAGGATGTGTGTGGAGAACCTTATCGTGACCCAGAGCATTTAACCCGTACCGATCCAACTGGGTTTCTCAGACCCAGTAGAGAAATTGATTGAGCTATGCAGCCAAACCTGAGAAACCCAGGGCAGTAAGGGGTCCCTTATATGGGGAAAAGGTGTGAATCAAATGAAAGAAAGTTTATTCCATCAAAGGCAGACATAAATAACATGGGCAAAATGAATATAAGTTGGTACCTTATAGAAGACTACAAATTATCAACTGGGATGGAGACAAGCTCTGCGCGGTGTGGGGGAGTAGACTATTTTATTCATATAAAATGAGACGCATGTGGATCCTATGCATTAAAATACATTCCAATGATAAATAGAAAATAAAAAAGTAGTCTTCAATGTATAAATACTGCACATAATATTATTGATGCTGTCTGGAGCCAGAGCGACTAACCAAGAGAAAATTTTCTTTTTATAAATTGAGCGAGAATGATCTTCAGGTGTGATTAGATCATCAGGCAGGACTCTAAGAATGCAGGGAAAGGCGTAATAAATGTGACGAGACGTAGACCATTAGCGGGAGGGGGGGAACCGGAGTGATGGCTTGAGTAGTCAAGCGAGTGGCGTGTGTCGATGGGGTTTTTTTTTGAGGCAGGTGAGAAAATCTTTGAGATCCTTAGGTTAAAATCGAATCTCCTAAGTACTCAAAATGGACTGCACTTTGGGTTATGTGGGATTCAAACCCACTAAAACCTCACCTTCCATTTCCCACGACATAACTCAGACTGGTACTGTTAGACACATTACTACAGGCTGGTTCCAGGGGATTTTTTACTCCTCTCGGTCCGTGTTCTCCCTGCGGTGCCTCCCGTTCCTTCACAGCCTTCATTTTCAGGATCTTTTCAGAAAAGGATGCTACGGCGGTCCAGTTCTGTTCACGCTCAAGCATTTTACTTAAAATACGTTCTGATGTCATGTCCTGAGGTGATAGCTCCAGTGTCTGTTGAAGCCAACTTCTATTGGCAGCCCAGCATTCACATTTGAAGAAAGTATGGGCGGGAGTAGTTAAAACACCTAGGGTGTTTATGGAAGAAGCAAAGTGCTGCTTTTAGATATAACTGGTTCACGGTGAAGACCGGCAATACTAGAAAAGTTCTTGGGAATAGAACCGACGCCTGGGCTCTTGTTTTCAGAATAGATTTCTGAATTATGGTGATAGGGAAGAGCTGGGTAGGGCGGGCAGAACCCCAGGCGAGGATTCCAAAGCTTAGTACACATTGAACTATAGCTTTGTAAATCCGGATCAAATTGGTTTGCGACAAGAGATGTGGATGAATTGACGAGTTCTTGAAGCGAGCACCGCAACATGAAATGTCCACGATACACCCTCGTCGATCACAACCCCAAGGTATCTATGTTGAATTTGATTTGGAAAAGGTTGTATTTGACTTGGAAATGCCATATTTAGTATAATCTGATTACCCGATGTGTAATGTATCATTCTTTATATTAAACGGCTGATTGTTATTTAAAACTAGTACAATAAAAAAATATGTAAAAGAACCTGTGTAAAAGAGGAACATGTTCTGTCATACATCAATGCTTTGAAAAGGTTATTCGACATTTATTATGGGCAAGTCTCTGTGATTCAAAGCGGATAAAATGACGGTACGATCATGCTGAATCTAAGATGAGTTTATTAGACTGTTTTTACCCGAGTACCTTCCAAATTTTAACAAGATCGGACCTCCAGAATCTGAGAAAATAATGCTTGGTAGTTATTACGTTTGCCCATGCGCAGATCGATGTATTGATTTGTAAGCGATGCAGCCCATAATGCACCATCTACAGTGTAACCCGCGCATTCCCTTATTTTTCATCAAAATCGGATTAAAATTGAAGCTAGTTACAACGATTTCTCGTTTCCGGATGTGCAGTAACTACTAATGATAGTATAGAGTTGAAATTTATATGATATTGTCCGTCCGTTCTTCCGTGACTACGTTACAATGATCTACGGGCAAAGGGAAACATAGACAAATAAACAGACTGACAAGAAAGGAAAGCTTTTCAGATTGGTCTAAAATGCGAGTTGAAATTTCGATTTCGGAGAACAGAATGATTTCTTCTAACGAAAGTGGAAACAAAGCTTTCGCTACCTATAGGTAGACCCGGAAGCAAAAGAATAATTAATAAAGTATGTTATTATTGAGAAGAGTAGTAAACAATTTAATCTTGAATATAATAACATTTCTGAAAGATGGTGAACAGAATCACAAAAATGTGTGAAGCCGACGGAAATTAAGACGTTCGATTGGATTTTGCGTGAGGTTCCAATTTTTTGACTGTAAACTGAGTAGCGGAAAACGTTAGACGAGTTTTGCCTACCTGTCAGGAAATCTCGCCTGGTTCTATAAACTCCATGTGTTTGGCTCGATGAAACCGCGTTCGCACTTCCCCGAGGCATCGTGTTCGCTTTGTTCTGGACACCGCAGATTTCGGAGGTTGAAAACCCTACGTTTTCTTCAGAAGCAGAAGCGCTTTGTGCTCGCAGAAAGAGGATTGGATGATGTCCTTTGTTCTTGTGAGACACAAACCTGAAAGGAAATATCGCGATACAAGTGAGTGTTTGTGGGGGAGTAGTGCGAACAGACCTTGTCAAAACAGGCCGTCTGCCCCACTCACCGCCATCAATGGGGAAAATCCCTTGCAAAAACACTTCCAGGAGGGGAAAACAGTCAATTTCTTTGGAACAATTAGGTACCACAAAGAAACACCCGATCTGGATAACAGACTTAACTGAGTTCCCAGGGAGTATCGACATTCGCACGCCGAGCGACGGGAAATGGGAGGTTTCATATTCCTCCGACACACTTTTCAAATGATCGAGGTTCCCAATGAATGGACAAAACAACAGATTTACTGATCATTGATGAAACCAGGTGTGTTTATCTAACATCTGGTCCAATAGAGACGAAACCCTTTCGCCATGTGGGTGGGTAGTATCCTCCCTGAAATTATGGACGCCTACCTCACAATTCATGTTTGAGACACCCATTTGAAATCAGCGACAGGTGGTCATAGGGTTTGACAATTACACATACGTGAATGTGTGAAACACCAGTGAAGGCACCAGTTCTTGACGCTTTAAGAACAATTTTGCATGATTATTTCGATATATTTGTTATTTACCAACCGATTCTTTTGATTCAAAATATGTCTTTTTCTTCTCAAAATAGGTCTTTTCTTTTCAAGAGTACCTTATATTTTTGACCAAACATTGAATTTCTTCGTATTTAGCCCAAAATTTGAATGTGTATTTTCCCCCCATATCATTGACAGGCAAGAGCCAGTTATTGACTTTTAATTGACCAAATTATTGACATATACTTATACTTATTGTGATGCACATTATTGACTGGGAGGTGACTAATAATCACTAACGCTACAGGTGAAACCCGAACAAATATCTTTTGAACAAATTGGTAAAATTTAGTCAGCTTGAATGGAAGTTTTGAATCTTAAAAACACTTTTATAATACAAGATTGTTTACAGTCAAAAAGTTAGGAATACGCCTAAATAAAGCAAAGAATAGTTTCTTATAAAAAAACTACAGGCATTCTCACTTCAGTCGATTACTAATGGGTTTGGGAATTGAGTTTTGCAGTTGGGCTCGCTCTCAGATACGAAAGGATTAGGTAACCGAGCCACAACATTTCCATTGTCAAGACACATTTTCTCGTGTTCCCTATGAATCCGGATAGCAGTTTCGTTTCGGTTTCAGAGGGGTTGCTGTAGTAATTCCATCATCAATGTTCGGAACATGGCAAGCCACACGGACCTCAATTTTTTTAAGCTTCTTTTGTGCGATCTAGTAGTCACCCTCTTCAACTCCCAAGTCGTCTATGGTTGGTTTGTTTGAGTTCGAAGCAGATGATTGAAGAAGGTGCGAGATGAGGAAACAAGATGACACTAAAGAAGAAACTGAAAAGCAGAACTTCAATCAGAACAACGTCAATCAGATTAAAACGCAGATGAAGAATGTTTCTTTAAAAATTGCACCATCACCAGCAGATTTGATTTGTTGGGTCACACCATTTTGACCCTGGGTGGAACTGAAGAAAGGTAATCAGATTCACATGATTGAAGAAGGTGCGAGTAAACAAGATGACACTGAAGAAGGAGCAGAAAAGCAGAACTTGGAATTGATCATAATTTCTAACTAAGGATCTCGAGGTGGTAATAGTAAGATGGCATCGAACCCCCGTTTTATCCAGATACACATGAAAGCTCAGAATTTTCGTAGATTTCAAGTGTAATTTGTCAGTGATAAGTGAGTAACCAAAACATACGATATTCAAGGCGCTATGTTGAGTTGCGGGGACATGAAGCGCCAGAAAGAGCGACGAACAAGATAATGGAAAACAATTTTGTAGTCCGAATTCAAAATTTCCACTCGCATTTTGCGTTTCATAGGCTACTGAACAAATTTGGTTCCGTGACTGTCGGTCAGTCTGTCTGTCCGCTGTTACAGCCATAACTTTCACAATTGTAAATTAATTTAGTTCATATTTCGAGGTACTATGCGGATAAGGTCTCTTGAGTTGCCATAGGAATTGCATCTCAATATAATCAGCGGTACGCCCTGCGCATGCGCTAACGTGAAATTCTTCAAACAAGTATAAGTTTCACAATTTTGATTTAATTTAGCTCATATAATACAGGATGTAACGGGGAAGCTGCTGTGCCATCTCCTTGGCAGTGTATTTTTTTGTGATAAATGAATACTGACTTTGGCAATGGGGCTTATCACAGATGAGCGGCGGAGGGAAATGCGAGGTGCGCCGTCTATTAATATTTTCACAGAGAGCATCCGAAAAAAAGGTATAAGGGAAAAAAGGACGTTCGACGACGTGACGTGATGGGGGATGGGAGATGGGGGGGTTGAAATTGGCTCTTGTCAGTGAATACCGGTGGAAGGAGGCGGCCACAAGAAAGAGAAGCAATAAAAGGAGTGGGATATTTAGAGAGGATCGTCCATTGTGAGAGAAGGCGGTTATCTCGGAGTGGGCTGAATATTGATACCCTTCCTTCCGTGTTCTATTACCACCGACCGCCAATATACCACAACAATCCAACGGCCCGTCTCGATTTACAAACATATGACGGGCGAGAGGCGTGAGAGACCGGTCCTCTTGTGGGACGGCGGAGGGGTTGGGGAGGTCTCACCCTTTTTCCACACGTAATATCAATTCTCGTCAATAAGGGCGCGAAGGCGCTTCGCTAGAAATTGACTATTGGTTTTGCTCGTGCTGCAAGTTTCAGATGACTTGTTAGACTCATACAAGTCACCCAATTCATAGAAGGGTGGACTCATGTGACCACTTGTCAGCGGCTGCTGACTGGATACAGAAGTATCTGCACCCCCTGGCCAGAATGAAAGGGATAAAAGATAACCAACTTTTCCCCGTGAATCCTCATTCAAATTCAAGCGCCAAGCATAGCCTCAGGATGGGCGAGAGGGAGGTGGAGTCGTGAGTTTTGGTGATGGAGGGGGGGGGGGGAGGTTAGGGGTTTGCTGTGTGGGAGCAACAATCCGGCTTTGCGCTCTATTGGTGGAGCTTGGACATGAAATAGCATTTCACGCTTTTGATTCGATCCTAATGAAAAGAATGAACCAACGTGTGCGCCCGAAATGAAGCGCCCGAAATTCCTGAGCTCACAAAAAGTTCACGGCTCCCCCACTAAGAATGCTAGAGTACGCTAGAATCACCAAAACACACTCTTATCAGTTGATTGTCCCCAACCGTTGTGGCTGAACTGGGTTACTTGTAAATACGCGATGAATGTAGTAAGTACTATAAAACGTGAGTTCTCTAATGAGTGATTATTCGCGATGCAGTGCGCCCAATCCCACTATTGACAGTATTGCAACGAATCTCAAAAGTTTGCGGAAATCGTTTCAAAAATTCGCATGTTCAATTTGCACCCCTGGCCAAAATCAAAAAGATAAAAGATAATAAATAACAAACAATAATCCATGTACCAAATGGAATGAGAGAGCACCCGAAATACAGCGCCGAAAGTTTCAGAGAGCACACCTATTTATCCGCTCAACCACTAGAATGCGTGCTTTAGCGCTAGATTAGGTGCGCTAGAAACAAAACACACTCTTATCCTATTATCAGTTGATTGTCCCTAACCCTTGTGACTGAACTGTGTTACCTGTAAATCCGTGATGAATACAGTAAGCGCTATAAAACGTGAGTTTACTAAATTGTCGGTAGAGCAAAGAGTGATTATCCTGATGGGCGCCCAATGCCACTGTTGACAGGACTGCAACAAACCTCAATGGCAAGCGTAAATCGTTCCACGATTCACAAGTTCAGCGCTCATTACTAAGAAAAGGTAGAAGGTAGATTGTGAGATATGAATTGAACTTTTCTGCTTCTTTTATCTTCTTTGCTGCAATAATAGGAATGAAGCTGGGGTTAAAGATGGAATTGGGCTTTCACCTCCACGATGGTTCTTGCGGGGTAGATATGAATTTCAACTGTTTGCAAAATGCGATTTTCTGAAGTTCGACAATAATTTCAAAATTGTTATATTTTTTAGGTATTTAGGTACGTACCTACTAGTGAACTTCATTCACAAATAGGTTTGAGTCGTTTGTTTCACGATTTGAAGCCGAGAAAGCTTGCAAGATTGATTTACTTTGCAGAGTGGTAGTTGGACTTTGTATTTGGGCGAGTAAGGCTCATTTTTGTCTCATGTTCCCTTCGTGGTTGTCCATTACGATCTCAGTGACCACCGCCAATGAAACCGGCATAAGACAGTTTCGACCTGTATGCTCCACATCTACCGTACCTAAGCTGTTTGTTGTGGAGACTGCTCCGCTGTTCTCCTCTTACATACTACCTGAGTATTATGGCTCTGTTTGTGGAAGATCGATCGCACGAACTTCCGTTTAACCGTCTCCAATGGGTATCCGTATGCAGCATAACACGTTCGTAGCGCGTTTTTCGGTCGAGTTGTACGGCTGTGCGGAGAGGCCAATACATGGCCACTCGGTCGGCGCGTGAGCCGCACCTGGAATGAAATCATAGTCCAGTTTCCTTTTCGAGTGCGGCTCACGGGCTCGGAGCTTGAGAGATTCCCACTGTCTTTAGTTAAGCATATCTACGTGAATGCTCCCTAAAAAAGGGACTTTCAATAACTAAAAGTTATACCCAATTACTAAGTCTTCGGCGAAAAATTGAGAAAATCGGGACACAATTTGCCACGGTGTCCTAAAAAAATTCATGAAACTTACACCCACTGCACAATGTATAACTAACCATAACAAACCTCCACCTTGCAACGATTTTTCCCGCGTCTTTAGAAGGTTCAAACCAAGTGCGGGAGAAAGAAATCGAGTCCTTTCCTATTGCGGTTAAGAGAGGAGGCCCATCTAAAGTACACAAATACCTCACGCGCTAGGAGCGTGCGCCGCACCACGATCGAAATTGCCATTTACCTTAACTCACGCGCTCTGCGAGTGAGCCCGCAGTAAACGTGATAAAAGGGGGGCCAAACTATACTAGCATACTCTAAAATAGGGCGAACTAAAGACTTGTACAACAGCACAATTGCTTTATTTGACGGGAAGTCCCGCGTGCACCTTTTCAAGAAACTGAGGGCTCTCAAAATGTTCAGACCCACCGCATCCTCATGATCGATAAAGTCAGTTTCGAGTCCATCACGATTCCAAGGCCCCTGGTCAAGACAACTCAGGTAAGAGGGGCTCCTCCGATTAGAGCGCTGTACTCCAGTTGAGTCAAGCATCTCGTGTTTGACGATTTAATACGTATGGTCGGATTAGCTTAGTGATTAGCTGAACACCACTCAAGGAGCAAATCAAGGGTAGCCTGAAGAACGCAACAATCTGCCAAGCTAGAGATTCGTCTGAATCCTTTCAAGTCGTAAGCATACATGAGTGACTCGATTTCATGTGAGGAAAGCTGGGAACAAACACTGGCATCAACAGAAGATCAAAAGATGGCCGATATGTGAATCGTGAGGGACACCCGATGTTGCCGAATAGGGTCCAGAAGATTTGCCAAATGGAAGAGGGAGGAGGGGGTAGTAGACAACTCATTCAAACGGTGCTCAGTCAGCCTATACCGCCGATTTTCTTGATTCTTTTATCAAGAAAGTTGGTCTAATTTTAAAAAATATATAAAATCTTTCGAATTTATTTTAAGAAATGGAAGTAGAGTGGGGAAGGGTTCATTAACCGCTCCTCAGACCAACTAGAATCATCAGCCGATATCCCAGCTTTTCTCTTCCGAGTGAGAATTTGGTCTAGTCTTTCAAGATATTCACAAGTGTTCAATATTTTGTTTATAAGTGTGATAATTTAAAAACCCCTGTAACGCATGCACTGCTTACCAAGATATTTCATATAGATTTTGGGCTTTCACCAACAAATGGTACGATTTGTCTGGTGAATCCTAAAGTGCACTGCACTTCGCGGTTTCATAGTAACATGTGATCGTATATTCCGGCGAAGGTCCCATTGAGCGAATATTTCCCTACGTGATCCAAATGAATTTCGTTACAAACGGGAACTGAAAGGGGCTATGAGAGGATGCATTCCAGGTGCATGTATAAAAAAGACAGCAAATACAGGGTAAGCTAGGTGATAGGTAGTCGTAGCCTTCCTATCACCTAGCGAACCCTTTATTCTCGCGTTCTCTTGTTGTAGGTATATTAGCATGAGACTGGCCACCATTCATTCACCTGGAGTTGGGATCTCAGTCATATGTTACGTGTGGCCATCTGTGTTCTCACCCCTCTTCGCCATTTTGATTAACCGGTTCTACTTTGGTTGACCGAAAATACAATTCTTCCTTTGCTTGCTTATTTTTAGTTTCTCTTCAACAACTATATATTGTCTCACTATCTCGGATTCTCAATTTAAAACATACATGGTGTCCCGCAAGAAGTTCATCAAACTTCAACGTTCGATTCAAGATGAAGAAGAAGAAAAAGTTCATTACTATAAAAAGCTCTGTTTGTTGAATACACTATTATATGAAATAAACACGCGGCATTGAGTAGACCGCCTGCCAGAAGGCGGACCTTTTCAAACAATTTATTTGGATGATGTAAATTATATCATGTGCAGATATATTCAGTGTAAATTCAATCATAGTAATTGTTTCAATATACTGGTAAATTTAGCCAGTAGATACGATTTTAACGAAATCATCACAAGCAATTCCTCAACTAAAATCTGGAAACAGTTGGATCTCACTACCAATAGAAAAGGCTAATCATTTCGCAGATATGCTGGAAGAGAGATTTCAGCCACACCCAGATATTAATTACTCACTCACTATAGGAGATAATTTGGATGAGGACTATAGTTTTCCTTCACCCCCGATATATTTTTCACCAAAAGATGTGCTGAAAGTTATCAAAATGTCTCCCACACGAAAAGCGCCTGGATTAGATCTTATCGTACAGCCTCTTATTTTGAAGTGCCCACGACGTTTTCATGCCCATTTAGCCCACTTGTACACTGCAGCAGCTCGTCTAGGTTATTTTCCAAAAAAATGGAAAAAAGCCTCTATTTGCATGATTCCAAAACCGGAAAAACCAAGCCACTTAGCATCATCGTACAGACCCATAAGTCTATTATCAGTACTTTCAAAGATATTTGAAAGACTCCTACTCCCCCATCTTTTGAAATATACTGAAAACCTTATTCCCCAACAACAATTCGGTTTCAGGCACCTTCATTCTTGTCCATTACAACTACAACGCTTCACAAACTTTATCAAGACCACGTTTCACAAAGGGCAAGTATGTCGATCGGCATTTTTTGATGTGGAACAAGCGTTTGATAGAACTTGGCACCCGGCACTCCTTTATAAACTGAGACCACACCTCCCGAACAATCTATATTCCCTAATCAAAAACTATTTAGATGGACGATCCTTTGAAGTTGCTGTACAAAATGAACACTCAACACCACGAGATATCCATGCAGGAGTACCGCAGGGAAGCGTCTGGGGACCTTGGTTGTTTTCAATCTTCTGCTACGACATGCCACTGCCCAAAGATGAAGATTTCTCAGGTTTATACGCGGATGATTTGGTATATGCCGTATCAGATGATGACTCTGTAGAGGCTACAAGGAAACTACAAATCCTCCTTGATGTTCTTGGCCAATGGTCCACCAAATGGCGCGTAAAAATTAACCCGTCAAAATCTGGTATTATGACGTTCACATACAAGCGAAAATTCACAAAGCCACCTCTATACTACCAAGATAATTTAATACCTAACGTAGAAACGTACAAATATCTTGGATTGACCCTAGATCAACGGCTCACGTTTCATGACCACATTTCCATCCTTCGCCAGCGTATTAAGCACAGAGTCAAACAACTAAGACCTGTCCTCAACAACCCCCATGTGTCCATACAGAATAAGACTCTTATTTATAAAATCCTCGTGCAGCCGCTGTGGACTTACGCAATTCCGATCTGGGGTACGTGTTCCAGATCGGAGTTTCGACGGGTTGAGCAACAGCAAAACTCCATCCTCCAAAGGCACATAGTTTGCACACCCCCATTTGTCAGAAATGAAACAATATATCGCGACTTCCACCTACAGACGCCTCAGGAAATATTGACAACTCATACTACGAACTTTGTTAATAGTAATGTCACACACCCTAACGAGCTTGTCATAGCTGGATTCGGAAACCAAGAAAACCGACGTCTGTCACGGCCTAGACATATCATGGATCTTCTTTAACCCGCGTCAAATGTGAATCAACTATATTAAAAAGACAGTAAAGGACACTTGCTGAACAAATCGACAGTCCATCTATGTCACCATGTTTGACATAGAATAAATATTAGTAAAGCGTGTATCATATCAATGAGGTATGTTAATTGTAAACAGGCTCAATGAATAAATAATTACAAAAAAAAAAAAAAAAAAAAAAAAGATACGAAAACTGACTGGCAGAGGCCCAGACGTGGATCTGGCTATGGAAATAAAATAAATATTCAACAGGCACATAGGTTTATTCGACGCTATATCATAGAAAATATAAGTGGAGCGCTCCTTTGATAATATCTCGATATTTATATAGATATAAGGTATTTGATCGGTCTGAACGGGAGAATAGATGAGCCGAAGTCCTTTTAGGGAGGATGGTGATCCTGGTCCCGAGGCGCAAGGCAAGTCTACGTGGTGAGAGGTATGGTGGAGTACCGTACAAGGATACCCCTGACACACTAGCATCCAGGTCAGCAGCAAGTACCGTGGTCGCAGGCTTGCTGATCGGGATAATAGGTGAGAATAGGTCTGCCTTGGATGTCCGGGAACAGGATGGAATCAAATAGCGATGAGATGTCGATGAAATAGGTGGTTTTATTGGGATACTGCGACCCATGTACCACGGGAAATATAACCAATTTAAATATACGTCGGGAGATGCTGGGACTCAGGACGAAATTGAAATGGATAGGAGAGACGGTGCAGCGTGATAGGAGCTGATGCGAAGACTGGTCGACGCGACGTGGCAAAGCGAAGGGACTGGATGTGATAAGGCGGAACCCATCGACTTGCAGGAGGTTTACGGACAACAACACTACACTCGGTCAGTTCTTACGATAATGTAAATACGCATAAGAGATAAACTTCAAACTTCTATTCTGAACTGTAATACAAAAAAACAAAATTTAGATTCACTGGTTGAAACTGACAAATTGTTCAAAATTTATAAATCCCCCCACCCCCCACCAGCAAGTCACACGGCAGGTCTAACTAGAGCTTGGCATTGAGGTTTACCCTCTCAGCTTGTATTTTGAGAGCCCACCACGCCATTTGCGAAAGAATTCCAACATCGTGAACCAAGCTTGCTCGCTTTCCCCCTTGGTTTAGCTCCCTGTAAAGCGAGAAGGAATTTGATGCTATTTTTTTTGCTCCTTGTAACTAGTTCTCCTATGAACAGCAACCGACGCAAAAACTCGCTGCACGCCTCTCTTTATGACCTTATATAGTCCAGTGATTGCAGGTTGTGTGGAGTTTCATACTTTGCACACAGGGAAGAAAAGCGGAAAGCAAAGCCCATTGAACTTCTCAGCAATTCTCCGTCCACCACTCTTGGGGCCAGGACTCCGGCATCCTCATGGTCTTCAGCAGGTAAGCGTAATGGAGCTGCAACGTATATTTCGACATCGTATCTAACTCCCTTCTCCAAATATATAATGTAAAACGGTGTGAATTGGGATAGATGGAACCATCATTTTTTACTAAGAGTATCTGAACAGCTTCAACTGAATCGTACTTCACGGTTCATCACACTGGAGCTGCATAGGATAAAATTGCTCTGACTATAGAGACTAAACTCCAATAGTACCTAATTTAGAAGAAAAAAGGACGTTTCTAGAATGTTTAACTTTTCAGGTTCTCAGATTCGGAAAGGAGATTACTTGCGGATATCAACTCTGTCAAAATTAAGAAGTAACAGATTGATACTCTACTCCAAGCAGCAGCACAGCCAGCAGATAAACAACCTGGCAAAATTCAGGTAATTGTTGCAGACGAGGTGCATGGTACAAAAGGTCAATAACTGAGCTGACATGGGCCGGCTTTCCTCTCATTATACTGGAATGGATGGCCACCAGGCCATGGCGGGAAGAGCATTTATATGGTCAGTGTTTAGGGCGACTACTCCCCACCATGTAGTCGTAGGGCCTGGAAATAGACTCACCAAAATACAATGGTGAGGAGAAGTGCCTTCTGACGGTACAGCCAAAGGTTGCGTTCCCTCAATGAGATCGACCCAGGCCTGTCCCCAGCCAAGATGTCCAGGAGCGGAAACGGATCCATGTTCAAATGCTTGCGGATGGACTCAGTCCTTTGAATTGACTGGGCAATTATTACAATGGTGCTATTAATAATATTGCAAAACCAATATGTTTTTATTATTATAAACATGTTAACGAAGGAAAAAAAACTTTGTTCTAAATAACTTTCGTCCAACCAGATTGTTGAAAAAATGAATAAATAAAAACCGGACGAACATTGCAGATTTGGAATCTACGCACCTTGAAACATATAATGGCAAGCTTTGTGGGAGGTTGCACTAAACCAAAAAGTGAAGCCATACATACTAGAATTTTCAGCCCATTTTCGGTAAATATTTTTTTAATTTTTGGCCTAATCTAATATGTAAGAATATTTATAATTATTTTTATAAGTGTGATCCTATAAAACAGGGCATAGGGACGTCCGTGTAACGCATGAATTACTAACCATTATGTTTCTATTGAGTATATTGTAAAGATTCCATGAGGGTTGTATGTTATTTATTAACCGATTGGGGACGAGTCGGGTCTGTATCTGTTGGTGACAGGGGCCTAAGCTATTTTTGCCCCCGACTAAGAGCACAAAGACCAGAATGATAATGAGCCTCCGATCGCTAATAAATTAATACAAATGGAACACCGATCGCCCGTCAGAACGGAAGGGTGCGGACGTGAGTGTGCGCCGAGGGGAGCGTATGTGTCGGCGTGTGTGAACAACACAAGATATTGTCTGCAAAACCCGCTGGACACAGGAGCGCAGACAATGGGGTCTGTCACACGAGCGTTCATCTTGTAGAGCCGACCGCATTAATTAAGTGATAAAAGCGTCTGTATTGAAAATAAAACCGACCTCTGGCGTAGCATTATGAACCCATGCCACCCTCACACACACTTGCCCCGCTAACGTGCTTACAGACCCCACACGCAGGAGGCTGACCAGTTTTCCTCCCTCGACCGATTATTTTTAACACTGACTTCTCAAATCGAATGGAACGATGGAAATTATATTGTCGGCGTGCGATAATTGACAGTCGAATGTTATTTAGAAAACGCTGCCAACTCTAACACATGGCTATATATATATGTACATGAGAGCGTTAAAATCCAGGGATCATTTCAGAATGCTTCAAAACGGATTTCGATGAAGAACTTATTCGAAAATGTTTATTTTGAACTTCGGAGCCATTGCAATAATTTCATTTTCCATGAAAATTCGGGGAAATTTATGAAGTTTAGAAATCGTTTCAGAATGCGACTAAACTTTTCAAATAATAATTACTATTATTTAGGGACCGAGATGCAACAGTGTTTCTTCACGTTTTTTACAAAAATTAAGACGACAGTGGTTTTTAAACAATTTTTCGCGCTCTGTGGATTATTGCCATCAGTTTGTGGTAAAACGCTTTCCTTTTGACTTGAAAATGGCTTCAAATATGACGGTTAGACGCAAAACAGGATGTTTACTCCAGTGGATGAGTTGCAAATGTGCTTCTTTACGTTCGATACATCAGTTGGTAACAAAACGGTTTCTTCACGCTTTCAATGGTGGCAGAACAGTACTTTTACTCAGGTTCGTCAGTGTGTAAGATGACAAATTGAGGGAAGTTGCAGTTTTGGTGGAAAAACATTGATTGGATTGAGAGAGAGGAGTTGGATTTCTACAGAGATGTCATAAACACAAATGCCACAGCTCCACTCTCAGCTGCAGATGAAGAGGAAGCAGACTTCTACCATGAAACTGATGATCTTGGGATTTAAGTTTTTACGCTGCGTTGACAAGATGTTCAGTCGTTCAAAATTTGCTTCTTCCATGTAACAGGATGAATTACTTAACATAAGTAATGTATTATTTTTAATGTTTTGTGTTTTGTGAATTTATGGCCATTCTGATTTTGGATATTATAAGGATTCAGAGATATTAAGCAAAATTTGCTCAACTTAGTCAAATGAGATTGCAATTTAGTAGTGAGACTGTTTTTGTCACGTAGATTAAAATAGTTTTGAGCCCTATTAAAAAAAAAAAAATAATAATAATAAAGTAAGTGATTTTCGTAATAGGTCTAACGTCCGCCGAGTTACCTAAAGACTAAATGTGGTTTTGTAGGAAGATAAATTGGCATCGTGGCTGATTTAAAAAAAAAAACATTATGATACCGAGTTTAGTCTTGGAAAAAGTTGTTCAAAAATGTTTAATATTGTTTTTATTATACAAATGAGAGTTTATTAATGGTTTATTTCATTTTTTCATCCTCGAGTCATCATGATGCTAAATCATTTTTAGGGAATGAGTGCCGTAGCTGGATCTTTACCGACCCATCGTGACGGCATTGCTTCTTTACGGAGAACGAACTTTAGTTCATTCTGGTTACGTTAGTTACTGAGCACGTTATTTTACCAGTGATACAATACATCAGTGATAAAAAAAGAAACGAAAATAACAACAACAAATAAATCAAAATCTTATTTTACTGCCACAAGCTTTAACATATTTTGAAGAATCCCTCATGATGTAAAGAAACACTTGTGCATCTCAGGGCTTCCTTTAATTTTCAGTAAAGTTGACACCATGGCGATAGCTCTATTTTAGTAGAATATTTGCTAAAATATCGACAATAAATGAACATCTGGGATATTTTTCCAGTGGTAGGCAGAAGCCCGAAAAAAAGAACTTGGGGCAAAGTTTTGGCTCCCCCTTTTACAGCTCTTCGCCATTGTGAGGAGAAAAAGTCTAGAATTTCATTTATGAAAGTTTTGGGAAGGGCGTCCTCTGAAATATGAAATTGAATTAGAGAAGTTGAGTTTAAGTTGACGGTGTCGAGGTGGGGAGGGCAGAAAGTTATATTCCCCTTTAAACGAAAAGTCCCACGACGGTGGGGTAGAGCGGTACGCGGGGTGGGGGTTGCTCTCTAAACGGGAGGCGGAGGCGCCTGGCCCTGTCGTAAAACCCTGCGCTAGACAATGAATTTCCAAATCACCTTAAAGAAGGTTCTCCTTTTTCGTTAAAGAAGGTTTTAAGGAAAAGGCGTGGAATCTCGAATACTTTCCTTCTTTCTTCGACCACCTCCGACGCGAGTTCCTTCCCCCTCAAAAGGACAGTGGGGGACGGTAGTGGGAGTGGAGGGTTTCCTCCGAGAATCCATACAATATCGAGCGCATATTTACCCCATTTATAATAAAGTTTGCCGCCCGGATTGAATGAAAGTCGGGTTTTCTTCGCCATTGTGGGGGGAAAGGGAAAAGAGGCCCAACCCCTTCCGGTTTCCCTTCACAGAGAACGTTTTCGGGAGGTTCATCTCAGTGTTTCCGAGCTCCACCTCTTTCCGCTTTTACTTTTCCACCGCTTTTCATATTCCGGTCGGAGCTTCTTTTCCATTATCCTTCCGCGGAATCCTCCTACTTCCCTTAAAGCTATTCAATGATCTGTTGGTAGAGTTATCGAGTTAGGTGACGAGGTTCCCTTTTCCACCACCACCTGGTTGCCCTGATACCCAATCACAGACTCACGCCTCGCTCGCTTACTCTTGGCGAACCACTACATGCTATTGTGTACCCCGGAATTCTTAGTTACATTCGTCGTCCTGGAAGTTCATTGTTCGAAACGTCTTCAGTGGCGAACCCTCTCTAGCGGCACACGCCAGCCACAGCTGGCCAATCGAACACGTGTCGTTCCACGTGGGATCCACTTAAAATCAGGAGGCCCCAAGCAGAACCCCGAAAGTCCCCCAGAACTGAATTTTGGCTATTGACGAAACACTTTCTTCTGGTGTTTTACCAATGGAATTCGAATTTTTTAAGTTTTATCATTTTATATCGGTAATTATAAGCTATGGGACAGTAGCGATTTGAATCAAATGCCTACAATATTTTTGAAATGTCTTGTTAAAGTTTGAACAATTGGTGTTTTCATAGATTTTTACCAAGTTTTGGGGTTTTGTTCGGTCACAGTGTAGACTAGAGCGGTTTTGCATTGCTAAATTTAAAAAAAAAAAAAAAAACAGGCGATTAAAGCAAGAAATTGAAAATGTCAAAAAAATTAGTGTAACCATAATTAATATTTCAATGGATTGCACTATCCTCCTCTAAGCAGGAGGATAGTATCCCACTCAATTTCATTATCACATTCGTCATTCTCTGATGATGTCGGTAACACTTCACATGTTCACAATGTTTCGGTATTGAGAAACCCGTTTTTATTGCAAATTCGAGTTCAGGAAAACCTTTAGTTAAAAAAAGAAAAAGAAATAGTAATATACAGGTTGCCCAGCGTATGATCCCAAAAACTTCATACACTCAACTTTTCAACTTTTTCCTTAAGTTGATAAACATTGTGATTGTTGAATCGAACAATCACAATCTTTTAAAATCACATCCGTAATTTTCTCTTATTCTAATTGTTTTTCCCCACGAGTCACCAAGGCACAGGAATCGGTTTAGGAAACTGGTAGCGCTTATTATAAAAGCAACCATGGATCAGTGGGTTTGGTAACTTGCTCAAGACGTCGCTATTGGCTATAGTTTGTCGCTCTATTGTTAGCTACGAAAATAACTCGCCACCTATTGCACGGTTTCAAAGTGGTAACCACAAATTCATAACTCCTCACACTTCTGATTAAACAAACAAAATTGTAATTTTTATTTCTGCTGAACCTTGTAGCCAATACATATGCACCTTCATGAATTTCGCTTCAAGGAATAAGTTAAGCTTAATCATAGGGTTTTCTTTTCCAGAAGATCCTTTCTCAGCTTTCTTTTGGGAGATAATCACGACGCCTGAAACTGCTCCAAGTTTGTGCTGCTCGATGTTTTTATTTGAAGCTTGATCCTGTTCATGTTTTTTTCTCGTTTTCTTCACTCTCCAGTGAGACTGAATTTGCGGATATTGATTCCTGTAAAATTCCCTCATTTCTAATAGTTAATGTTTATTTTTTTTTTTTGGTCAGAAGGGTTGGGACGATCTTCTTCATGGATACAAACATCTACTTTCTCGGGATGCGCAAGTACGAAGTCATCTGTATCTCTCATAATTCCAGCTCTGCACAGATTCTGTCAAAAATTAAAGCATTCTGCTGATCGTCGCTTCACCTTCTCTCCCTGGCAAAACTGGTGAATGTATGCAAATCCTGATGGGATACATGTCTTAATCTCCTCTTCCTCGTGATTCCACAATCTTGAGTGTTGCTAAACAATTCTGTTTTTTCCTTTTCCGATTTTTGTTTCGAGGGACGGCATACTTCTTTGCTGCTGCAGCCACTGCCATTTCACGAAAGACGTCTGTCAAAGCATTCTCCAACTGCTTAGGATCATGAGCCCAAAACATGGACTTTTCTCGGGCCATTGTGCCCTTAGAATTTAAAAAAAAATCATATTATTAATAGGAAAATTAAAAACAAAATAAATAAACTCTACTGTTCTACTCATTGTAGTTTTTGTAAGTAAATAAAAAAGTTGTTTTGGAAAAACAAAAACATGATTCAATAGTGGCCATGACTTATTTTAGAAGTGGCCATGGTGTGGCCACTACTAGATTGTACAATCATTTCATGTTTCAGTAATGGCCACCTGGTGGCCATTTTTAGAGCATACAACTTTTTCTGTTTTAGTAGTGGTCAGGTACCCTCACAGCAACAGAAGCAGCTATTTCAAGCTAACGACCATCTAAACATGATTACCCACTTCATAACATGGACACACTACAAAAAATTCCTAACTTGTACATAATTCTACTCAAAATATAACAAAATGTTTATACTTACTTCGTTAACTAGAAGCTCTAGGATACAGCCCAACAAACGAGGAAACTAGGGACGGTCATATTGAGAAGTTTACCACAATTTCCAATGATGGTCTGCGCACTCCTAGTTCAACCTCTGACTACAAGATGACATGAGCTGTACCTCCTGCAAGTTTGAAGCCACTAGGAGACCGGGAATCCTTATTTCTCAAATATAAACTTTAAAATGGCCACTACTGGAGCAGTGTCCACTACCGGTGCCGTTACCTTACTTAGTTTCCAACAAAAAGTGCCTCATAGAGTTTTTTTTAGAGGCTTCGTTTTCGAGTTATTTCACTTTTAAGATTTTTTCGTGATTTCGACCTTACGTCACTAAAACGGCCTTAACCCCGGCGTTTTTGAAGTATTTGCAAATCTAAGGGTGCCGTTGGAAATATCATTAAATTTCCCATCGTTTCAGTCTTCAACAGTAATTTTTTAAAGATAACTAAAGGGTGTAAAATGAGCCTGAAAAGTAAATTTTGTCAAACTTTGAAAAAAACATTTTTTTAAAAATGAATCATTACCCTTAATTTTGATGATACATTTGAGCCTGTAAGCCTAAAAAATGAGCAAAAGCCTCAGCTTCCCAATGGTATAATTATTTTATATTTTTTAGAAAAAAACGTTTTTGAGAAAATTGAGATTTTATGAAAAAAAAAGTCTGTTTTCAAGCACATTTGGGTTTTATTTAATTCGCAAGAATTGTTCAGAATATCCCCCGTTCTCGCGGATGCAGAGGGTCGCTCGTCTGCGAATG
The DNA here is from genome assembly GCA_031894815.1 of Creontiades dilutus. NCBI lineage: Eukaryota > Metazoa > Arthropoda > Insecta > Hemiptera > Miridae > Creontiades > Creontiades dilutus. Next base: position 932,494 of record JAVIWC010008988.1, on the reverse strand, counting down.
GAGTCGACCGCACGATGTAGGTCACGGTGGTTCTGGCGGGTCAGATCCAGGCATGGTGAGTATTAGTGGCTGATATCAAAATTTCCAAATTCCACCAATTTGGAGGTGTTTTTGATTTCTGGACTTGTTACGGATTTTTTATTGCACCTCCTGGACAATGAAATATTTGATTAGTTGGAAGATATGCCCCTGGAACAGAGGAGGGGTTATGGTTCCAAATGGATGGGTGCCTAGCTCACAAGGTCGTACCGTCACAGAGTGGATGATCTCCAATTTTGAGAATCGGTAACGAATCTTTAATGAATAGGTAATGAATTCGTTTCACCATCCCCATACTCCAGAATTCGGTCCACTAATTGGTCCCTCGACTCGATTTTGACCTCGTACACCTTGGATTTCAAGTTTCCCCTGGAGTAGAAATCCAAGAGTGTGAGGTTTGGACTGCGTGGTTGCCACCGGATTGGTCCACTTTGGCTGATCCACCTAAAAGTGAACCACAAGCCCGTCAGTTCAACAAAATTAGATAATGAGAGAATAGGATGAGGAGAATGGATGTTATTGTTTGAGGGCATCTTTGTTGAATCAAGTATTTTTCGAAATATTCATCATCCTATTGGTTCACCATTTCATAATAAACCTGAAGGGGCATTTTTCAATTTTGTCTGGGGATGGTTACCGAACAGTTGGAGTTCATCCACTCTGTGACGGTACGACCTTATGAGATGGGAACCATACCTTATTGTTGGAAACTAGTTGTAGAATGCGTGTGCGAAGTTTTTCGGATCATACGCTGGACACCCTGTAGAATGGTGAAAAAATAGTGGCTTCCAAAGCCGTTGGACATATGCCTTTTAAGAATTAAACCCCTCTTTAAAGCGATGGATACCATTCAAGCACGTGGATTAAAAATCAGGAACCCATACCAAATGTCACCAAAATACCCGGCAGTGCCTTGATAAGTGATTTTCAAGTTCAGATAATGACAGATAATATTGGAGGATGACACTGAAAAAGGGTAGATGAAAATGGGAGCCTTAGGTCGATACGAAATTTTTTTATTCTCAAAATGAGAAATTATTTGTAAAAAACTTTCGAAATTTCAAACTTTTTTCCTCTCCATTGAAGCAAAACTCTTTACAGAATCAGATATTCACCTTGTTGGTCACAGTCAAATGAAAGGAAAAGGAAGTCTAAAGTAGTCGTCAAACGATAGAACAGAATTATCCTTCCTTCAACAACAATAATAAAACCTGTAGTTTGGAGAACAAAAAAAGAAAAAAGTAGAATGGGAGAAACAACAAATAGCTCGGCCCCTTCTAAAATCGTCCAAATGGGAGTAAACAAAAGAATTTTTTTTGAATCGTCATATTTCTTTGCAAGGGTTTCAAATATCATATTTGCGAACCCAGCGCAAGTGCGCAACCATGCGCAAGTGACACTAACTTTCTTATTTTAAATGAGAACCCCAATTTTTTATTGCAGATTCGGACTCTACCAAAAATTTCATGAAAATTTTATCAGTCAACCAATTTTTTTTATTGCGCGCAACCGGTTCAGCGAGCATGCAACAATTGCAAATAGCGGATGACGGTGAATTCTGAAGTGTGGCACATGAATTTTCATTGTCTCTTTTACGCTGATTCACGTGATGCTATGAGTCTTTTTATTCGACTCAATTTTCGCGGAATAATGACCGAAATTAGTTCATTTCACGTCCGTGTTTTGTGTTTTAGGGTCCTGTTTCAGATTTTTACGGGGATTATTTTCGAGGTCCGGTTGAAAAATGTAAAAATAGGAAATTGAAACCTTCTTCAGTGATCAAGAGAAAAATCATCTTAACCTGAGAGTTGAGAGTCGGCATAAATGATGACTTTTCACGGGAAATGAGCTAATTTCGGTCTATTGAATTACTGTAAATTTATTGTTATGCAGGAGCATAACTTGAGAAAATGAAGGTAGGCATGTTCAACTATTGAACAAACTATAAAATATACCTAATAAGTCCGAACAATCCCTGAAAATTTCATCGAAATCGGTCAAAAACTCCCGGTGTTATGCTTGTGGCAAGGATTTCACGTTTGCGCATGCGCAGAGGCTACTATTGATCCGGGGGTCATGAAACTCATAGCTGACCATCTACACAACAAACCGAACAATCCCTGAGAATTTCATCAAAATTGGTCAAGAACTCCCGGAGTTATGCGCGTAACAAGGATTTCGTTTGCGCATGCGCAGAGGCTGCTATTGATCCGGGGGTCATGAGACTCATAGGGGACCATCTGCACATCAAACCGAACAATCCCTGAAAATGTCATCGAAATTGGTCGAGAACTCCCAGAATTATGCGCGTAACAAAGATTTCACGTTCGCGCATGCGCAGAGGCTACCATTGATCCGGGGGTCATGAAACCTATAGGGGACCATCTACACCCCAACCCGAACAATCCCTGAAAATTTCATCGAAATTGGTCAAGAACTTCCAGAGTTATACCCGTAACAAGGATTTCACGTTTGCGCATGCGCAGAGGCTACTATTAATACGGGGGTCATGAAACCTATAGGGGACCATCTACACCACAACCCGAACAATCCCTGAAAATTTCATCAAAATTGGTCAAGAACTCTCGGAGTTATGCGCGTAACAAGGATTTCACGTTCGCGCATGCGCAGAGGCTACTATTGATCCGGGGGTCATGAAACTCATATGGGACCATCTACACATCAAACCAAACAATCCCTGAAAATTTCATCGAAATTGGTCAAGAACTCTTGGAGTTATGCGCGTAACAAGGATTTCACGTTTGCGCAAACGCAGAGGCTACTATTGCAGAGGGGGTCATGAAACCTATAGGGGACCATCTACACCCCAACCCGCACAATCCCTGAAAATTTCATCAAAATCGGACAATAACTTCGTGTAGTTTTGCCCGTAACAAGGATTTGCTGACAGACAGACAGCCACACAGACAGACACACAGACACACAGACACACGGACACACAGACAAATGTTTAAAAGCAGAAGGTTGACAAAAATTCAAGTTGAGGCTAGAAAAAACCATACACGACGTGACTTAAAAGGACATTTTTAGGGATGAACAAAAAAATAATAATAAAATAATAAAAAAAAAAAAAAAAAAAAATAAAATAAATAACGCTCTTTTCAACAATATAATTTGTAACTAATTTATTTAGTGAATTAAGGGAGTGATGGCAATTCCACAGAAGTAAGGTCGAAAATACGAAAGAAAACTTTGATGTGAAATAGGCAGAGAACGAGAGGACTAAAGAAAATAGATCTATCTATCAGATATGATATGGTGTGTAAATTAAGTAATGAGTGAATTTTTTTTTTACTTTTAAATACAAAAATAATTGCAGTTCATTAAGAACCTCTTTATACGGTCAATCAATACTTTTACCGTGTGGTTCTTGAAAGACTTTGAAAAAGGGTCATTCGTGTGATACCAAACATCAAGAACAAGTGGGCGTTCCATCACGGTAATGCTCCTTGTCACACAGCAGTTTCAATAAACCAGTTTTTAGCCAGTAAAAACATTCCTGTGGCTCCTCAGCGTCCTTATTCGTCCGACTTGAGTTCTTGTGACTTTTTTCTCTTCCCAAAGTTGGAAAATTACCTCAAGGGAAATCATTTTGGGACAGTCGAAAAAATTCAAACGGCTGTAACCGACCAGCTGAAGGTTAATCCGTATCGGAGTTCCAGTGCTGCTATAAGGAGTGGAAGAAACGTCTCCAGTGCTGTGTGGCCTCAGAAGGAAGTTATTTTGAAAGTGACAACATTGAACTGCAATTCTTTTTGTATTTAAAAAAACAAAAAAAAAAAAAAACAGTCTCATTGCTTAATTTACACACCTCATAAGTTGTTGCAAATCAGTTGCTAATCGATCCAGTTTCGATTTGTCGAGTTTCGCTCAGATCGTATACTGAACTCCCTGTTTATATAGATGGAAAATATAATATTTATACCTATCTGTATATTTATAACACGATGAGTTCAAATCTTTAAAGCTATTGCCCCATCCCCTGGGCTTCGCAAACAAAACGAGGAAAAACAAATTCAGTGACGTAACGAAATGGCGGGGGCGGTGAGCCTGGAGACCGCTTGAATGCGACGCACTAAACTGCGGGAGTGCTCTCGTTATATTGTCGTTATTTTGAATGGTAGAACAAGAAAGGGGATTTCTTTTTTTTATTCGAGAACATTGGTAAAAAGATATCGCCTCTTTGTCCCGAAAGAAGGGGAGCGCTAAACGACGGAGAAAAGGACGTGGAAAAAAAAGGTTGAATAAACGATCTTTTCATGGGGACGGGTTTCGGTTGAAGCCGCAGCGTGAGGCCTCTCCACTACATTATACTACACTCACTTCATCAAGTGTTGAGTTCCGTTCCGGCTTCATCAGTTTCGCGGGGGCGGTCACAGTTCCGACCAGTTCCTCCTATTGGTTCACTGTATCCCAGCGGGCTGGCCCCGACAATGCGCCCCCCTAAGGGCTCCCTACTATTTCATTCCTTCCAAACGCGAGAGAGAGTTTTTTTTAAACTCACAATTCGACTATAACAGATGGCCCATTATAGTTACACGCTTCTTTTGACTGGGAGGAGATCAGCCGTTAAATACAGCCTTTATACGCTCTTTCCTTTCTCCCCACTATTTTCCGAAATGACCCGGAAATACAAGGGGGCGAAATAATTTGTTTAGTTTCCTGAATAGCTCGTTCATTACTTATTACATTAATAGATGATTCCCCAGAACCATGTCCCTTGAATGACCGGCTGGCTAATTAGGTTTTGGATGGCGGTTTGGATTTCAGTTACAATTCAAATCATTTATACCTAGCAGCCGAGACCCCGGGGCTGCACCGAGACCACGTACCACAAAGGGAACGTGAGGTAAAAATGAGCTTCACTCGCTCAAACAGAAATTTCAAGTACCAATATGCAAAGGAGATCAATCTTATCCGCTTTTTCGGCTTCAAATCGTGAAACAAACGACTCAAATCTGCCTGTAAAAGAAGTTCAGTCGTAGGTACATAAGGGTCATTTCAAAGTTTCGGTCGCATTTATGTCACTCATCAGTATTGGCGTCAAATCTCAACTACCTAAATACAGTTTTGTAAGTGTTTTAAAAATTGTCTCCTATCTGGATGTACATGTTCCATGGAGAAGTATGTAAAAGTTGTGCCTACATTATCCAGGAGAAAATACCAAAGTCCGTATTTCTCACTCCCCACGGCTTTTACTAACCAGAGGTATACAACTTCCATCGTCACTACTCAGCGAAATATTTATTGGGGCTGTTATATCCACTTACACTATGAAAGAACATACCATCTACAATGGATATCCACCTCAGGAAAAAATTGGATCAAATCAAGCAGCCTTATCAGCACAATTCAGTGTCAAATTGTTTTTCCTCACTCCCTACAATGTTTTGAAAAGTAGCCCCCAACCGGCAGGAAAGGGTGTTTATGAAGTTGCTTCTGTTTTTTTGACATCCCTTATTCAATATGGTCCCAAGGCTGGTGGTTGGGTTTTGCCTTGGCCTTCCCAGTCAGTTCTACCGGGAAAACCACCCCTGGAGGCAGCAGTGTTGGTTTTTTAACTCCCACTCCCTACTCCAGTAACATTCTGACTGTGGCAAGTAAAACTTGATCGCTCTTGTTGACAATTATTGTAGTTGTTGGAAGTTCGTTGACAACATTTTGGTACAACCAGTTTCAATTGATTTGTGGCCTCTAAAGGCGGTGAAAGGGTATAACCTCACTCTCAGAAAGCTGTGTTTTGCAGCAGTTGAAATTCATGTCTGCCTAGCAAGAATCATGCCACATAACACGTGGGTAAAGCCGAAGGCGAACGAGTTTTCACTATCAATACTACGGAAGATATCGACCGGCTGTAACATACCTATCCAAATAATCGATTAGCCAAAGAGTACTCTTGTAAAATCAAATAAAAGCATGAAAGCTATCGAAAATAAATTCAACAACATTAATAAAGTATTAAGCACTGCGTTTTTCAAAAATGAAAGATGTATTTCGTTTCCAGATTTTAATTCATGTAAGATTTCTACGGGCCAACAGAATACAATTTTATATCTGCATTTAAATATTAAAAGTTACAACAAAAACTCTGATGAGTTATTCGCGTGGCTCCAGTCTGAGCGAAGTGAACCTGATTTCATAATCTTGACTGAAGTGTGGGGAAATTTTGATTCGATGCATACTGCCCTCCCCAAGTACAACGTGAGCAGTACGGCAAAACACATCAATAAAAACGACGGTGTAATCGTATTCGTCAAGTCTCGCTTTCAATGTGAAGTGAATGAGATTATAATCAGCGATATATCTGCCCTATCTATTAGAGTTAAGGTGTCCATCAAAAATTATAACTTGTGAGCATTGTACAGATCATGGTGTTCGGTATCTATCAATTTGTTGATAAATTCTCTGGAAAGCTACACAAGTAACATCATTCTACACTAATTGGGAACTTAGAGATTGATATATGACAATGCAGGCAATAGGAGAAACTTACATGGACATATTACATTCAAGGGGATACATTAACCTTATTACTGTCCCCACTAGGATCCAGGGAGTGTAAAAAAGTTGTCTGGACCATATTGCCGTGAAAACTCCTAATAGAACAAATTTGGTACTGGGCGTAATTGAGGCTATAAGAACATAACGGATCAATTATTCACAGTGTTTTCATGCCAGTTGGGTCAACAGAAAGAAGGAGACTCCCTGATGCAATATTCACCAAATCTATCAACTACACACTCTATTAAAAAAAAAAAATAAAGAAAAAAAAGCGTGAACGCGTAGATTGGGATCCAATCTTCGAGATTCTAGATGTGGGTGAAGCTGCAACCTGGTTAGTTAATAAGATAAAACACAATGTTGATGAATGCACAGTAACAAAAACAATAAAACTTGAATACAAAAAGCTAACTCCATGGATCACTAACGGCATATTAACCTCGATGAAAAAAAGGGATGATCTCAAAGAAAAATAAGTAAGCAACCTTCAATACAAACCTGAAGATGCGGTACACTACATACAGAAACAAAATTAAAAAATTAATAAATGAAGTTAAATCTAATTACTTTCAGGAACCACTTAAAAAAGCGGAAAATGATCCGGGTAGGATGTGGAAGGTGCTGGACGAAATTATCCGGGGAAGCACAAAGGAAAAGCAAACGATCCCACTCGTGGTAGAAATAGCAAACAAATGATTGAGTGACGGTTGACGAAGCCAAGAAAATCGCCTGTTACGACTTAAATAGGTTTTTTTGTTGAGAAAATGGCAGACAAAATTAAAAATAAATCTTCTTATGAACCTCGCCGAGCCGGTGTGCTTTCATCATCAACTGTGACCTTCAAAATTGGAGAAATTACCGAATCCGACGTTTTCGGCATCGAGGAGAAAATGCGAGGGAACTCAGTACCGGGAGAAGATGGGATTTCAAGCAAAATTTTGAAGACTGCTCTGCATTCGATCTGCCAACCAATTGTGGAACACCGATGGTTTTAATAATTTGCCCCCAATCTGCGAAGCCTAATTTCGAAAGTTGCAGAAGAATCAAGAAAAATACGAAAACCCCTGTTTTTAAATGTCTGACTCTCAAAATTCATGAAAATTCAATTTTGAATCATTTTTTATCGAACAACGAAAAAGTAATGATGGAATTTTTTAAAATACAACCACTCAATTTTGAATTTGTCAAACTCGTCTAGGAGTGCTTAAAAACACTATTTTCAAGTGTCTAATTTACAAGATTTTCCCGGGTTCCGCTCGGACCCCTCTGCTAGCCCGCCCCTCCACCTCCACATTATGATACGGCCCTTGGGGCAAATCGTTTGGAGACCCCTGGTTTAGAGTACAGTTGTAACAGAAGTCTTATGAACGACTGGATGGGGCGGTCTGGACGGGAGCTTTAAAATGGCGACTTGTAACAAGTTGTTGGCCCGCCCACCGACACATTGTATCAACAGGCTTCAAAATGGCGCACACCCCACTCAGACGGATACAAGCTTTCAAGCCGTCCCTCCTGGTTCCCAGGTGACTCAAACAGCCTGGGAAAAGTTTTAGCCTGACCCTTCGGGTTTTAACGATAGAACCCCCCGCCGGAAAGTGAGACCAAATGATGTGACAAAGGTAGCGCCTATGATTAATTGCCCAATTACACTCTTTCTTCTTAATTGCGGTGCACTGTTTCTTCCTGCGATAATCCCCTTCATCCGTTCCTAGCGGCATCTTGTATTTAATTAATACAAAATTCTCGTTCTCACAAAATACACTTTATTAGAGTCATCTACTTTGAAAAATAACTTTTCTTTCGAATTCAAATCATCATCAATCATCGTTCCAACGTCCATTTCTGCGTATCGTGCAGGCAGTGGCGTAACATACGGGCCCGCAGGGCCTGCAAGTGCGGGGGGGGGGGGGGGGGCTCGGGAGCTAACTGAACCATTTTCAATCGCACGAGTTGACCATTGTTAAAAACTAGCCCAAGTAACGAGCCCACTGTCATTAAATCAGCTGATTTTCCAGATTCAATGCTAAACAGTAACGTATAGCGTTTACCATGTTGTATTCATCGTAGGCGGCAAAAACAAAAACTCTCTATTGATTAAAGAAGCGCACCGGTTATAGTCTAAGTGAAAAATTATCATATTCTAGACCTATGATATAAAACATTTGAACACTGAATGAACAATGAGGTGTTTTAGTTTCACACTTTTAGTTGCATTCACTTATGTTGACATTTATTATGTAATGGGTAAACCAAAAAAAAAAAAACAATGTTGGGTGTGAAATTATTAATTATAATCGAAGAGGAAGAGGAAGTTGTCAACAATGTTTCAAAACCCATTCCCAAATAAACAAATGCGGGTTTTTGATGTAGAGAGCCGACCGAGCACGGCTGCGATGTTACGCCTGCTAGCTGCTGAAAACTTAAGAAATATATTTCCCTGTTATTTCCAACTCTTTTCAAAGTGGCAAACTTTCGTAACGTAACGTTATGATCAAAATACTAAAATGTGATTATGATGATAAATGATAATTGCGCTTATACTATGTTGAAATTGAACCCTTTATTACATTCAACCACTGTGAAAAATAACTTTCCTTTCGAATTCCAATCATTCATCGTTCCAACTTCCATTTTTGCGTATCGCACAGGCAAGAAACAGTTGAAAGTATCACTTGATGCCAAAATTCGGTCGCTATAATAACTTTCCTTAACGTTCCCAGTTAGTACGATTTGTTGAGCTCTAGCCCTTCCAATTTCAACATTGGGTTTTCGGAAATCTCCGCAAACGAGTTCATGGCAGCGAAGGAAGATGTATCTTATTTACTACGGTAAGGGGAAGGAAGATGTACCAGAGTAGATCACATTTTAGCCGTTAAACTTCAAGTGAAAAGCAGCCGGGGATGCAGCACCGAGTTTTCTTTTCTATTTTATTTTATTTTTAAATAATTTTGTTGTTACAACTGTATACACATGTACTAACGTCATTCTGATCACCATACAGGGTGTCTCACGTTATATCCGTCGAACATGCATAAAATAAAATACGTGCATGCATCTACGCAACTTCGTATGGCATTATTCTGAAAGGGCTGAATAATGTCACGGTTGCTCTGGCCCGTGCACCCCCACAGTTGCGCACCATAATTCCAGACAGGCTTTAGGACTTGCTTCTGCAGTATCAACTTATTGTGGACTGACAGTTTTGACCGTCGGCCCATCAGCCAGTACATTTTTCTGAATTTGATCATAAGCTCAGCTTTTTTTTCTTGACGTGGGACTTCCACCTTGGTTTGGCACCCAGTGTCATTCCAAGGTATTTCGCTTTATTAACATATGGTTTCGCCTTCTTATAGAGAAAGGCTGGCACATGGTTGATCCTTTTGTTAGTGAAATCGACATGCACTGACTTTGTCTCATTCATTCTGACTCTCCATCTCACTGTCCAGTCCTTCCGGGAGATGAAAAATTTGTTTTCTTCAAAATCAAAATTCCCACTCGGTCTTGGCCTTATACATAATTCTGTTTCGTTTCTGTCCTTGTGTATAATATATTAGTTTTATAACTAGCTTAATTTCCACATTTTTCATCGGAGTTCTTGAAATCTTCAGGGAATGTGTGGGTCACCCATGAGTTTCATCGCTCTGAAATCAATTCGCCAGTCTACACTTGAGAAAACGTAAAAACCATTACCCACGGTTTTTTTCTGGTTCTAGTCGTCCGATGTCACTCAAATTTTCAGGGAATTGGGGGAAGAACAATCTAAAAGTCTCATATCAATTTCAACTCGTTAGTTCAATTAGCAGCTACTGTGCATGCGCAAACATTACATCCTTAAAACAATCCTAATTTATATAGTTTTCATCCAATTCTGACGAAATCTTAAGGGAATCGTGTGGGTTGGGACGTAAATCTCTCAAATTGATACATCAGTCTGCGCATGCGCAAACGTGAACGATGGTCTGGACTCTTGGAAAATGTATAAAAGTCTCAGCTTTCCAACGGTACAGCTATTTTTGTATGTTTAGAGGGAACATTAAAAAAAAAAAAAAAAAAAAAAAAAAAAATCGAGTTAGAATGCCAAAAAACCCAGTTCATAGGCATTAGGTCATTGTGACATGGAAATTTATATAAGTATCTAGTAATAATTTTTCACGAATTCGAATATTGGAGGCTTAACGCGTGAATCTAGTGGATTCCAGTTGCTAATTCCCAAGAAAAAGTAACTACATCATTCGTGCACCTGAGGACAAAGGAAGTATGTTCTCGAATCGACGGTGTGTACGAAAACATGGAATCCATGTGCATATAGTTAATACCGTGATTTGCCCTTCGTATAACGGCTCCTTCAATGCTACACAACACTCCGTGCATATGCAAAACAGGTTACAAAGCCAGGCTCACATCAACGGCAGAAACCTGTGGCAGAGGGTAGGAATTAACATTCAGATTACCCAGGGTTTTACTATTTGAATCCAACAAAGACTGTACTCCTCCCCTGTGGGGCGGAAGGGCGGTAAAAGTGTAGTTGAATTGGGTTTTGGTATGGCGAAGTGGTGCGACTCCCCGGGATGGCGGGTATACATTATACCTTGTGTAGTTGCTTATAAATGGCGAAATTACTGCCAACTTCCCCCCCTGCTCCTGTCACATTTTGACAAACCCAATTGCGACCTGCTCTCCTCTCCCCTCGGTGGGTCGAACGTTTTCTCGTTCTTGAAAAGAAATGTATTCCCAGGGCCGTCTCCCTGATCCCCTCTCTGGGTGTCTGGTGTCAATGTGCCGCGGAGGAATTGATTTTTCTCCCCGTCGGCGTCTTCACGGGAGTGCGAATGAAAACGTCCGCTTTCTCCGAGGAAACGTCAGCGACACATTTCGTTTCGGATCTGAATCCAAATCCGGACCGCATTGCACTCGTCTTTCCAAGAGAATCAATACCTCATCTTCTGGGTTCCGATATTTATTGATCAGACTTCTGTAAAAACAGAAAGCTCAGAACCGCTACAAATAAATGTACCGAAGTTCACACAGTGGATAATAGATAGAGTTCGAGCAACGCATACTTACTATGCAGCAGGGTTGTTATAAGAGGAATTCCCATTACAAAGTAACATTCCTTTTGAAGATATATAATTGCAATTCTCATTCCAATTCCTGTAATGGTAATTGAAATTGCAATTATTTTTCTGATTACATGAAATGGGAATTCAAAAAACCCACCCCAATTACATGTAATCGGAAAAAGTAATCGCAATGTCGATCACAATTACAGGAATTGGAATGGAGTCATGGGAACGTAATAATCCCATTACATGCCCGTAATTATGTAACAAGTGAATGGGAGATTTCATGCAGTTTTGGGTAAAATCAAAGTCTTTCATTTTTACTGGCCGATGTCATTATCTTAAGGGAGGGGTCCGCAGAGTAGGTGGGACACCTGATACAGGATATGAATAGATTCTACAACTCATTTCTGACTGAAACTGCCTCAAAGAAAATAGGTTTTAGAGGCTTCGTTTTCGAGTTATTCCAATTTTCAGATTTTTTCGTGTTTTCGATCTTAGTTCGCTAAAACGGCTTTAACTCCCTTATGTACTTGAATAAATTCAATTTTGATTATACCGTTTCAAATAACGTTGAATGTTTTAGCTCTGTAGTGTATCAAAAAAATATTGTAGGTTGGTTCATTTGGTGAAAAATCAATTGGAAAAGTGAATTTTGTCAAATCTTCAGAATGACTACTTTTTTCATACTTGTAAGTCTACTGAAATTCTACTTTTGAAATTTAGCCTGTACTCCTAAAATATGCGACAGCTCTATCTCAGCTTTTCAACGGTGTACTCAAAATTGCTCTTACCGTAGAATTTAGTGGAGGAAATTCAGTTTTAATGCGGGAAAACTTGGCGCTTTTCTCATGAAAATCCTCGTTTTCAACGAAAAATGGATTTTTCATGCAAAAATAAGATTGGTATACGGTTTTATGTATTTTTGACGCTAAATCGAATAAGTGGTACATTCACACCTCCTTGGTACTCAAAAAAGCAAGGGTGGGTATATCTGAACACCTTTTTAACACAATACTTATGTAGATAGTTAAAGAAACTTGAATTCAGAAGACATGACACACTGTGATACACGTCGTAGTTGTTAATGAACTTATGTACACACAAATGTGTATAAAACAATCAAAGTTTGATGTGATTCGCCTGCTCATTTTACTAGAACGTGCTGTAGTAAGTAGTAAGCATGGTAGGGAGGTGGTGCGCGAGTACCACCGCAATTTCCCCGACAGGCGACTTCCTACGGGCCTTTTTTTAATGTTAACGTGTCGTTCTAAAACTGTGTCAACGGTGAGAATTTACGGTGAGAAATGAACAAAAATGTTGGTTCTGTCTACGTCCAATCCAACCAGCATCATTGTCTAGCAATAGACAGAGCCCGTGTCGCCAGACAAGAGTAGGTCGACATGATCAAGATAATTCATTATTCTTTACAGGAAAAATGTAATGCAAATATATTTTTCTTATATGAATACGTGTTTAAGTAATAAATTGGCCACTTATTTGATTGAAGTAATTGGTGTAGTTTTTGGCAATCATCTAGACCTAATTTTTATATGAGCCACGAAAATATACTTTTTTTTAGTAAATAGATCGATAAAATAAAATTGGCGATTTCACTACAGCCGGTTAAGAATAATAGATAATACAAATTAAGTAGTGGGGACTTCTGGTCGTAAGAGTTAAAACGGGCCGTGGACTCTTTTTTCATAAATAAACCAGGTGGGGTACTGGTGGGAGGTTGAAGTAGAAACAATGTCTGGTTTACAATGGAAAAACAAAAGGAGATTTTTAATATTAAGTTGTGTTATGGAGGAAATTGTTGATTCCTCGTGCAACATACGAGACAGAAAGCGGTACGGCTTTTGAATACATGAAAATGAATTCCCTAAGAATATGCCTATGCAGTTGATTTAATTTGGACATGACTGTTCGGTAGGCTCCACCCCAAACAGAGATTGCGTACTGCAAGGTAGACTGCACGAGGGATGTATATATATCAGCCTCAACCGCTCCATGGAGACGGCGGTCCTTATATTCTTCATTATTGGGATTCATTTTCTGAGTCTCCCATACAAAGAGTCAACATGCTTTGGACAGCTCAGAGATGTATCCAGCACTAAGCCTAGATATTTATACTTCGATGCACTTTCTAGTGATGAGCATTTACATTTGACAGTTACAATTCAAATGTGGGCAATTTCATAATGAGTCAGTATACTTTTTTTTCCAGATCACTGTTGAGATCCTCCTCAAAAACTAGCTTCAGGACACTTATCAAAAAGGAGCTATCGGGAAAGTCGTCAAAATATGGTTGAAGGATAGTGGTCTACTTTTGGCTTACCAGAATTACGAACTACGTGATATTGTTACAGCTCAACGACCACGAATACCCATCAGGCCAAAACCCTTATCTTCCATAGCCGTACGTACCTTCGATGCGATGACGTATGGCTCCTATTACTCATTACCTACCTACTCTCTCTAATCACATGGACATTGTTCAATATGTTCAGAGTTATTACAATGAATAATATATGAACAATACAAATAGTGCAACGAACAATTCTTGCGAGGTTACATTTACTTTTTCCTAAAATCTTTTTCCTACCCCTAAATCCGTTATGAGAATATCCGTTATGAGAATACAATTATTACCAACGTCCCTTCTTGGAGAATCCGTCATACTTGACTTGCTTGCTACTACTGTTTCTCCAATAAGATAAGTTGTAATATAAACCGCTTTATCGGCCGCTGAGTTTTACTATATCCGTATCATATTTTTAAATGGACCACGCTCTTTACTGATTTCCAATGCGGCTGGTTTGGGTTACGACAATGTAGAGTCAATGCATTAGTACTGTTTCGTAAATTTTACCTATTATAATATATTGCAACCAATCAATATTCCTGATGCTTGTTATTAGGATTCGATGAATGGTAACTAAATCTAAAGTGAAAAAAGTAAACGGTAATTGAAGACGGTGGTTAAGAATAAAAAGTTAGTCAAGTAGTGATGTAAACTTATAGGAAGAAATAAAAGAGGTTACTGAAGGTTCTTCAATTACATTCGGACAGCCGTTCCCATAATGGCCATTATTCGTTAGAGGTACCATTTTCTTATTGAAACTGTGGGGTTAGCAGGGGTTCATGACAAACACTTCACAATGCAATTCAGAACGATTTTATCATAGGATTCACCATTAGAAAAACATGTTTACCCTTTCATTCTAAATTATTATACATAACGGAATGAAAGGGATATCATTTCATTGTACTCTAAACGCATGGGATCGCGGTGGTAAGTCGATATGGTTCACTAATTTGATATCTCGGGATCTGATGTATAGAGCGCGGAAGGTACAATGACTATAATGTTCAATCCCTCCAGACCCCCCTTGTTTGCTTCGAGCTAATACAACGGAGAGGAGGGGGAGAAAAAAACTCTATTCGGACAAAAGGGAAGGAGGAGAAAGGAGATTTTGAATGAAAGAAAAAGAGCGTAATGATAAACCCACGTCTTGGAAAGAATTGGGACACTAACTGCCGGAGGAGGGTTGTGGTTTCGTCAAAGGGCCACAAAGGAGGAGGTGTGTTCCAGCCCTAACTCACTAACAACAGAGGGGAAACCCGAGTCCACACTTCTCCTAATTGGTACATTGGTTTATGGAAGTTTCGTTTTAAACACCTTTTTTTCCACTAAATGACGGGGTGGCACCAGGAAGGAAATACCGAAATTAAGTTAAAACGCTCCTTTTTTTTCAACAAAGGGCTCGGGTGGCAACTATTGCCGTCAAATCGAGCGGAAAAGCGGGTTTGTAAGCTTTTCGGGTAGCTTTTTTTTTTCTTTCTCGAGGAACAATCGGACGGATCCGCAGAGAGTGGAAGTGTTTCCAGGGAGGTAGACACATGTTGCGGATTGCGGTTCGGAGGATGTTCTTCTAATCGTAATCCGAGAATCCGCAGAACTCGCTTTAAGTTTCAGTTTCGTGATTTCCTGCTATCTGGTTACGTCGACAGATAATTGGGCGGAGCAACAACTTGAACGCTTTTTCTGTCTGATGAACATTCGAAGAGCGAGTTTGTTTAAGGCGTTTGTTTAATGATCGTTTTCGTTTGGGCCACTAGGACAGTAGGTCCTTTTCTTAGTTGTCATAAGACAAGGAACTTTTCTTTTATGCAAGCTATTATTGATATGTGCTTATGTGACCACAAGTGAACCTGAACTTTCTCAGACTCCAGCCCGCGGTTATTGACATCTCCCTTATTGCCGACGTACCTTCCTCTCTTCTACTACTACTTCTACTTTGTTACCCTAGTTCTCAATCCGTTCGTGATTAGTCAAGTGTTTTCAGTGATTCCAACCTGTTTCATAAAGAAATGCTGTGGAATACGGAGTTGACTCTCAAATTTATTGAAGATATGCATTCCCAACGCATTTGTAGGATGCTTCGTGCTCGGAGTACATAAATCCTGACTTAAGAAGCAATCATTCAATACTCAAGTGGTCTTGCCCATAGTGATTCCTGTTGTGAAACATTTTGCGAACCCACCATCTTTTGGGTCGTTCAGTGCGCCTCCGATTGGATGCAGTACTAAAGAGCTATTTCCTCCAACATCGTGACACGGACTGAATATTAGCGAGGACAAGATTCTCTGTCGCGGAGCTGAGTCCCAGCGCGTACTAGTCTTCATAAATAAAATGAGGACAGAAGAATCGAATATGGGAGAGTTTTTGATGAAAAATGACTACTCACCGACGGCATGTTTTCTGTTAGCTGGGAAACCAGCATAATGAATCAGAAAGCTTACGTTGAAGCCCCTGACGATTGGCGGGACGTGATTCGCAATTCAAGAGTAAAGCCCTTTCCTTTTGAAGTAATCGACTGTGGAAGCCATAATTTTGAGTTTCATATGTGGGATGACCACTTCTCCAGTACGAACTTACCTGCTAAATGTCAAACGCCAACAAGACCCATTCGATTGCTCAAAATAAAAAATGATAAACCCGACGTGTTCTATTACAAATCGGCAATTGCTGGAAAATAAAACAGCTCACGTTGGTTTTTTTTTAAAGGGGAAAGAAAATTGAAGGGTTTCAACATTTCCGAATACCAAAAAAATATTAATAAAGTGAGTTATGCTATTATTTCTAGACATTTCGTTTTTTTGAACATTTTTAACCCTGCTCTATCAGAAAAATACGAGGGAATAATCGTCAATGTCCTGGACTACTAACTACTTGAATGGTTTAAATAGTTTAATCATTGTGTCTGAACACCAGTCGACTGCATTCGCCGTGGCTTGCGTGCTTTACGTGAAGTTAGTGTGTTTATTGTATTTGCATGTTTATATAAAAGCTTTTCAGTCATTCAATGAGGATGTTACTGGCCCAGCTCACCGTACGGTGGCCCTGAGGCTTCTAAACATCTTGAGGGCAGACGTCTGATCAATGTTGTGATGCGCGGTGCACACAGTTAGAGATATGTCCCCCCACAACGTGAGTGATACGATGAAAAGGTTTCTCTCTCGTCTCTCTATAAAAGAGCAGCTAGAACCCATAAAGAATAAAAAGGGGCAAAGGTTTGTCGACCACATTGACATTATATACCCTATTAGGGATAACAAGACTTTAGGGTTACCGGAAAGTGTGTAGAGGTCTTTTTGTTGAAAAACTCTTCCTATCTCGTTATGACAAAGGAAAAAGCTCCCCCACGTCGTTATTCAGAAGAATCCCCGATGACTTTTAACGTTTACCGCGGGGTCACTCCATTCAACGTCGGTCCAATGACACTCTTGGTTCCCTTTTATAAGAAAAAATAAAAATGACTCCATCCCCCTCGCAGTTTCCTATCCCGAAACGTTTAGAGTTGCTGGGAGATTCTTTCGGTCTTCACCATTCAGAGTTCTTTTTTTCTTCACAACTTCTTCCCGTAATAGGCGTCATCTATTCACCCCCAGCAACGCTTTAATTTCAAGTGTTGTTCATTTTTTAAGACCCGAGAAAAAGGAACGGAAAGTTTCCAATAACGTGGAGGGAGGTGTTCCCTCGGGCTCTGGAATACTTGTCAAGGAGAAATATCAACATCGACAAAAACGGCGGATCAAAGGGATGTTGAACGAGTTTCTCTCTACAATTTCCATCGTCATTAAAGTGGCGCAGGTGTCGAGGTCCTTGTAGGGGTGGCAACGACGTTAAACCGTGAGCGATCCTTGAAGCTTGACGTTATTGTTGTCCAATGACAATCGGTAGAAAGGATTGCAACAAACTTCCTTATAAATGTGCGATTCTTTGAAATTACTTTCGTCTAAAATCATAGCGAATGTATCAATTGTATTTCGTGAGGAAATTGTTTTGGCTGCCCGACCGGATCCCCCGCTATATTACATACCTGGAGACTGTATTGGTTCCCCATTCCCTCTACTGCCTGAAGCTGCATTTAGGTAACATACAGAACGTTTTCAATAAGAATGAGAGCAGATTTCCACGGTTAGTCGCACAGGAGGTGACGCAAAAAAAAAAAATATATATATTCCGTACGCCGATCTTATACCAGACTTTCAGGTCAAGCATGAGGATGCTTCCACCCTCGACAATGAATGAAAGAATAAATAAAGATATATCTCCTAAATATTTAAATTAAAAAAAATAAATAAATAATTCATGTCATGGAAACTACCTCCTCGTAGATCAGTGATCTGTGCCAAGGGTGGGAGTTTCAATAGTAAATTGGTTCTTATTCTATTTCCAGTACATCTAGTTTCTCAATTCATTTACAATTATTTCATAAACAATTAGGTTACTGTATAGCTATAAACGTACATACAATGCTTAAAAGGAAAATAGAAAAAATACGTGATAATGCATACAAATTATTCAATAAACAGTATAGATACTGCACGTCATGGCATCGCATTCCGAGGAAGTGGCAGCAACGAGGTACGAGAAGACGGACTCTTTGTATACTGCTGACGGAATCAGGGCGGGCCAGCGGCGACGGTACCGTAATTGATGAATCCGAAAATTCCTTCAAATCGAAAGTAGCTTCAAGCAAGCATGGACGGAGTGAGCATCTAACTCATCGAATTACCTTTGGTACACAGGGTGTTACATTTCGTGATGATCACAGGTCAGGAGAAGATTCTACGGAAAATTTCTGATCGAAAATGCCTCATAGTAATTTTTGTTTACGCCCTTGGAAATACGGTTTTTTTCAATTTTAAGATTTTTCTCGTTTTTTCGACCTTACCGCATTAAAACGGTCATATCTCCCACATTTTGCTTACGATTTCAAATCTGATTCCACTATTGGAAGGAGCGTTAAATTTCCTATCGCCCTAATGGGGAACCAACTTTTTTGAGCAGGCGAAACGGGTGAAAGATCAGCTTGAGAAGGACATATTGTCCAATCGTGGAGATCTCGACTTTCTTCAAACGCTTATGAGTCCCTGTAATAAGGCATGTGAATTTTAGCCTGTAGTGATAAAAGATGCGCCGAAATCTAGGCTTTCCAGCGATATAATCACATTTGAAATTCCGTGTAGTTTTCTGGGAGAAAATTGCTTTTCATGTAAGAAAAACGTGGTTTTTCACTGGATACTCCAGTTTTTCATCATGCGTTGATTCGTCTGGTAAAAAAACTCCAACTCGGCTTTTTTTCAAAATCATTAATCAAAATTTCAACCATTCAATCTAAGACCCCCTTCTATCAATGATCGATGCAGATTTGTACGCGAAGGAGTCAGAGTCCACCGGGCTGTTCCAAAAAAACCTCTGTAATTATCATTGCATTTTTTCTAAGTACAGATGAGCCGAAACCCGCATTGTGAGTAACAGACAGATACAGACACAGCATTCACGTAAACATCATACTTTAGGTACCTGAGGAAATACGCTTCTATTGGGAACCCGCCTGTGAGGCAATCACCGTTGATAAGGGAAAAGCACCAGTAGTGAACACTGTACCAATAGTGGACACTTCGGAAAAAAAGTTGTAGAATACGGATTCGGGTTGAGCAGGGCACTTGAATCTTTTTGGATTAACTAAAGTAATAGCCCAACAAACGTGATGAACCAAAAGAAAACGTTAGGGCCAAAATGAAAAATAATAACTTGACATTAAAAACAACCAGTCTGTGGGTGGAGTGATTTTGAGCAGGACGCTGTGCAAAATGCTAAGGAATAGAAAGTATGTTTTAAGCAATGTTCACATATAATATTCAAATATTTGTTCCCATTGGTTTGAATATATACTTCAGTAACTAAGTTGACGATTTTCCAGTCGCCTAACTCCGTTAATATTGATAAAGTGGGCTTTTAAAGCATGTCCACTTCTAGTACAACAAAAATGACGGATGCTCCGGTAGTGGACATCCCTGTTCACTAATGGTGCAACTTCCCTTTTCACGAAAGAATATTTTCTTAATTTTCTACTTGTTCAATTGTATTGGAACAAGCTCTCGGTACGATTTTCAAATGAATATAGAGTTGCGGACCAGAGGCGGACAGGGGGTGTCCTCTACTAGTGCAAGAGATGTCCACTACTAGTCCATGAGCTATCTTCTACTTATACATGAATTGTTCTCTACTGGTTCTCACTTCATTCTTAGAGTTGAATGGAATTCTTTTGGTTTTACTACCAATTAGATATATACATGATTTTAAACGAGATTTTACGTCGTCTTGTTGATATCTACGACGTGTCCACTACTGGGTCATGAAGTATCCACTACATCAACACTAGACAATTTTAGCTGTCCACTACTGTTGTTTTCTGTTATTCCACAAAATTTGACTCTATTTCTTCAAACATTTATAAAATTGGTGTTTCCTTTGATTAAACTCAACTAAAAATGTCTGAAGAACGTATAGACACCCAAGAAAAAATTTGAGAGCTAAAAATTTATGAGGTAACACAAAAAATCACACAAGATTTTCTTAACATGTCCACTACTGGTGCTTTCCCCTTATTCCCTCACAGCTTCACGGGAAATTAGATTGGTGTACCCATACACAAGTATCATGTCGGCGTACTCCACGTTGGTGAATGTCACAGGCATTGTACTGATGCAAACAACGAAAAGCAACTAATTATCACAGAGGTTTTTTTGGAACAGCCCGGCGGACTCTGACTCCTTCGTGTACAAATCTGCGTCGCTCATTGATAGAAGGCGGTCATAGATTGAATGGTGGAAATTTTGAACAGTATTTACAGTAAAATTTATTATAATGCTTCATTAATAATTTTAAAAATAATTCGAGTTCGATTTTTTTTTTTTTTTTTTTACCAGACGAATCAACTCATAATGAGAAACCAATATTCAGCGAAAAACCACGTTTTCTCCTAGAAAACTACACGAAATTTAAAATATGGTTAAATCGCTGGAAAGCCCAGATTTTGGCGCATCTTATAGCACTACAGGGACTCATAAGCGTTTGAAGAAAGTCGAGATCTCCACGATTGGACAATGTGTCCTTCTCAGGCTGATCTTTCACTCGTTTCGCCTGCTCAAAAAAGTTGGTTCCCCATTTGGGCGATAGGAAACTTAACGATCTTTCCAATAGTGGAATCAGATTTGAAATCGTACGCAAAATGTGGGAGGTGTGGCCGTTTTAATGCGGTAAGGTAGAAAAAACAAGAAAAATGTTAAAATTGAAAAAAACCACATTCCCAACCCGCACACATTCCGTGTGTTTCGTTCAGAAATTTTCCGTAGAATCTTCTCCTGGCCTGTGAACGTCACGAAATGTAACGCCCTGTAGACGTCTGGACCACTATGTAAGGGCGTAGACATGTTATCAGACCGGGAAGTGGGACATGCACGGTGGATTCTGAAATTAAGAGCTCATCTCCTAAACCTTAACTCTCTGTCATGCATAGAGGATCGAATAAACCTTGTCGCTGTTTGCCCCATCCTAAGGGAATTCCGAATAAAGTTTTTGGGGTATGTTGAACAAACGGAAAAGGGATTCCTTGATCTTCTCAACGATCGCAATGGATGGAAAGGGCTGATTTTATGTTTTATTTAAAATGATTCGATCTGACTTTATATTATTTATCAACCGCTTGGGGATATAGAAAAGCATTAGTTCGGAAGTATAATTATAATTAACAATGCGACTCTTACATCTTAAATTTAAGGCAAAAACAACTATTGAAGTGAGCGGAAGACAATATTATATATTAACCCCCTACTAATTGTAATTATTTATTATATCCGAAGAATTATCATAAAAATGTGTCTGAGTATTGTTCTTTTGTATCCTATTTATCGTTGTTCTCCTGTATTCTATTCTCTGGAAATCGTTATGTATAGATGCTTGTGATTCATGTTTGTATAGTTGTTGTTTTCGTGTATTAGTAACGGTATCTCATCAAGAGGCAGTTGTTTGTTTACTGTCAATCAAATTTTTGACATAGCTAAATGTACTTTTGTCCGGGATGACGGCCTACTAGCCATGCCTGATTTCAGCTTTTTATCGTGCACTATGTAAATTATGATTTCGTCGAATAATAATACTTACTACTGTAGTAATAGTACCCATTCAAATTTCCATTATTTCTATGCATTGAATGGAACCACTAGAGTTACTGTACGTTCATTCGTTCGCTCCATATCTTTAATGGATTGAAAGGACTGCTATTCACTTGGTTTTCATCTCCAGTAGGTAACGTTTACATGGCATAGAGCCGGTCACACTCGGAGACCCGAGGGAGACAGGGCTCGGTTCCCGCCAGAGTAGAGAAGACTTTGGTTTATCATTTATCATTTTCAATAATGAACCTTTTCTAATCGAATAAGAAAAACATATTCCAAACCCCAAAATGTCGCAAAAACCACCGAAAATGTTCAAGAAAAGTCCTAAACACCTGCTGCCCAACATTCACCTGTGGGTGAAAAATAGCTGTGAAAAGTTCCTGTCATGCAGATAATTTCCCAAAATTATTGTCTTAGTTTTATGTTAAAGTGAGTTGAAATCTAGGCACTTTGTGTGCAAAAAAAATTGCAACTATCAATATTATTGAGCAAAAACTTGACCTAAAAAATTTTCTTTTATTTGAACGAAGATATTGATTTTACAGAATATTTTCAATTTTTTAGCACATTTTATTGAAATTTAATAAAACGTTTCAGCAAATTTTAACTCTAGTTTCAACATGACACATTTTACTGTTGGTTCGCGTTTTGGAGTACTGCTGTGCTAAACAATTTTTTAAAAGCTAATAGGATTCTAGCAATTTTTTGTCCTTTTTTTTGCAATTTTTTGTACAATTTTTGAATTTATGCTAATTTAATGTCAAAAATTGTTCTCCAGCGAACTCATCCTTTCTTTTGGAAAGAAAGAACGAAATTTTTATTCAACGCCATTGAGGGTTATCGTTTGAAATCATACACATTTTTTTCTTTTAATCCACCCTGAAAGGCGGAGGGGGCAGACCATTAAATAAAAACAAAAAAAATTAACTGAATAAAATTATGGAGGACGACCAGATTTACTCGATGCCGGCCGTTGGGATTTGGGAAATAGAGGGAGAGAGGGACGGAAGGAACGGCCCCTATACAATGGCCAATTGTTTAATTAAGAGTCCTGGATGACGATTATGATGATACCACGAAGTACTCTTGTCGAGATGTCCAGCTCGAGTAACCCCGTCGCACTTTTCCTGCACCACACTCCATGGCATGATACTGGTGCAGCCATCCCGTAATAAACCCTATCTAATACTTGAATGATGAAACGACCTTTGTTTCTAGAGGGGTTTCTTCTTCTGGTCTATTATAAAGTTTCAGTACCCTTTGAAAATAATCGAACAAATATGAATTGAATGATAATCAAATTCTTTTCGAAGCGTTCATCAAAACAGTATATAGATCTCGTACTTTCACCAGAAGATTTCCCGGTGTAGTTGATGGATGTATAACAGCGTCAATTCCATTGATGCATGGGTCGAGCCCAGTATGAGAGCGGCCTCAAACACAATGTCTAGGGAAAGCACGGGGCTCAGATGGAGTGTAACTAATGAAAGAAAGGGGTCAGTCGTGAGGGTGGCAGAGGGAGACAGCGCCTTGGCGGCCGTAAACGTCAGATACAGAGCTCATCTAAATATTTTTCCCTACATCAGCTTCGCCGGTGATAAAAATCAGGGGTAACATCCAACTGAAGAAAGCCGTTATCTGCAGAGAAGGACCCGTGTGGCGGAGACGGTTTCTTTTTTTCCCTCTGTTTATTAATATTGCGATGAAGTCGAAGGTCTGAGGGGGCGTGCATATCCAAGTCCTCCGGCTAAGACGAATATCGGCAAGTAAGCCATCCAGGCCCGGGACTAGCTGAGTCACACTCCGGGTTTTTTCCCCAGACCGGCTCACAGTGGTCCGAGCGCTCGATTTAGCGGGACAATATCTTTGCGATCCTCCGAATGGTTTCTGCATTGGTGTAATAAGTTTTAGTGCATACAATGAATGAGGGAAAGGTGTATCTATTTAAAAAAGCTCCTTAGATGCTTTTTGTCGGAAGGCAGCAGCATGAGATAGTTCCTGAAAACTCGTTCCCAGTAGCTGCTGAACCCCTCTCCTTTTGTTTTTGGCACTTGCGTCGGGTAATGGTGAAGCTCGTCGCGACTCTTCATTATACCTACAAGGGGTCTCTTGAGAAACGGTTCCTTGAGGAACGGTTCCTTGTCCAGCCAAGAATATAATTTGATGAGAAACAATTATTTTTTCCTAGATCACTTGTTCCACCTTGCACTTAATTCAAACGTTAAAATTCCCAGTCTCATTGAAGTTTGTCTTTTTGCGCCATCAGTAATAAATGTTTTCATGGCTAAGGCTGCAGGCTAATGCAAGCCCGCGCAACGGGTGGTCTGAGCTACACCGCGTGACTCAAGTATTTTCACCTTGAAAGCAATTACAAGGAATGGGGACACGAGGTGTCAAGTTTAGACAACGTATCATAGACTACGTCTAATGTGCAAAGGAAACGTGCTAACGTAGAAGTGCTATCTAACACGGAAATAATAAAGCGGTTCTTTCATGTCTGGGTTGTTCCACACCGTCTCTGGATAAATTCCAATAGGGCCCTTTACTGACGAAGCCTTGGTTCAGAGGGACGTCCTAAAAATACGTTTTTCGCCTACAACAGCTATTAGTACCCGCTGTATAGTTACTCTTTTGATGCAAGAAACTTTTCGCTTCAGTATGTTATTTAGAAGTTGACTCACGATGTTACAATCCCTTTATTGCTATACTTTGTGTTAATTAATTTAAAAAGGGGTCAGCAACTGCGCGGCCGAGGGTAGAAACGAGGGTAAACTTGAATGAGGCATCGCAGGTCGTTGTAACGTACAAAGGACATCCTGTTAATTTAACCCAGGGTGATAGAGTGCGTAATCATCTCGAATTAGTCTCATTATTTCAGGATTACTTCACATAATGGAGGGTCCCCAGCATGTTCATCTCTTAATTAACATTTAGCCTCGTGCCAGGGAAGAGGGAGAGTGTTTTCCAGTTTCCACCATCCTCAGACTGGGCGAGGCCTCCCCGTCCGCTCGGACCGACTCTTCATATTATTCCCTTTAATTGGATCTTTTATGGACAGTCCTGATCCTGTTTTTCAACAAAGATGCGCCGCTAATATCACTCCCTGCACAGGAAAGGTCTTCCTCCTGTTCTCAATGCAGATTATAGCTGTAAACTTGAGATCTACTCACCACCTTTACAGTCCTCACTTTACAGTCTGCCTCTGCCGTCGGACTGGACTGGTGGAGGTTGCCGGACAGGTGGTCCATTTTCATTGCCTTCGAGGTAAACCCTGGGAAATTCGTCTAGATCTTTCTGGCGTTTTCCAGAAAGGTCTCTGTAATCGCTTTCAGACAAAAGAAGCACAAGCCAGGCAAAACATATCAATATCGGAAACAGCAAAAACTAGCAGAAAATCAGCGGTACGCTCTGCGCATGCTGCTAACGTGAAATTCTTGAAACAGGTATAACTTTCACAATTTTGATTCAATTTAGCTCACATGATAAAGGATGTAACGAGGAAGCTGATGTGTCATCTCCTTTGCATTGTATTTTTAACTGGTTTGGAAGGGATCCTGTCTTATAAATCCATCCTTCACCACCATCTTTACGACCGAAGTGAGTATAAAACCATAGTCACATTGTGGACGTCCTACAACTTTGGTGAGTTTCTTATGGTGCTGAAACAAGCACGTTTTATTTCTCAGCTTTGGGATACCGGCTTCACCAGAACCTCCTTCATCTTCCTGCTGCTCTCCATCTCCCATTTTCTGAGAACTTCCCGCCACCCAGAAACTCTCTATCCCAAGAAAACCTGCAGCATTGCAAGGTAGTAAGTCTATCGAGACGGCGCTCGTGTGGCAAGGACCGTTTCCAGAAAGTAGGACTCCACGTGGCCGCGTTTCCCTGATCAGGCTGGATCTTTAATTTTTGTCCGTTGGAATTTACCGATCAATTCATTTCAAAGACATTTCGAACAGTTTTCAAAATATTCAATGGGAGATATTATTCTCCCTTCATTTTACCCATGTAGTAAAAGTAAAGTAAGTAAAGTAAACAAGGAATTTCACCTTGGATTTTCGTCCGACTACCCGGAGGTGTCGCGGACGTCTTCTAGAGAGGATCGGAACTAGGTCTGACAATTTCGCTCGTGGCTTTCTATTGCCTCACGCCCCTGGGTTGGGAGCGATTTGGATACACGTGATATCGAGATCAGAGGTGAACTGTCTAACGACAGGACAGGTATACAACACTTGATAGGATTTTTACCCTAATCATTGGTGCCTGTCGGATTCGAACCGGGCTAATCAGTACTCCCACTGAAAGTGAATAGCCAAAGGACTGATGTCTTAGCACGCTCGGACAACCTGAGAGCTCCATAGGTTGTTTTTTCACATTAGCATTTGTCAATTTATTCCACTAGATAATACTATTCATCTTCACATTTCCAGTTAAAATCAATCTTTCACTTGTCCATTCCACGAGACAAATATTAATTTTGGACATTAATATACGCTTAATTATTTCACGAATAGTATTGGTTTACTATAGGCTGAATCATTGAGTAGGAGAGAGAAAAACTTGAACGTTCTTTTCAAACGGGATTAAAAAAAATTGCGCATTCCTGGTAGGAGTTGAGTGCTTATCAGCAATTCAAAGTAGCGAAGCCTTTGAGTGATAGGTTTAGTGACAGAGGGGGGGGAGAGGGGGGGATGAGCCCTAATCAAAGACACAAAGAGGAGTCCAGACGAAGGAGCTGGCTTTCAATCAGAATATTCACATTCCGGGCCTTTCATTGTTGCGAGAGAAAGGTGGCGGCTGAATGGCGATTCCGTAGCGAGGGTTTCCACAGAATATTTAGAGGAATGTGAGGAGAGGTTCCTTCACCTTCCATTCCTCACGCCCGAATGCCGCATCGAGTGTGCACCCTGCACCTCCTGGAGACCACTTTGTCACAATGCCAACCCCTCCACGCTCTGTTGCTTCCAAAACATCATAATCCTCAACTCCTCCTGTTATTACATCCGTCAATCGATTTAGAATCCGCATCGTTTCTTTTCCGTAATATGACAAACGAAATTGAGAATGTTTGAGCCTTGCGGGAGTGGCCACTCGAGACAAGAACCATTGGGTCCTACCGTTTTAAACAGAATCCTGCGTATTTTCAGCCATTGTATAAATGCGCGTTTTATTCACTGCTCTCCTTCTCTGGAACCATAATTTGGATTTTTCAGTATCGTTCAATGTTGCTCTGACTGATTTTGGTGTCTGGAGGAGTAAAATAAAAATCAACCCACTTCACAAAAAGTGGGCTGAGGGACACAACACCACTGTCCGCTGAAAAACTACCTCTTATACCTTTTATTTGTTTCTCATTCATTCGATTCACCATGCTCTACATACAACACACAACATGTATTATACAATACAATCTACAACAGACAACATTTAGGAAAAATTCCAGTTGTGGGTTTTGGGCATTTCTAGTGGCAAGATGCGAAGCATCAGCTGTTTTTATGCCGGCGAGTTTTGTTTTGAAAGAAAAATTTTAATTTATTCGATTTTTTGAGTTGTTCTTAAAATTATTTTCTGTCAGTTAATTCGGAATAATGTCAATCTCGTTCTTGCATGCTGTGCACGCGCTCTTACTTCCATCTAACATAATGAGGATACACAGTCATGGATTGCATGAGGGCATTTTCCAAAATTATCGTGTTAAATAAATTTGAGCTTCAATTTTTAGTGACATACTTCGTTATTTATAAATTTCATTAAATAAAGTAATATTCCGCTAAAAATTATAAATTCAAAGATTTTTTTTTTCGTCTAGGCGAGTATATATTTAAATTGGGCTTTTTGTTACTTATGTAAATTATGCCTTTTCTTTAGATCCTGTTTCTTCGGAACGAGAAGTCACACTTCAGTTCCTTCTCTTCACCATCTCCGAGGTAATTTCTCAGTGCCTTCTGTAATAAAATTGTATTCCGTCACGAGGTCCCGTTCTACCACGAGGTTTTGAAATTTTGTTCATGGTTCAATCCCTTGATACGGACTTATCGTTTACTTCCACCTGCTCTCGGCTGTCTGGCATCAACATCGCTCTTCGCTTTATTTCTGGTTGATATGCTTGATTTTGTGGGAGGAGGGCTCTATGCTAACAACCAGAATATCCCGGTTGTTGATGTACGCTGATGATGTGGTTTTGATGGCGTCCAATGCTTCAGTACTCCAGAACATGTTTGACAGGGTTGATGAATATTGTTGCCACTGGGACTTGGAACTAAACCGCACAAAATCCAAGGTCATGGTGTTCAGGAATGAAGGTAGGTTGGCGGAGAGAGATAGATGGGCATATAAAGGCAAGACTATTGAAGTAGTAAAGAAGTATAAATATGTAGGGGTTCTCCTAACTCCTAGCATCTCCTTCGCAGCTCATTTAGAACAAAAGGTAGGGGTCCAAAGTTAGCTATTCAAAGATTGTGGAAGAACTTTTTTATTATGTCGCAGATTGTGGTTTCGCCCAAACTGAAAGTTTTTGAGACGATTGTTAGGGCAATCTTGTGCTACGCTTCGCAAATATGGGGTTCTAGAAATTACGAGTATGGTATCGTGGAATCTATTTTGAGACATTTTGTGAAGATGGTTCTCTCACTCCCACGAAACACGCCTACGTATATGTTGTTTTTGGAAACGGGCCTTAAACCCTTATTCCTTTACACTTTGAATTCACACTCTGAATATATTATAAAGGTGCCAGATAACTGCCAGAAAACCGATAAAAAAAATATTGGGGAAGGGATGCCTCAAGCATAACGTCTTTTGGGCGAGGGATTGGGACTCATTGATAAGTAAATACGGTTGCCATAGATAAAAATGGAGATGTTCAGTTATGGAGTTGGGATATTGCTGAGGTGCTGGAAGTCGTCGCTGATGAATATCGGGAACATTTCATGTGTAAAGTTTTGGAGTCTGAAAGACATCAGCAGTACCGAGAACTCCGGACCAGCCCGAGAGTAGTAGCCCAGATCTTGGGGAACGGGCCTCTTTGGATAACGAAATGGCTGTTTAAGCTGAGAGGCGACATACTGGCACTTAGGAGCCGCCCTTATGAGAATGAAGAGCAATCGTGTACCTGTATCCTGTAATGCAGCATTGCCACTGACTCAAGGTAAACCAATTAATAAATAAAAATTTGCTAAAAAATATCATGCTCAGTCTCATTTTTTCCCTGAGGTTCTTCAGGGCTGTCTTCTGAGAACCCTATATCGACCAATTCACCAAAACTTTGTAAACGTTCTTTCAAGCTGCTATCGATCAGACCCGAATTGAATGCAACAGTCGTTCAAATGAGGACCCCCAACGGATTTAAAGCTACGTTAATTTGATCTGCAGGGATTAAGATAGGAGGGGACCAAGCTATGTGGAAGTGTTTTGTGAATTCTAATAGCGCTCCTCTCCCGCCATCATCACCTCCGACTTCAAACTCTCCATTGTTCAAAAACAGTGCAAGGTTTTAATTCTTTCATCTCCCTCTCTCTTTAACATCTTTGATCCATAATCACACAATATGTGAAGGAAAAAATCTACGTTGTTATGTTGAAAAAACAAGGAGGGCTCCGTGGGGGAGGGCGGGCTGGTAAGAGGGGTCGGGGGCGGGTTTTTACCTATTGTTCGCCCCTGGAAAGAGTAAGCCTTTGAGGAAGGTTTGAACCGGGCTTCTGCAAAGGGATTTCTCAAAGGACATGCTTTGGTACATTGCTCCCAAGAATGCTATTGCAATTACTAATCGTTTAATTAAGACCAACCCTTGGATTATTAGACTTTTCCAACCCCTTAGTGGCCTCAGACGTTCCCTTCAAGCCCAGTCATCTTAGTAAGAATGACTTGTTCCTGAATGCCCTCTACAGCCTTCGGGGTCTTAATTTTCGCTTCCTCGCTCAGCACTATTGTGTTATCCAGCTTATAGTAATTTTCATTTGAATTAAACGTTCTGAAGTAATTGACCTTTGTTCGAAACGTAATTTAATTACATCTAATTTAATAAAATCCCACCCATGCAGCACGAACCCGCGGGATCATTTCATACGAAACAACAACTTTTCTTCAACGGATTTTCAAATTAATGAGTTCAAAATTCAATACATTTTTCTCATGTTTACAATCAGTTGGAAATAATTTAAGCCAGGTTGTTTTCTTTTGTTTGCATTTGCTTAACAATTTCATGTCACACTGGCAATTAAGCTTGTATAGGTACAGGATGTTTAACATTTATTTTATTTCCGTTATTTTGGTTCCTATAAAAAATTCCTAACGGTAAACCCCCATAATTTTTTACGAAGAATTCGAATATTTCATTTTTGCTCATGCTCATAAAGTGCTTTCATGCTCATCAACTTGAATTTTATCAACATTCTCGTTGAGCGCTCAAACATGCGAACTTCATAAAGACATTCACGTGGATAATTCATGAATATGTCCTTAACTACGAGCAAATGCTACTCGAGCATACGAACCTAGAAGGTCTCACCGCTAGATAACTCACAACAGGTTCTGCGTTTGAAGAGTTGTTCAACAAATAAAACGCTTCAAAAAAATGCTGTGATTGCTGTTATTGAAGAGCCAGATGCGTGCCTCAGTGCTGCATTCGACGGGTTGCTTTGGGTTCCCAACTGAAAAATTTGCTATTTTATTTTCCTTCAAAGTCTTGACGTGACTAACACCAGTCCTTAGTTCCTGTGACTGAAAAACTTGTTGATTTTGCTGCAAACTTAGATACCTCTTCTCTTCATGCCTCTACCCGTTCCTCAGCCATCCTGTCTGCCGAAACGTCAATTATGTCGTCACCAGGCATCTTACACAACAGAAGACACTGAACAAACTTAACAATATTCCCAGCTGTCACTCGCTTTCAGTTTTGTTTATTTAAACAATGACTCAGGATGAGTGACACAACTGAACAAAGCAAAGAGGGTCCCGCTCGACAGTTATTACCAACAACTAAATACAGATTGTCTCCAGGTATTCGGCAAACAAGCAGATAACAAGATAGATTCTCACCGTGTGATTCACTTCCACTTATCATCTGATCCACCTTTTTCCCTCAGAACTTGGAATAGTGCAGATCCACGTTATTTAAGTCGTATTCATATGTTCTCGGATGTTTAATCAATTTCTGAACCGAAATTCACACTATAAACAAGGCAAAACTCGTAAAAGATAGATGACAATAATATAACTTCATGGACAGTTTGAATCAGGCTGAACAACTCCAAAGCAGCATGGTGAGGACTTGATGGGTGACCCTCCATGTACTTTTCACACTTTTGTACATAGGACCTCTTTTCACTCATGATACCGAGGCAATGAGTAGCGAAATCGTCAGACCAAATTCTGATTCTCCTTTTGAAGAACAGCTGATGACCCGCAACAGTCGGGCGAGAAGCTAAATTAAATCAAAATTGTGAATGTTATACCTGTTTCAAGAATTTCACGTGAGCGCATGGGCAGAACGTACCACTGACTATGTTGAGATGAAATTCCTATGGGACCTCAAGAGACCTTATCTGCATAGGTAATCCCTCAAAATATGAGCTAAATTCATTCTAAATTGTGGAAGTTATGGCTGTAACAAGGAATTGCGGACAGACCGACAGACACGGAACCAAATTTGTTCAGTAGGCTTTGAAACGCAAAATGCGAGTGGAAATTTTGAATTCGGACAACAAAAATTTTTTGGCTCCCGAAAGTAAACCCCGAAAGCGAAAGTGAACTTCACAGACTCGGAAGCAATACTTGGCTACCTCACTTTTACAAGTACTCACTTACCATTGTTGCATGGTATGAAAGAGGCCATTGAATTCAGCGAAATTTTTGGGGATTTCTACTTCGTTTTCCCTCCCCTCGAATCCCGCTCTCAATTTCCAAGGGTACACCTGTCAGATGAAACCGTGTATTGGGGTTAACCTCTGGCGAGGGGAGTGACGGATAGCTCCTTTGGAGCGAAATCCCCCGCCTCCCTCCTGCAAGTAGAGAAAAGGGTTCTAAAACGACTTATTCCCTCACAACATCGGAGCTCGATCCCCACATCCTCGTTACACACCCTCCGCTCTTGGCCGCTTGCCAACAGGAACTTTCTTTATTGAATTTGCCCATCCGCTTATAGCATGTCGCACTCCGTCTCCGCTTGTTTTCCTCAACATTTCCATGATCAAACTCTCACTTTCGAAGGATGAACGACACCTACGCTTTGCTAGCATTCAATTCGATCGATTAACAAACCAGCAGCATTGTGTTACTTAATTTCATGGTACTCACATCAGTAAGTAGTTGTAACATCTCATCAACGATCTTGTTACAGTTGTATTAACTCATAATCTGGGAATGTAATAACAGAGATTTTCCGGTTATAACAATTTCTCATCTCGTCATTATTTCGCATCATAGGAGTGCCACTCTCATCTCGCTTTTTTCAACTTTCAATCCCTATTTATCGTTGCGTCGTTGTGTTTGGAATCCATTATGCAAAAAGTACTCATCACTCGAAATGTTTTAGTATGCAATTCGCCGTAAATTTTACAAAATTTGAAAAATATAGAGTTTTTGGAGTTTTACATGTTGCATTACC
The DNA here is from genome assembly GCA_031894815.1 of Creontiades dilutus. NCBI lineage: Eukaryota > Metazoa > Arthropoda > Insecta > Hemiptera > Miridae > Creontiades > Creontiades dilutus. The sequence continues at coordinate 899,734 of JAVIWC010008988.1, read as the reverse complement.
TCTCAAGATGTGAAGAATCCGATAATCGAATCCAAAAAAACCCGTCCGTCCTCCGTAAGCCGTATTGCGTACTATCCAGTACTACTGTACCAAACTTAATGAAACTTAAGGGTCCAGTTGGGGCTGAGTTCTCGTCTGATGATGATTGTGGTCCAATCTATTCTCTTGTATGGCGCGGAGGTGTGGGAGACGCCTTAAGCATAGCCTATTACCGCAAAGGAATGGTAGCTGTCCAACGAAGAGGAGCGTTAAGGATTGCGTGTGCCTATCAAACAGTTTCAGAACCAGCCATACTTGTACTCACTGGCTGTATCCCAATCCAACTTTTGGCTACAGAACGAAAACGAGTATTTGACCGACGTGAAGAAGGAGAAAGAACCCGCATTTTCAAAGAAGAGAGGGAGCACACCATGGCAAGGTGGCAGGAAATGTGGACCGTCGAGCAAAGACGGAGGTGGACAGCATGCTTGATACCACACGTTCGAAAGTGGCTAGAGTGAAAGATTGGAGAGGTGAACTTTTTCATAACACAGTTTCTCTCGGGACACGGACAATTTTACTCCTACCCTCACAGAATGGGGAAAGTAGACGATCCAACTTGTCCGAATTGTGACGAAGGTCATGACGATGTGTTTCACACATTCTTCATGTGTAAGCAGTGGGAAACACAAAGAAGATATCTGCAGGACGATCTGGAAATGCCATCTGAGGATATGACACCGGAGAATATAGTTGGCAAAATGCTTGAAAGAGAGCAGTATTGGACCTCTGTAGCTGTCTATGTCGAAGGCATCCTGCAGAGAAAGATCGCCCAAGAACGAGAGAGACAAAAGAGGCTGCAAACGGACCGAGAGGAATAAACACCTCCAGAGGACTCGGCCTGAAGTAAAGTGTTGAACAGTTCCAGGCCGAGTTCCAACGTGGGAAAGGAAGGTGAGGTTCTAGTGGGTTTGAATCCTACATAACCCGAAGAGCGGTCCCTTCTGGGGATCTTATGAGATCCGATTTTCAACTTAGGATCTTAAAGATTTCCTCACCTGCCTACCGAAAAAAAAACTGTACCAAACTTAATGAAACTTAAAAGTTGAGTTGGGGCTGAATTCTCGGCATCACAATATTAAATAAGCTGAAACACTCAATATAAAACTTACATTTCCATGTTTGTTACTGATAGATACGCCTACAATGAATCGGAAGAGCCTAGACCATTTTACGTTGTATCATGGGAAGGTGATGAAATCCATAACAGCGTTCATGGTGCTCTATGTTTTATATTGCATCCTTGTAGGTGTTTTAACATCAACATTTGTGCTGTACCGAGTGACCAGCAGTAGACGAGTGAATCACGTATAGATATAATTCACACAGTCAGAAATTTGAAAATACGTTATGTATTAATTTGTAGTTTCTGATTGTTGTTGTTTAGGTGTTAGTTACGCGATGTTTGTAAAAGTTGGAGCAGAATAAAAAGATTGCTAGGCCCCTAGATTATTGATGTCAATATTGGCTAAGAATATATATATATCGGATATCGATATTTTTTTCAAACTAATCCGAATTACGTAGTATGAGCCCAGTAAAAAATGATGCATTATTGAATTTCATTCTACTACAGCTAAAGAATTCAACCACTCAAAAATAAGTAAGTGAAACTTTATTAATGATAATAATTATGCCCAGGAGGTAAATTATCATATTATGTAGGTTTGTAAAATCAATGTAAGTGAAGTAAGAAGGAAAACTGAAAAAAAATTCAATCAAACCAATATTGGTTGGGGATAGAGGTGAGGAAACCCTCTGATTGAATGCTCTCCAGTGAGAGTCGAACTGGCTAGAACCCAAGTTTCCAAGATGTCCCTACCTTTTTCCCCTACCTCATTTGATATAATTCCCCTATTCTTCAATGGAAATTATAAATCAATTTTGAGCAATAAGATGTAGGATATGGTTGATATGATGATTCACAGCTGTAAAATATCGGATCCTATAGTGTACATTTAATATCGATATATCGAAATAGAAAATATCGCCAAATATCGTTATATCGACGGAAAAATATCGATATTTTGATATACAGATATTTTCCTGACACCTCTACTCTAGATGATACGATTGCGTTCGAAAATTCTTATCAGTAGTTTTATCTGCTGGCGTGTATGACCTGTTTGGTATGACCTAACTATTGTTGAATTATATTTTGTAATGTATGAAGACCTTTTATTCTAATTCATCTTAATGAACAAAAATCTTACATGTTTACAGCTGTAATCACATTTTGTTTTCCTTCCCCGGTTCATAGTGTGGTTTAGCGGTCCATTAAATGATGTGATTGGTGGCACATATTATTTTCATAGAGCATAAATATTTTAGATGATAATAAAATCGTCGGTAGAAGTCGAGAATAGGTGACCCCTTCCTGATAAGACCGTCACTATACTGAAAAACCCGATGTCTCCTATCGATATAGGTTCACGCTTTCTATGTGTGCTCTGTCTAGTTTGCTGGTCTGGAAGTTCGTTTCGCTCGCATCTCAAAAAAAAAAACAAAAAACATCCTATATCAATCCTTCTAGTAAAGTAAGATCAGTTGGATAAATAGATCAGAATGTGTTAACACTTGTGTCTCTGCGTATTAAAAATACTTTTATCGATATAACGGTCGTGAAAATCATTCCCTAATACATGGCAGTAGTATCGATATATTATCCTATATGTATACACATCGCTCCTAGTACACATCGATACTGTCTGATAAGAGGAATGGGTCACCTATTCTCTACTTCAGCCAAATCGTCATAATTATGTTACAATTCATTCTTACTTTACTGTAGGGAACTGGCGAATTGCAATGAAATGTCCGTATACAGCCCGAGTTCGCTTCGGAGAGCAGTTTTTCTTGACACACTACGTCACTTACAGGCAAATACGAAAACTTTAATATGGTCGATCCAGATATTAAAATCCCATCCACGCTCCGTACCGAGTCATAATTAGAAACTGTTGAGGATGAATGTCAGAATCATGTGGCGGTAGTTCGGATGAAGGATTAAAACCCTAACTATTCATAGAAGTATTGTTAATATGAGAAGGGAACCGAGTTCTCGTTTATTGTGTTGATCGTATAACGATAATAACCCTCAGGCCTGGATTTAAATTGGGAGCTTAGAGTCTCGAGCAGAAGGCTATTGTAAAGTAGGGTTATAATGAAGGGCGGGGGGGCATCACCGAGGGTCGAGGAGGAGGTGGTGGTGGTTGGCTATATGGTTCCACAACAATTATTAAACGCCATGGAGGGAGGCGGTGAGTGGGGGGCTAAGTATTAGGATGCGGCAGACGAGGGGCGAAAGTGGCTCGCTTACTATTGTATGTTTCCCAGCTTTCCGATTCTCCTCCCCCACCGCAAACGTCTATTTCAAACACAACGAAGACTCGTACCACAACAAATAAACATTTAAAATTATTATCTAATTGCCACTTACCTGCTAACTACATGTACTCACCTTATATTTAGAATCTCTTATCTCTGCTTATCAAATCTCCTATCAAATCGTTCAACAACAACAACTAATGCGAAAATCCACTTAATCAATTATCTTCAGCTCTTTGAAATTTTGGTGCGTTTATCTCCGTTTGAAGGCCCGTTATCTGATTGGAACTTGGTACAGAAGAAACAAACCACAAATACCACACCAACAAAGGTAAATTACCACATATCAATGAGGTAACCTCTCTATTCGTTTACCTAGATCAAATTTTGAGGTGGTAACCCTTTAAACATGGAATACCCCCGGCAATCTGCAATAATTATAGGAGAGCACACAAACTACCAGTTAGTCTCTTCTCCAAAACTTCTCTAGAACTAGACCGCATGGAAAATGAATGCAACACCCATTCTTCCAATAATGGATTAGCAACAGCTAGCAACCAATATTGAGTATGTATTCGCTCAATAAATTGGTAGCCAATACTTTTCTACATTAGACATTAGACAAGCATAAACTCATCTTGGAGTCCACCCTGACGGTTGACATTTTATTAAAATTAATACTTGTAGGCGCTTATTTGTTCTCCTGATTTCCCCAAGGAATATCAAGTACTCCTGCCATGTGGGAAGGAACTATTGAACATAATTTGGGACGCATTTAAGCGATATCTGTATTTTTTAAATGATGTCTGTCTTGCTCCAAGTGACAAAGAAGATTGCCGCCTCGTTGCGGTATTCAAGAGGTAATAAATTTAATCTTCGAGTGAATATTGAAAAGTGTAAATTTTTTATAATTCAGTCGAATTTGTCCTCCAACTGGAATCCAGTACTCCAGCCAGTTTGGATGTACGGAGCGCGGTTGAGGGGCTGAACACCCCAACCAATAGACTGGTCATTCATCGTTTCCAAAACTCTGTACTAGAATATATCTGTGATGCGCTTGAACTTCAAGTGGACAGTGTGGATGAGGAGATCAAAAAGCGAGAAACAGCTCATCTTTCTAGACTAAAAGACCGTGTGACCAGACCATGTGTGTGTGTGTGTGTGTTGTCAAGCACCTGGATCTGTTAGGCCTAATCCGACGCCTCAAGCGACATGAGCTTGTGTTGGGATTGAACGCGATCTGTTGGAGAGACGTGGTAAAAATTTAAGCATGTTAACTCCTGAACGATGTATTGTAGCAATATAAGCCAGATTTATATTGTTTAGATTGCGTTGTTCAGATTTATATTGGTCAGATTGAATTGCTGAACGATACATCTGCTGAAGATTTCTCAGCAATTACTGGCCACTGGTAACGGTCGAGTACCTATCGAAGAATTGAGTGGATTGATTTCATTTCCTCCGAATGTCTGTAACTTTGTCTCACCAAAAAAGTATTCCCTAACATCATTACTAATCACAAGAATAATAAATGGTTGAGTGAACGAGCACTTTCAGCGGCTAAGAATAAATATATTGATGACTTAAACTTCATAATTCACATTGAAATAGTCGGTATAATGAATTCTTTCAAATCAATATAGTGTGTAACAAATGAAGATGAAACCAACTATCCAACTGAATGTTATAACTCCTTGGATGTGCCAGGCTTATCACCGCACAATTTACGACTAAAGGTTGGCTCCGTGGTAAACATGCTTCGAAACATATACTAACCAAAAATTTGCAACGGAACGCGTTTGGTGATGAGGAAATCAACTTCAGTTGCGTTTTATTATTCCCCGTTCTTTGCCACATCCCTTGGAAACGTTATAAATCACTGGGGTTTATTATTCATTTGGCTTGCATTCATAATTTGGGTTTGTACTAAGCTTTGGAGTGTGCGTGTTTCACAGGTGGTAGAGCGATTATTGAATTTCAGGAGGCACACAAATATGATCAACTGATCAATCCAAATAGGTATTTTGGTTGATAACCGATTTACGTGCTCTATGCATATCTCCTGAAATTCAAATAATCGCTCTATCACCTGTGAAACACGCACACTCCAAAGCTTAGTAGAAATTCAAATTATGAATGCAAGCCAAATGAATAATAAGCCCCAGAGAAAGAATTTGCAGCATTTTTTATTGAACCTCAATACCCCCCCACAATAAAAACATCTATAATTTATCAAGTCACTTTAGCACTCGTATTGCGTCAAAACTTTCCCAAATCCAAATTGAAACGATGTTGCCAGAGGTAGACTGATGTAGAGGAGGTACATAAATATGATCACCTGATCAATCCAAATAGGTTTTTTGGTTGAGAACAGATTTACGTGCTCTATGCATATCTTCTGAAATTCAATAATCGCCCTATCACCTGTGAAACACGCACACTCAAAAGCTTAGTAGAAATTCAAATCATGAATGCATAGAATAATAAACCCCAGTGAAAGAATTCGCAGCTTTTCTTTATGGTTATCAGAATGCTTCAACCCGTGTTTCGGCTATAAACTCTTTGAGGAGTTCACTCCAGTATCCCCGTTCACTACATCATAAGGTTACTGCGATCCAAAAAAAAAAAAAAAAAAAACTCTTGCCTTTGTTTTGATCGCAGTAACCTAGTAATAAAGTGAATGTGGATGCAAATGTTGGCACCATAAATCAGGCCATACATCGGGAATGGTTTGAGCTACGGACCTTGGGAGGGGCTCATTCGATTCCTCATGGAAAGTTCTTCAAAAAAGTCCAAATTTAGGCCGCCTTGACTTAAAGGGCACTTTAAATTAAGTGAGAGTGCTGGCTAAAGAATTGGGGCATTGTCGGACCAATATTGATTTTTCCTGAAAATTTCAGATTTTTTGCTCCAGCCATTTGGGAGAAATCGTCCGTACGGCGTACGGCTGACGGGTGGAAAAATGTTTATTGCAGATTTGGATTCTACACCCTTTGAAACGGAAACCATGAAATTTTCAGGGGGGGGGTTAGAAATTTTTTTCCAAGAGCGATTACAATGGTTTTTTATTGAATAATAAACCGAAAGTACATATCCTAAGCGTAACGTTGGTCACGTCCTCACTACGCGTCGGCAGCGTAGCCCCCCTTTACTTATTTTTTAGTCTATGCTCAATCAATAGATTCATATTCAATAGCCCAATAATTTAATATCCACACCATAACCTTCTCACATTAGTGACTTCAATTATTCAGAAAAATAACCTCACTGTTCTTTTCTCGTTCTTACCTTGTGTCGTTCGTTAAATTAACCCCCTCCTTCTTTCTTCGAAAAATCTCCAAAGTGATATTAATAGACTTTTTTCAAATTATTATTTCTATTTCTTTTGTCTTCAGTCTTTATCATTTTTTCCAACAATCGCTCAGGTTTTTTTTTTTAATATTTCTCTTTTTGCTGCTTTAGCTACAATTCTATTCTTTTCTCTTTTTCTTATATTTTTTCCTCGAGAACAGGCGTTTCCTTTTATTACTTCACATCATTACATTATTCTTTTCATTTCAGTTGTTTGTATAATTTTAATCCTTGTCTTTGACTTCTCTTTTGAGAAAAGAGAAGTATATTTCTCATTTGATCAGTGAGTGGTAGCAGAGTCTGTATTGTTGCCATAGTGTCTGTCACTCCCTACTGGACAGTAGTAGTAGCTATAGCATTACATATGTCCTCTTCCTGCTTCTAAGCTATCTCCCCACCCATTTTCAGCCGTTCTTGATGAGAATAAAATCCTTCTCTCTCTTCTCTTCTTCTGTATGTTTATTTACTCTTGATGAATCCCTTCTCCTCCGATCTTTATCTTAATTAGATTCTCAACTCGATTACGTTTCGAGAGATGAGACACATCAGAGCGACCAAAATTTAACACCATTTTGGGACTCTCTTACAAGATTTCCCACCTTGGAAATCAATTGAAAACGAGCGAGGACGTGGTGAGGTAGTAGCAGGGAGGGGCGGGGGTGCCTTTGATGTGGCTGCGAATTGAAAAACCCCCGAAGCCTCGAAGGAAATTAGATATCCAGAGAGAGATCTCGCGTTTCTTAGCTCACTCGAACGATTTTCGCTCCCCTTTCGTCGCCTGGTGCTCACCTCGTCCTCGTCCCCGTCCCCAGCACTTACCTCCACACCCCGCCCCCATCAAACAAATCGCGCCCTCGTTGACAGCCAACCTCGCAGGTACATTAACATTGGGCGACTCTCTCCTGGCAATGGCGCCTTCCCCTTTCTCCAGACAATTTCTTGCGTCGCCGATTCGAAATAATATTCAGGAAATTGCAAGGGGAGAGAAAAGTAAGAAACCCATCTTGGCTCGCTGTCTACGTAGCGGTTGTCCCTCAACCTCAGGAAATCCCGTTGAAAGTTTATTTTATGTTTAATTTAAGGGTCTGCACAAACTGTCAACAGTCCAACTTCTGATGTTCCCTGTGGTAGGAATATACTAAAACAGAGTTGCTTCTGCTACCACCTGGGTTCACCCAGGAAAAAATATCCAACTTTCTTGTAGTGCTCAAGGAAAATATAAATAATGAAACTGTTTGAGAGAAAATTAAATCAGGCGTGCCCACCAGGGGGGGGGGGGTTGACGCAGATGACGTCATAATTGCGTCATCAAGCTGGGCGGGGGGTGGGATGCAGGGGAATCCCATAGGCGCCACCAAAGCTTGATGACGCGGCCTGCGTCAAACCCCCCCTGGTGGCACCCCTGATGAAATGATGCGATAATATGAATAGAAAATAAAATAAAAAACTGAACACCATGTACCCATCAACTTGTTTTATTCGAAGAACTCGAGCCGAAAATGGCCAACTTGCGATTCAGCTCTTGTAGCGATCAAACTTATATTCTTTCCAGCGATAATTGTGTAAGGCATGGTGTCAAACTCAATTTTGCAAAGGGCCATATATTCAATTTACTATGTGTAGGCAGGCTCAAAGGATTCAAATAAAAAAATATATTGAATCATTATAACATTTTATTCATTTACTTTTATATTAGATAGGGGAGGGTGGGTGAATGGCGGTCACTTAACTTTGGAGTGCCATATGTCTAGCCTCATTGGTACTGGAATAATGTTCCCAACGCGGATTGCTTCCAAAATGATCTAATTTCAATAATCAACCTTATTTTTCTTCATAGTGCACCTGATATAAGAGATATTGGTTGCAAACTAGAAAAACCGCTCTGACTGGCATTTCCCCACCCCTGGGGGAATACCGGTCAGGCGTGTGGGTAATGCCAGTCAGATAAATTCCCTGTTAATTTGTTTCTTTTTCTAATTTGTATTGAAAAATTTCCGTCGAAATGGTCTAAACCAATCATATGGTTCGAGGAAATCAACTTAACTTGCATAATGTTTTTCGGCGGATACTGGTAGAAGCCGATGTGTTTCAATTCGGAATTCCCAGTAGATAGAAGAAGTTAGTGATGTGATCCCTGGTGAATCGAGGAACTTGAGTAATTTTATTCGCTCGTCACAGAGAGAATCTGCTGTAAATAGCAATGAGCAATGAGGTTTCTGCACCCTCTTCTCTGATTCCCTTCAAACAAAACTTTAAATTAAATTAAGTAATCCTCCTTTATTAAGGAGGCAGATGGAAGGACAAAGAAACTCGATAAAGGGCCGCTTTGCTTTTGTTGCTACAAACAAGTCTTAAATATAACAAGCAGATCTTGAACAACTTATCTGTGGGCGTATTGTCAGAGGTTCCCTTTGATGTTGGAGGCATCTTGAGCTTCTTGAAAGAGTCAACTATGTTATCTTTGTTTTGGTGTCCGCCCCGAAGCGGGGTTAAAACATTCGCGCTCCGTAACGGCCGCCCTCTCAGCCGACGTGGTGGAAGTTGGTGGGGGATACCAGCTGATTGAGCTCATATTCATCACATGATTTCCAGGTTGCCATGATTACCAGATGATATTATTCATTATAATTTGTCGATATTCATGATTTTTCTGCTCGATTCTTCAAATTCAGTTTCTTTCTCATTATTCCTCCACTTTCTTTTAAAAATTGGTATATTCTTTTCAACGTTGAACATTTTTCACAACCTTCACCTCAACTTTTCGTTTCAAGGTTCGTAGATTCGATCGAATCGATAGTAAATCGATCGATTTCGATGAAACCATCGTGGACGGTCGTCACACTTGGTAATTTATTTATTTATAATTACACGGGCAAACACAATTTACATTCAGTACAGTAATTTACAATATGAATAATGTCCAAATACTTGATATACATGTTGATGAGTCTGGGTGAAATACAATTAAACGAAAGATATGAAACACTTGATGTTATGATGTTCTCTACCAACTTAGGAAATATTTTGGGATCGCCACTCTAAGAACAATCCACTTTAGTTTAGCGCAGTCCTTATTTCAGTATGGCATTGTCGGTTGGGTCCAGAGGCCGAAATAGATTTTGAATAGGACTTTATTTTTTTTATTTATTGCCTACCTTTTTTCATTGTGAGATTGTTTCAATTTTGTGAATGGATTGCATTATACAACCTTCTAAGTAAGTAAGCATTAATTTTTTGTGTGAACTAGATTTAATTTATACCTAGATCTGTTTTTTCCTCAAATCAATATGAAACATATATATTTTTTTAAACATACTCCTTTCCTCTGAGCGCGGTGTTCTCTCCATACAGAGGAAGTACTTTCCTGGAAGATGTCAATTGTACTGTTATTTTATATTTTGAATGTGTATTCTGTTTTGAGTTTTATATTTTTTTTGTAATACTTATGTGGGAAATAAATAGAAAAAATTAAATAAATAATAAACTGAATCGCCTTGAAGGTTATGTCGGGAGCACTCTACCGTATTTTACACAGCACGAAGGACCTGAGGCGTGAGTTTTTCTGCACGGTGTCCATACCTTCCAGTCTGAAAAAATGTTTTCCTACTTTCGGCAGAATTGTAGCTGTTCTAACATTTTCTGGTGGTTTCTTTTACAGATCTTGGTACGTTCCAAAACGTCCTGTTTTTGGCCTGCGGCAACGTGCTCATTCCTTCCGCTGCATCTCCCACTTCTCTTGTCCCTTTGTGGAACCTCATCTTCGATGGAGGACGCCATAACCTTTACTCGCCACCGCATAGTGGGGTAAGTGCGGCAGAAATCCGATTTTTTAAGAGTGTCGATTTTGAATAACTGATTAATGATCATCACAGGATATCAGCCACAGAATCTGGTTATATTATGGATTTGGGCTGAAACTCAACTAAAACTCTCCGAATAGTGGTCTAAAGTCAAGAGATTGGTAATTGTGAGTAAACTTAAGGTAAGTCTTCAAGAGTGTTACGTCAACATGCGGAGTGAGAAACATTTTGTTTTTTGTTTCGCAATAAATCGCAGCGGGCAAAACCTGAAAAACAATTCAAAAACCTGAAAAACAAATTTGAGCGCGCTACAGCAGTGTAAAATATGAATTAGTCGATAAGAGTCGGAAGAGGTAGTCATAAAAAAAGCTCCTCGCTGAAGACTCGTAAAAGTTCACGTAGGAGCGTCGAAAGCCAGGAATCTTTTCAGGATGATTGAAGATGGATTTTGAGGAAGAAATTGTCCGAAAATGTTTATGCTAACATGTTTACATCTATTTCAATAGCTTCTTTTTCTACGAAAACCCGCTAAAAGCTATACGAGCACGTGCCCTAATGTCTCTCGCATCAGTTTAGTTGGTAGTATTTTCGAGATCCGAGATGTTATTCCAACAGAGGTCGTGGACTCCAAGCGTGAAATACGAAGTAAATCAAATGCGAATTCGATGATACGGGGGGGGGGGGGGGGGAGAGAGCTGGGCAGATGTAACTACCTGAGGGTCGGGAGGAGGATGAATAATTAGAAGAAAATCAGATTTTTAGTGAGCCCTGGAGGCAAAGGGGGATCCCCCGTCAGTAATGCGGTGGGGTGGGATTCAAAAGCATGAAAAGGGCTCAATAACCGTAAAGGGTATTGGGAAGGTTGCGGTTTAATACATGTGACCCCTCTCAAGTAGTTTCTTTTGTTGTCAGTAATAAAGGTTCAACAAAACCTTTCACAATGACAACCCGCCGCTGCACAATTGGATGGGGCCTGTCAGAACCAAGTGTAGCACTTGAAACTCCCCGGAGCCTCCTAACTCTTCTTTCACTTCCTCTTCGCCTTTTGTGGCTGTGGTTTCATTTTTTAAATCTAATTTTTGTTCGATTGACAAAACCAGGACGGCCGTGGCCTCACTTGGCGTTTGCGTCTCGAAATTGTAGTACCATTCTGCAAACCTGCTAACAATCAAAGAGACTTCGAGAATATGTGTTAACACGAAAAAATCAGAATATTGAAAACTTTTGAAATAACGCTTGTTTTCGGTTCTTTATTCATAGATATTGGATGTATCGAATGTGTTCATCCGCTCCGCTTAACGTTCATCCGATCGATCTCCCATGGGGAAACAACTTTAAGAGCAAAAAAATAAAGTCAACACAAATAAAGACTATAGGGGAAAACGGCTCAATATGAGTTTTTTTTTTTTAATGGAGTGTGGGAAACCACCTAAATGTTGTACAATTAAAGTCAATGAACTCGCCTTAGTGAAGGTAGCATACCAAGGCTCTGGGTTTTCCCTGAGGCCGAAGGCTGGTCACCTCTTCGAGAGAACCACGTCCTCCTAGAGTACGGGGAGAATGGATATACCCACATATATTATGTACTAGTCACAGCAAACGTTAGTGAAGTCCCAGTGGAAACTCGATCCAGTTACAACCTCTGATCACGTTTTTGTTACTAGTCTAAAACCCCTTCCACGATAGATACCTAAATACCATCGTATTAAACTATCCGGTCGGTATTACCTCTCCAACTCTCTCATATCTTATTCATTTACCAGGGCAGACGCAAGCGTCTGGGGCCAACAGTTAACTCCCTTCAACCCCAGCCGCGTTCAAATTCTTTTTGATGAACCCATCTGGTACCACCTGAGAATCTTGACACAGACTCCTCACCTCCAAGCTCCTTGGGCCAGTTAAATACTGGGACTATCAATTTTGAGCTTTTCAAATTTACCGTCCCGATTCAATTGGTGGAGCAGGTGCACGAACCTCGTAACACCTCATGTCTGAACCGAATACCATCTAAATAGTCTACTGATGCAGGGGTATATCCTCCTGGGGCCTACGACTACTTCCTCTAACAATTTCACATTCTTCTTCCGACCAGAACTCGCCAGTACTTCGCATTAGTAAAAGCCGCAGAATATCTGGCCCTTACATGGGGTTATGACGGTTTCTCGAACTTATTGATGATCCGAACACGATGGTGGAGTTCATTCAACGAAAGAACGACTCAAAACTAGTGAAAATCGCGGTGAAAAAGAAGCAAGAACGAAACAAGGAAGATTCTGGCTCAACGAGGTGAACATAGTTGCAGGATGTCATTGCGAGCAGCGTGTCTACTGTAAGTGCTCAAGACTGTTCAAACTACGACATGGACATGCACCTCGTACTTCCTGCCGCAGCTACAGGCCAACCCCTCCACTGATCTTCCCCTTTAGATATATATGTATATATCAGAAAATTGATGCGTTAATTTACAGCAGAACAATGATTTATATGGATCCGTATTATATAACGTTAAAATTGTTGATTTATTATTCTCCGTTTATATTAACAAATTATTAAATTGTTTGTTTTTGCTAAAAGTTCAGTACAGTTTGCGAAAGGTTTAATAACAATTGCGAAAAGTTAAATGCTATATATATACATAGCAGGCATTCCGTGGCAAACTCCAATCTCCTCACATACGCACGCCCGACATATAGCGCATGCAGGTGGGTAGGTAGGTAGGTGTTGAGTGAAAACGATAGATACCTATTCATCAACCGTCCGTTCAGGCGTCAAGAGGAATGGGAACACCAGTGTCGATAAATTACGAAATTAAACGGAGTAATGGCGGTTAAGTCGGGGAGCTGCGGATCGATCATTCAGAGCTGCCTATACAGTATTTGTCAGAATAGTGGGCGTCGGGGGATAGTGGTTCCGTTCTCAGGTTTGTAAAGGGCCGGGCCCCGTCGAGGAGAGGGTGAAGGCAACCTCATTCATACGCCCCGCCAGCACAATGGCAATGAGAGTTCCCTGTTACCGCCCCATTGTCCCGCCGCCTGGTTGAAACAGAAGAAGTTGGCTCTTCAAACCTTCCTCCTGTTATTATTGTTCAACTTCTCATTTAATAGACCATTAATTGATCAAGTTCTTAGCGCAAGCTCCACAATGCGGTTCACTTAACCCCCAACAATAGGTACCTGTTGGGGGGGACTATGCCCCAACTTGATCATCTACCTAGACTATTCTCGCAGCCTAGTTCCACCTCTGCATTCAACCTACGCTATTTCATAGGGTAAGTCCTTTGATTTACTACATTGCTTCAAGCGAGAGAGTACCATATTCATGAAATATTACTATTCCATTATTCCATTATTCATGAAATATGTACTTTTGTAATTGTAATTTTGTTTTACCATCTTTGAAATCATAGCTCTATATGAGGCGGCAGAGGAGTGAACCTCAAAGAGTTTGTTTTGAGAAAATAGCCTGTGAAGTTTAAAATGCCCTAAAGACGAACGTCCAATTACAAAATTTTTTGCGTACCACAAGGGCGAACTTTGGGATAAATTACGCAGCCCCACAAAAAAAAGTCAAGATCCGTCAAGTAGACTAGGGTATTTTTCGATGCTGAATTCCAATCCAAGGTCCGAAAAATCTCCTGACCCCCAAAATTTTGAGCTATGGCTAGAAAAATTGGTGTCAGAACCTTCTTTTTGACTAATGAGATTGGTATGAACTACGACCTCTTTTCAAGTGAATTTCTACATTTTTTGAATTCAGACAAGGAGAGTTCTTGGGGGACCTCCCTCTCAATCATCCCACGCCAACCCCTCCTGGGCGTTCTCACGCCAAGACGAGTGGGGTATGGATTTCTGTGTTTTTGGGGTTCCTGAGATCGAATTTGAACTTCCAAGAGTCCGTAGACACCTCTAGATTTTTCGCGCCAAGTCGAATAAGGTAAGGATTTCTGTGTTTCCAGGTTCGCTTAAATTGAATATAATTTCTGAAAATGCTTTCAAACTTTGTTGAGGTCTCCTCCAATGACTTTTAATTCTTTCGAACATCACATAGATATCACAAGAAAAGATTTGTAGAGTCAGATTTTAATTATTTATCAGAAACGTGATGGTGGAGTTTAGGTATACGTTATTAATTGCATTAATAAGCATAATTGACTGACACTAGTTGGTTTAATAGCAGTATGCTATGCCATACACGACACTAGATACGCAACTTGCATCCCCCGCCTTGCCTCCAAAGGAGCAGTTTTTTTGTTTTGATCGCAGTACCCTAGTGAATGTAGATACCGGAGTGAACTCCTAAAAGGGTTTATAGCCGAAGCGTTCTGATATTCATGAAACTAACAAGAACTGCACAGGTGCTTTATGTTTCACAAACCGAGACGTGGTCTGTTTTAATACGCACAAGAAGTCGTTTTAATACGCAGAGACACAAGTGTTAACACATTCTGATCTATTTGTCCAACTGATGTATACTTTACTAGAAGGATTGATGTAGGATATTTTTTTGCGTGACAGAACTCACATCGAAAGCGTGGACCTATTTCGATAGGAGACATTTGGTTTTTCAATATGGCGAGGGTCTTATCAGGAAGGGGTCACCCATTATCGACTTCTACAAAATTTTCTGACTTTGGAATCGTGTTCAGCGCATAAAAATACATCGAAAAAGCCGTTTCCTTAAAAGGGCATGACTTATCAACCTAAGACACCAGCTCTTCATTCGTATAATATTTTTTCCCGACATTTGTCCACAAGATGCATCACGGCGTTAACAAAAAACACTATAGCACTTTTCTTTACGCGTTCCTAAGGAAAACTAGTTGGAAAACGAAGTGCCACATAGCGGAGATTATAAAGTGACATCTGATGAAAACGTATTCGTCTTCCGTTTGTACTTAATGTGTCTCGGCGAATTTGATAAGGCCAACGCTGTTCCACCTTTCCGAAGGGTTTCTCAAGGTCAAAAAAGAATAGAGGACAGCGTCAAGTGTAAATCTGGGAGACACACAAGCTTTTGAAGCGAACAGGATTGTGTACCACCCAGATACACCTTCCGAACTCATTTGTCTCGAACAATTTCATTTTAAGGGTGGAAATATTGAAAACTGATGAAAATTTCAATTCTTTAATTCTTAATTTTTAAGACACCCCTCTGAAGGAAGGCTTATTAAGTAGAGGAATCCTATTCGAGTTGACCCAAGGGGGTGTGGTACAACCCAAATATGAGAAAAAAACTGCACACAAATCTGTTTCAGACCATTTTTATACCAAATCCGTGAAGAAATTATAGACGTATGTGAGTGGTTGTGGCAGCAGACACCGTCTGCCGTGCCTGTCGGGGTGGAAATGGGAGCCAGTATCATGTGGGGCAGCAGTGTGCACGACCTAATAGTGGCCGCATTCTCCGTCATGATGCGGTCGCCAAGCAGATAGCAGGTGCATTGTCATCCAGTGGCAGGGATTTGGAGAGAGAAAGAGAGAGAGAGAGAGACTGTATCATATGCCGAGCGCACGGGGCAGGAAACCAGATATCGTTGCCATTAATTCCGTCGGGTCCCTTGCCTTAATCCTGGATGACCAAGTTGTCGGTGGCAGCGTGGATATAGAGCAGACCTGGAGGGCTAAGAGAATAAATATGATTGGAACAATGTGGAGGAAAGCGGTATCTAAGCTAAGAGGAGTGGCACATAATTACATCAAGGTTATGGCTACGACCGTGTCAAGGCGCGGAGAGTGGTGAGGGAAAAGTACCACGGAGTTACTCGAGCTGGGCATCTCGTTAGGAGTACTTCGTGTTATCAGCACCAGCTTCCGCGACACAGAGTAGCAACATGTTCTCTCCAACATAAACACTGGGGCAACACAACACCCAAATATTTATTTGAGCTCACTTGCGATAGAATAGAGCAGGCACACAGAATTCGAATGACACCCCAACTCGTGACATGTGAATGGTACATTAGAAGAGCGCGAAGAAAAACAATTTGACCGACAATTGTACCTTCCCGTAGCGGAAGAACGGTCTAATAAGTTCACATCAATTCCAACGCGCTTATATCATCATTCTATCGTCCTATATATCCAGCGCTACTTTTGAACTATATGTTGGCTAACTTTTGAATGCGTTGAAGTATTTCGGATGATGTGCCGCGGTATTTCTGTCAAAGCACTATGGCACATTTTGAGCAGAATAGTACCTGTACATGAAGTCAGGTGTTCAGTAATCTCTATGCCTTAAATAGGCAGCATTCTAGGTCTCCCAAGGGATCTTTATTCCAAATGTCAGCAATGTGGGCATATTGGGAATGCGATTAACCTGATGATTTTCACAACCTCCACACCACAAGATTTTTTCTCAGCCAGCTATTTACTTGTATCAATGAGCTCTCTAATCTCTCCCTCTTCCCTTGAATATAACGACTGTATCGTCATCATCAAAACAAATCACTCTCCCTTATATAATATATATTATACAGGGTGTTACATTTCGTGACGGTCACGGGCCAGGAGAAGATTCTACGGAAAATTTCTGTTCGAAAATGCCTCCTAGCAATTTTTGTTTACACAATTGGAAATGTGTTTTTTTTTTTCAATTTCAAGATTTTTCTCGTTTTTTCGACCTTACCGCACTAAAACGGCCATATCTCCTACATTTTGTGTGCGATTTCAAATCTAATTACTGTATTGAAAACAGCGTTAAATTTCCAATCGCTCTAATGGGGAACCTACTTTTTTGGGCCGACAAAACGGATGAAAAATCAGCTTGAAAAGGACACATTGTCAAATCGTGGAGATCTCGACTTTCTTCAAACGCATATGAGTCCCTGTAATATTGCTTGTGAATTTTACCCTGTAGTGCTAAAAGATGTGCCAAAATCTAGGCTTTCCAGTGGTTTAACCAGATTTGAAATTCCGTGTAGTTTTCTGGGAGAAAATTGCTTTTCGAATAAGAAAAACGTGGTTTTCAACTGGAAACTCCGGTTGTTCATCATGCTTTGATTCATCTGGTTAAAAAAAAAAAAAAAAAAAAATCGAACTCGGATTTTTTTAAAATTATTAATGATGCGTTTTAATAAATTGTACGTTTTTACCGTAGTTACTATTCAAAATGTCCACCATTCAGCTGAATGCAGAGACGGCACCTCCGCCGGACGATGTCGTCTGCTCGCTCCAGCTCCCTGGTGTTTTGTCTCATGTCGTGAGCACATTGGTGGATTCTTTCCAATAGTTCTTCTCGTAGACTCGGGCTTTCATGGCTCCCCACAAGTAAAAGTCGAGAGGCGTGGGGTAGGGACTCCTTCACGTACAAATCTGCGTCGCAGAGATTGAATGGTGACATTTTGAATAGTATTTAAAGTATTTACCACAACTTACCACAATGCTTCATTAATAATTCTAAAAAAAATCCGAGTTCGATTTTTTTTTTTACCAGACGAATCAACGCATGATGGAAAACCGGAGTATCCAGTGAAAAACCACGTTTTTCTTACTTGAAAAGCAATTTTCTCCCAGAAAACTACACGGGATTTCTAATTGGGTTATATAACTGGAAAGCCTAGATTTTGGTGCATCTTTTAGCACTACAGGCTAAAATTCACATGCTGGAATCAGATTTGAAATCGCACGCAAAATTTGGGAGATATGGCCGTTTTAATGCGGTAAGGCCGAAAAAACAAAAAAAAATCTTAAAATGAAAAAACCGCATTTCCAAGGGTGTTAACAAAAATCGCTAAGAGGCATTTTCGATCAGAAATTTTCTGTAGAATCCTCTCCTGACCTGCGACCGTCACGAAATGTAACTTCATTTAACTGTATTTCTTCATTTGGTCCATTTTTGTTTGATAAACGTATTTCTTAATTTGCTCCTTCTTCTACTCCTACATGAACACTTGTCTATCTTCCGGGTATTTCCTATTCAGAATGAATTCAGCATTATTCGAAAATACGACGTCGTCATTGCGTACGAATCGTTGAAAATTCCAATAACGTTATCCATGAACTAGGGTGACTCATCTCGCGAATGCGTCCCCCCCTCTTCACCACCCCTCAGACGTCTCTCCGAATAATCGCCCGAACGCTTTGAGAACGATCGCTTAATGCCTCGCGTTTTACTGGAAAATATTGGAGAGAAAGTAATTAATATCTATAACGATTCCGCGTTAACGACTCTAGAAGAGCTAAAGACCGCTAAAAACCCACCGAAGCAAACGGTAATATTATGGTAAGCAGATCCCAGATTTGCGCTCCAGTTAGTTGGCCTGAGGGGAAGTTGAAAAAAAGAACTCACCCCATTTAAAGTTTAAAAGCAACGCTCTTTTCTATCGGTGTTGATAACTTATTATTTTTTACCCTTAACTGAAAAAAAACTTGGGAAGGGTGAAGGGGGAGGGGGGTTCTCTCTCTGACTCACTCTCCCTCTCTGTCCCTCTCGCTTTACCCTTTATTCAAGAGTTTCTTCCTCCTTCTCGGGCTCGCCCGCCCACCTACTCCACAACGGCAGTTAGTCAGACTTGCTCCCTTATTTATTACAGGATATTCTTCTGGAACTGTTTTGCTCTATACCAAACCCTTTTCCAACCCCTCCAATTATTCTTCCAGTTTTTTTTTCTTCCATTTTCTCTGATATTCTTATATTAAAATCCCCCCTCTCCTCCTCATACCGCTACCTTCCGGTAGCGTTTCTAGTTGTCGGTGGGTTTTTCTTTTTATCTCGATATTTCAGAAGTGGTTCCAACATTTTATCCCCTCCTTTTACGTGCGTTTCAAGGAAGTTTGAATATTTTATCACTGGAGTAACATTTCACGATAAAGAGTAAGTACTGTAATACCTCATGTAGTGAGTGTTACTCTATCTCATTTACAACTAGTTAATGACCTTGCCTTGCAATTTGATCAAATAAATTGAATTTCCTACATTTCATTCTTAATAACATACTCCGCTCTTCAAATATAGCCTGTAGTTCTAAAATGTATGCCAGAATCTCAGCTTTTCAATGGTAGACTCCTAATGGCTGGTATAATAGAATTTAGTGGAGAAAATTTCGTATGAAGCGGGAAAACTTGGTTTCCCCTGTGAAAATCGACGATTTTCGTGCAAATAATTTTGGTATTGGAATACACCGTTGAAAAGATGAGATTCTGGCACATATTTTAGAACTACAGGCTAAATTTTAAGAAAATAATTTTATTAGACCTACAGAGTACGCAGAAAAAGTGGTCATTCTGACGATATGACAAAATTTCACTGTTCTGATTGCTTTTCACCAATTGAACCAACCTACAATATTTTTTTGATACACTAGGTAGATAGGAAAGTTAACGCTCTTTAAAATGGTGCAATCAAAATTGAATTTTCTGAAGTACAGTGTGTCTACAAAAGGATATCGGAGTTTTGAAACTTCGTCACTCAAGTAGTTCTGAACGTAGCAAGGTAAACTTGATTTTGAATGAAACCGAGAAACCTATAGTTTCAGGTTTAAACCAAATGATAAGAGTGCGAGGATGAATTTCTGTAATTTTTCCCAAGGCTCAATCGATAACGATGAAAACTTTTCAGCTCACCTTATTTTCAGTGAAGAAGCTACGTTTCACGTATCAGGCTAAGTTGTCACAATGTGCGGATCTGGGGTTCCAAAAATCCTCGTGAAGTTCATGAACATGAACAGGATTCCCTAAAAGTGAATGTGTTCTGCTTTATTGATATGCTGCAAACATGGCTAGTTCCTCAGTCAAAGGGAGGTCCGGTCCCCCGGAAAATTTTGAAATTTTGACACTTGAAAACAGAGTTTTTAAGCTCTCCTAGACGAGTTTTACAAATTCAAAAATATTCCTAATATAGGTACAATACATTAGTTTTCAGTTATTTTTTTTTTTTAATTAAATAATTACTTTTTCGTTGTTCTATAAAAAATATTAACAATTGAATGTTCAGGAATGGAAAATTCTGAAAGTCAGACACTTGAAAACAGTGTTGTTATGCTCTCCTAGACGAGTTTGACAAATTCAAAATTAGGCCAAATATAGGTATAAAAACCTAGTATTTAGACTCAACACAAATGCCACATGAGGATTGGCACTCGATTCAGCTGTTACAAGGAGGTCAGTGTTTTGTTTAGTTTGGACGTCTTGATACTACTCCTAAATCTCAAAAATAAGGAGGAATAAATATAATAAATGAATACACATCAGTTGTACAAATAGATCGAAACCAGTGATAAAACTATCGCGGTGAAAAACTAGTGGCCTCTAGTTTTAACATCTAATACGTCGCGCCTCCGTTTAATAACCAATGCAAAATGGAAATTGAGCTATTGCGCTAGCGATTATTGTGTGTACCCACTGTCGAGTAGTATTTAGTGATTAGATATATTTTGTCAATTCTATGATTATTAGTTTTTCATTTTTCAACAAGAAATAATAACAATTTCATTTTCAGGAATATAAAAACAAAACATTTAAGAGGAATATATTCTGTATTTATTTATTTAAAATTATTATACTCAAAAAAGTATTTTTGGAAAAACTAGGTATCTAATGTGATGTGTGCAATTGTTTTTTGGTTACAATGTCTTTCCACTTAGGATCAAAGTTTGTTTTTCCAATCATAAGTAAATACTTTTCTTTCTGTTCTGGTAGTAGCCTAATTTTTTCCATTGGAGTCCGTAAAACGTGAACTTTGCTATTCGCGAGGGTTTATTGGAGCAGCAAGGGGTCACGGGGTGAAAAAAAAAAATTTAGCATCTTAAGAAAGATGCCGGTCACGCGCCGAAAAGTACAAGTTTTACGGGTCAAACTGGTGTTGTACCTCATGGGTAGAATTGGAGCTCCACTGACTTTGAAACTCCCATTGCCACTGCTACCTTCTTACCCATATCCGTAAATGGGCAGACTTTGTTTTGGTCATATCTCGTAAACGGTTGGAGCTATGGAAAAGTGGAAGGAGTCCATCCGAATGGAAATTTCAAGAGCTACAACTTTTCTTCCATGACAATTTTCAATATCTCGAACGGTTTTCGAGATAATTCAGCTTTACATCGATAAAAGGCGAAATAAAAAGAAAAGATGGCGGTGCTTAGCCCTTGAAAAGAAATCTGTTCTCAAAACAACGGTTTAGCCAGTCGGTGACTATACGACCATCGTGAGCAGGACAGAAGTCCATCTGCCACCACAAAATTCAGAAAGTACTCGTACTATTATTATCCTCAGAGCTTCTAAATATAAGATGAATATTAAAAATGCTGCGAATCGTTAACATTTTATGAGTTAACTAGACCACGAGGAAGTTGCGAAAGGTGATCGAGAGTGTTACGGTGTATGGGATTCAAAATGAAAAAAATACATAAAACTTAATATGAAAATAAATTTTCATTACGAGTTATTTTTTGCAAAAACTACGTTTTTCTGGTCTCAAACACCATTTTTTTCATTTAATCTGCAGAGTGAAATCAAAATTGATTATACCTTGGAAAGCTGTGATTTTGGCGCAGTTTTTAGGCTTACTGGCTATAGTTCATTATCACGAATTATTCGGACATATGGGCTTTGAAAACGGAAAGTTTCGAAAATTTACCAAGTTCACTTTTCAAGTTGCTTTATTCCCCGTGAAATTCAACTGAACAGTTTTTATTTGGTTTCAGTAAGATGGAAAATTTTACCGTCTTTCGGTATCTTTATATTAGACTAGTTTAATGGCACGCAGGTTAAAAAGAAATAGGTGAATAACACAATTTTTTTTTTTTCATTTATTATTGCATTAGAATTTTACATATCAATAAAGTATTATCAGAAATTGATTATATGTTAATTAGGAAATTCACGCAGCACAACTAAATCCAGTGGTTTGTTTCTATTTTTCGGTCCTAAACGTACAGTTTTTAGGCTTTCATGCTTCTTGGTATTTTGCTAATAGTTCATTATCTCGATGAATATCATCGAATTATTTCGTATTTTATTCTGAAAGGTTTGGATTTTCTTAATATTTGATTTCTTGGCACAGCCCCAGATCTGTATCCCATAGGTCCAAATAGGGCGAAGGATCTGTTTATATATATGCAACAGTTCGTTGTGAAGAGAGAGATGGGAATTCCTTCCCATTAGCCAATACATCCTTCTGTACTTGATTTTAAGTTCTTCTTTCTTCTTTTCTATGTGTTTATTCCAAATTTGGAGTCAAGTGTCAAACCCAAGTATTTAACTGCTTCAGTGTGCAGTATTTTATTCACTTTTCGGTTAAGATTCGCTTTATTCTCCAATCTTGGTCCATTTACAAACCTCAGTAGTAGACGTCTGAAATATCAATCCAACAGTTTTTATTCTTATTGTTTGTGTACAGGTATAATAACAATATTAAAAGTCATCCCCGATGGAAAATTTTACTGGCGGGGTCGGGGGGAGGGGGAGCAGGTCTCCCTGACGGGGGCGAGAATTCCACCCGCCCAGCGTTACCATGAAACGTCGATATACTCAGATAAGCTGGTTTTTATATAGTGTGATATTACCCGGGGAATGTGGGAAATATGTCCGTTTTAATTAGGTAAGGTCGATAATATGTTTAAAAAATTCAAATCATGAATAACTCTGAATTCACGTTTTCAAAGTATTCATGAGGCTTTTTTGTAGCAAATTAGTTGTAGAGCTGATCCCTTGAAATTAGACCTGTTTTGTAGACACACTACATATATATCCTCATGGTTCCAGGTGCGGTACGTTCGATTCGGAACATCGTTCAGAACTCCACCTGAAGGTCGGTAAGTAACCAACATCACGGGCTACAACTTTCATTGTCATGGACATGGGAGACCCCTATTGACGGAATGGTAAGAAAGCGAAAAAGAAGCGAGTGATTTGAATAATGTTTTGTTAAGGTAGTCGGTTGGTGGGTGTTACGACCGATAGAGGCACTTACCCCTCTTCAGTTCAAACAGCCTCTGCCTCGGTTCCTTTTTAGGTCAACCGATTTTGATAGCGCTCATAAATATGGAGAGCGGGACCCCGGAGGAAGGTTGCTACTTGTGTCAACACGGCGATGTTTCATCAAAGCTCAGCGAGACGACGTTTAAACATTATGTTTTTTTGGTGAGTGTTGTCGGCCACTATTTGCCTATCCATTAACCCTTGCACCCCGGTATTCACAATGTCAACTTCTTTCTTCACCTCGGTCCGTCTTGCCACTTCACTCACACGGACACAACGGCGTTACTACTTCATATTGGCTTATATTAACGCTTTCAAATCATTTTAACAACTCGCGACGCAGTTCATTCATTTCACAAATGCTTGAGTGGTGACCAAACCCAAACATACAAAAACCTGGTTGTAAAGGTTTGAAGAACTCTTCTTCGTTTCAGTCAGCGAGATTTCTTTTTGATACCGCAACCATAGGCGTGGGCAGAGTTTTCCAACAGGTAGTGCAAAATACCGAGAGGTTTGGGGGGTATTCCGGTAAAAACCTGAACATTTCAAGCCTATTAACCTCAATTTCTAAAGCAAAGACCTGGGTTATTCAGATATGAACCATTTCCAGAGGAGGCAAGAACACGAAACATTTATTTACATCAATTTACTCTAAATTACAAACGCATCCTTCCTTCTCCGGGTTTGAGGGCTTTAAACCCTTCTGTTATTTCTGAATATTCAGCCTCGACAGCAAGCTCCTGTTCTAGTAATGGAAGCATGAAACATTGTGACCTCTGCAGAGTCTTCGTTGTTCTCACCAAACTTAGTTTTGAAAAACTCCGCTCGGCTGATGCACTGGTTACTGGGATGGTTGAAAAGACCTTTGTAACTCAGAAAACAAGATAGCACGGTTTTCAACACCGAGCCATTCCAGCCATTTCTTGACCCAATTAGACTTATGTCCTGGCACCGCTGCTCCATTGAACAGTATTCTTAAGCAACATTTTCGAATGAATCCTAAAACAAAAACTCACCTCATTAGGTGGTGTGGGGCACCACTGGCCCCACCCGTACCCACGCTAATGACCGCAAATGAAACAAAACGGTGCAAATCATTATAAAAAGGTCCATTATTTGTGTATACCCTTCTACGTTAATCAATGATCCATTAATTAGACATAGGTATCTCTGGCACATTATCTTAACTCGGTGATTACATACCTTATAGTTGAGAATGATTGAGTTCTACAGCTTCCTGTGAGTATATTTGGGTGATTTCAAAATTTCGTTCACACTTGGGTATCGACTTTTCTAAAAATTAAAAGTTGAAACTTGATCAATTTTTTTTGTTCCTAATCAATCACTGTGGTTCTCTCGGCATATTACCCAAGTGAGCACACATAATCTTGAACCGTACTGTTGATACGCCATTTTGAAAAAAAAAACTTTTGTAGGGAGTGAGGTATATACTACTATTTTTCCCCCTCTTGAGCCTCCAACCTCCATGGGAATCGCCGCTCAAGTCTTTCAAATTAGGTGAGTGGAACAGCACAAATTAGCAAAATTTTAGCTACAGTAAATAATACTAAGGTTTCCTTGCTATAAGCAGATCTCACTCCCCACAATTTATGGGGCAATTGGCTGAATTTTGTAGGGAATGAGAAAGTGGGGAGTGAGGTTATAGCCTTTCACTGACTTTACAGGACACAAACCAATTGAAACTAGTTGAACCAAAATGTTGTCAACGAACTTCCAACAACCACACTAATAGTCAACAAGTGTGATCAAGTTTCACTTGCCACAGTCAGAATGTTACTGGAGTCGGGAGTGAGAGTTAAAAACCTACACTGCTGCCTCCAGGGATGGTTTTCCCAGTAGAACTGACTGGGAAGTTCTAGGCAAAATCTAACCACCAGAGTTGGGACCATCTTGAATAACGGATGTCAACAAAACAGAATCAACTTGTTGGGGGCTAATTTTCAAAACATCGCAGGGAGTGAGGAAAAACCGTGTGACACTTAAAAAATGGGCTAATAAGGCTACTTGATTTGATCCAATTTTTTTTTCCTGAGGCGGATATCCATTGTAGATGGTATGTTCTTTCATAGTGTAAGTGGATATAACAGCCTCAATTAATATTTTGCTGAGTAGTGACGATGGAAGTTGTATACCTCTGGTCAGTGACAGCAGTAGGGAGTGAGAAATCAGCACTTCGGTATTTTCTCCTGGGTCCTCTAGGCACAACTTTTACATATTTATCCATGGAACATATACATCCAGATAGGAGAGAAATTTTAAAAATTTGCAAAACTGCATTCAGCTGAGTTCGACGGCAATACTGAGCAGTGACATAAATGTGACCAAAATTCACTCTCGAGTTGAGTTGGGTTTCTGCTTTTCAGACGTAGGAAGCAGGGATTCTTTGCAAAGCAACCCGTACAGGGTACGGCGTATACACATTCATTGGCGTTTGGCATTCTGCTGATCCTTTCCATACGTATGATTTGGAGTTGTTGGCCTAGCTGAAACATGCTTCATCTATTAGAATGAGGCAAACTTTGCATCGACGTCTATTGCAAAGATTGGGAAACCTTTGGGAAACTAGATTGTTCTTCTTTGGTCTTCGGTGTTTGAGAATGTCCCCAATGGACGATCCCTGACGAAGGAATAGAGATGTATCTATTAGTCATTCCCGAATTTATAACTCTCCATAGGATTGAGATAAAAACTTCATTCTTGCGCCAAAAATCAAAGATGCTAAACGAAAAGATGAGTTCGTTGGACAACACTTTTTGAGCAAATTAAATTGGTAAAATTTCGAAAAATGTACCCAAAAAAAGGCTTAAAATGGGTAAACGTATATTTTGTATAATATTATTACTAAAAAAAGTATCAACAATGAAAAACATTGTTTAAAAATTGCAGCTCAAATTTAAATGTTATTGATTAAAACGTTTGATTTGAATGATAAAAATGCAAAAAATTCCAAAAACCTAAAAAGAAGAAGAAAAAAAAGAATATTTGTTAGAAAAGTTTTGTTGCAATAAGATGGATCATTTTTTTGTGTGCATACAAAGTGCTTAAATTATAACTACATTTATCATGAATATAATTTAACTACATTTGACATGAATATAATTCAATAATTTAGCAAAATGTGCTCATACGACCATCGTGCAGGGCTGGAACATTTTTCACAAAATCAGGTGACAATTTTAATTGAAGTTAGAATAACACAAAAAGTCTTTTTACAAATTAGGAAATTTTTACAAAATAGCCTTTTACAAATTAGGAAATGTCTAATGTGGATCATCATGTTCATTTTTCAGCACATAGAACTCACCTTGATGAGAATAGGTAGGTGTTATAATTTGCTATGGAATTTTGAATACGAAAGTGTGAAGAGCATGAATACATTCTTATTTCGACGTGGAAAACGGAGCGTCCGAAGAAAATTGTATTCTTCTGATGATAATTTTTCCCTCCTCCCCGTCCATTTTTACTGAACTCGGAATAAATTTGAACCATTCGGCCTATATCTACCGGGCCGAGCATTACTTTATTCATTCTTCCTAAACCTCACGCCAAGTTTAATAAATTTATTCGGGCACTCGGAGGGAACAATGGACCCTACCCCTCCCACCTGGAAGTATTGAAGATGAGAAAGCCAAACCTTTTAGGACAGTATTGAAGAAACGGTAGAAAGGTAGGTAGGTACCTTCGTATAAAAAGAACGCTTTTTATAAATTCGTAATTGAAAAGTCTTCCATTGTTCGGGGCCGTCACCTCTGGCGAAGACAGAGATGGTTGAGGTTTTTCAGAAAATTCTTCGAGACGGTGGTGGGGGGAATCGAGCTATGCGCTCTGCCCGCACTTGGTTTCCATCGTGAAGTGAAAGTCTGTTCACCCATCGCATATAACCACCTCAATGTTCATTCAAATCATTCCAAATGGGAAGTCGTGTTCGCGAATGAAGACGAAGATATGAACTTACAATAAGGCCATAGAGGGTAGGACCATTTATTGAGGTGCCCTATATTATATAGGCTATATAAATAGAGGTTATTTACAAAACACAGGGTATCTCATTCCATCGAAGGAAAGATCCTACAACTAATTTGCAGCAAAAAATGCCTCTTGAAGTTTTCTTTTAAACAATCGTATTCAGAGCTATTCACGATTTGAGATTTTTACGTATTATCGACCTTATTTCATTAAAACGGACACGGTTCCCACACTCCCAGGGTAATCTCTAATTTGAAGATACCATTTGAAAGACCGTAAAATTTACCATCTGTCTAATACCAAATGAAATTTTACAAACAGTTCAATTTTTACGGGGATAAAGGCAACCTGAAAAAAGAACTTAGTATCTTATCGAAAACTTTCCTTTTTCCAAGCCGAAAAACTCCGAATAGTCCGAGATAATGAACTATTGCCGGTAAACCTAAAAACTGCTCCAGAATCACAGCTTTCCAAAGAATAATCAATTTTTATTTTAATCTGCTAATTATAGGAGGAGAAATTTGCGTTTGAGACCAGAAGAACGTAGTTTCACACGTCAAAATCGACGTTACAAGGCGAAAAATAACTCCTCCTAAAAAAATGAGTTTGACATGTGATACTACGAATTTAAAACCTTTCCCAGTTGATTTTGAGTCTAAAACTACTGGGGAATGACAGTCACTTGCGTATGTCAGTGAAAACCTCAAAAACCAACTAGAACTAAGAAGTCAGAACCAACAAACCCAAGTTAGTAGAGTTTATGTGCACGGATGTCTTACATCAATTCCAAGGCCTTTTGTGGTGCATACGGCGAACGGACATTACAGATTTGGAATCCACGCACCGTGAAAGGTAACACGGCAATTCTAACACATGGGTTTAATTTTCTTGGAGTAATGCTCGTCTCATTATGTGATTAGGGAGGTCGCTTTTATGCTCAGAAATTTTGATTATATGCTTTGGGTGAATTTCTAAGGCTTTGAGACCTTTCCCAGTCCAAAATTAATAGAAAATCACACTCTACTCGCAGTAAAAACCTCGAAAAAACACATTTTGGACCACGGGTTGGGCCATTACATCAATGGGTCCGGCGTTAGGGCTGCCTGGAAGTTAGGATCATCTGGACCCCAAGTGGAGTACATGTGCGAAAAGAACAAACATTTTACATAAATTCTAAGGACTTCTATGGCCTGTACGGAGAAAGGCTGATTTGGAATCTACACACTTTGAATAGCAAAACGATGAAGTTTGAGTAGAGGTTGTATAACATTTTTTCTCTACTATTACAAAGGCTTGTTATTGAACATAATGAATCAAAACGTAGTTCTTCGAGGTTTTTACTAAAATAGCCAAGTTTTTGGTCATTTCCTAGTAATTTTGG
Source organism: Creontiades dilutus (assembly GCA_031894815.1). Taxonomy (NCBI): domain Eukaryota; kingdom Metazoa; phylum Arthropoda; class Insecta; order Hemiptera; family Miridae; genus Creontiades; species Creontiades dilutus. Next base: position 870,938 of record JAVIWC010008988.1, on the reverse strand, counting down.
AAGCGCAATCTACTGGAATAGGTTTCAGATCCGTAGAAATGCACACGAAGCTAATAATGTCAATTTCTGAACTTGATGATAATCGCCCAAAACTCGCAATAAATCACGCATCGTTCATAAAGTAATGAACCCACGAGTTAGAATTAGCAGCGTTTATATTTTGCCGCCGTGAGTACTGCAGCTATATCTACCTCTAACTTTGAGCTCAAACTGAACTTTTACGTTAATTTTCTAAATATAGAGCCAGTGGTAGAAACTCGTCTAAGTAGTTGTGGGTTCTTTTGGTTGGCCACTCATTGCCACAGCTGTTCATTACGAAATGTAAATTGTCTCTATTACATTGCTTGGAGTCTTGAAAGAAGTTTAATTAAAGGGTGTTAACGCTAAATGGAACTAATTAAATTTAAAACAAGGAGCGGATGATTCAGTTTGCCTAGTTCTCGCCGGCTCTCCCCCACGGCAACGTTCAAGTCTGACTCTGTACAAGTTCAAGTGGAATTTCCATATTAATGGCAACCCATCCATAACCATGGCTCTGGAATCGCTATTGTTCCTCCATGGAGCAAATTACTCCTCGGAGATTGTTCTGTGTTGGTTGCAAAGCTGGAGGAGGAGAACGAGGAGGAGTTAACCCTTTTGTTTTTAAAATATGAGAACTTTCCTAAAACTTCTCGGTTCGGGAAGGGAAGGGATCGGAGAGAGCGATGGAATTACAATATGAACTACCTCGGCGGGAGGGACCGGGGTGGGGTGACGTTTTGTATTTTAACGTGAACCTGAACAAAGCGTTTCGCTTGGATGAGCCGGCACAAGTGGGATCCGCCGCTCTTCCCCGCAATCTACTTGGCCTCGTGGAATGTCCCTTGTGCCGAGTTCGACACTGTGTCTCAGACAGAATTCAGAGTGTAGTCCATGCCGATGCTATAATCGATCCAACTGTGGCGAAACTCGTGTGAATTACTTCTATACTTACGGATTACCACCAGAACAGAGGGAAGCATTAACCTTCCTCTCCCTGCCCCATTTCCCTTTTCTATTCACACTGCTTTTCAATTCTGAGTTTAGTCCGTGGAGACGCTGTAATCGATCCCATTATAGCAAAGCTCGTGTGAATTACTTCTATACGTATAGATCCAGAATAGCAGAAAATCATTCCCATAGAGACCTTCAGGTGGAGACTGTCAACGAGGCGATTGAAAAATATGCCTCCAGCCACGAGTGAAAGCTGCTCAAGCCCACAAATCCAAAGGCTCTCAGCTGCTGGGTTGATCGCAGCTGGAAAAAACACAGAGCTTTTTGAAGAAAAGTAGTATATTTCCTCAACAATTAAAAGAGTTACAACGTAAAATCGATTTCGATGGTTAGGTCATCATCGGTAACAGAACAATAAGTTGTGATGATGACCTAATCATCGAAATCGATTCAAAGTTGTAACTCTTTTAATTTTTGTGGAAATAGAATAATTTTCTTCTACAAACTCTGTGTTTTTCTTGCGGCGGGTTATCCACAATTTCGTCCCGAATGATTTAGTGCGTACTCACGACAGCTTCGGTTTGAAGAGGAGCAACCCCCTTGGATGCTGATCTCTTCAGACTTGCACTGCAGGATGTGTTGTGTTACTTGTCACTAAACTGATTCCATAGTGAAAAAGTGTATCCGTGCCAACTGAATAGCTGTACGGGGTGTTCTGCGCGATTCAGAAATGGCTCGTTCTGCGATCCGCTGCATCCTGAAGCTCCCTTACATTTTCTTGGTGTATCCGCTCAACCAATTGATTCCCACAGATGGATTGGGTGTCATGGATCAGTGGCATGGCCAGCTAAGAGTCCCGGACTCACGCCTCTGGACTTCCCAAGACGAAAGTCTACGAGGTGCAGACTTATAACCGTGAAGAATTGGTTGAGCGGATACACCAAAGTAATTCTACATCGCTCAGAATGGTGACCATTTTGAACAACTACCTTAATGTAAAAAACAAAAAATACAGCATATTACTGATGTGGAAAATGCCAGTTCATTCCATTCAACACTCCGGGCTGGGCCACAGTGTTACACTATCCAGCTCGGTCATAAGTTATTATTCAATTGTAGAATGTAACATGTAAAAATGATGTAAATAAACTATCTATCTATCTATCTATCTATTTAACGCGAAATGCACTAGAAAAAGTCGAGATGAAACGAAAAGGAGTTCAGATAACTCAACCTTACTTTTTTGAGAACCAACGAGGTGTGAAAGTATTAATTGTTCGGTTTAGCGTAAAAATACATAAAATGCATTACCGGAATTATTTTTGCATGCATTTTTTTTTCTCATAATTTGCATTTTTTGTTAAAAACGCCGATTTCTATAGGAAAAGCCATGTTTTTCCGCAATCTAACGAAACGTTTGCAATTTTTAGTAGGTACACCGTTGAAAAGCTTAGATATTGGCGCATATTTTTGGACTACAGGCTAAATTTGAAGAGTAGAGTTTTATTGGACGTACAGAGTATGAAATGGTCATTCTGAAGATTTGACAAAATTCACTTTTCCGATTGATTTTTCACCAATTCAACCAATCTATAATATTTTTTTGATACACTAGAGGGATAGAAAATTTAACTCTCTTTTCAACGGTTTGATCAGAATTGAATTTTTTCAAGTACATAAGAGAGTTATGGCTGGTTTAGTGAATTAAGATCGAAAACAAAAATAAATCTTAAAATTGAAATAACTCGAAAACGAAGCCTCTAAAGAAATTTCTAAGGAGCACTTTTTGTCAGAAATGAGTTGTAGACCCTATTAGTAGCCTGTGGTTTCTCAGGTTAATTCCTTGTATAGTTACTTATACAATAACATATATTTGTAGGTAGTTTTTATGTAAGTAGTTTGTATGTGCTTGAAAAAAAAATGTATCGGCAGGATTCGTTGGTCATTTCTTACAATGCATCACTTGCAGGGATCGAATTGTCAGGACGTTATTCATAATGATCTTCCAGATTCGAAGCACTTGGCAGACCGACTCTCATTTCCTGGGATACCGGAGACGTCCCTGGACCGTTGAGTTGGCCAAGAGTGCGGACTGGCGCAACCGCAAGAGGCTGGACGCTTAAGTGGACGGCCACTTAGAGGCAGCTAGGGAACTGTTGAAATTGTGTTAAAACAAAACCTGAGCAAACACCTACAGCTCCCTAAACCAACACTTGTTATGTCATCTTTTATTCATTTATAGCCTTTCACCGACCGAACAAATTTAGTTATCATCGCCTCTATTTAACTGTTCATTCAACTTCTCGTTTGGGCTATTCCTGGGTTTTCATTGCTGAAAAGACTTAATGTCGTCGCTACGCTGTCAAAAGACTCCTTCACAGGTTTTTGAAGTACGGTAGTCCGGTTCTGATAGTTGATGTTTTTGGCTTGAATGTTGTAACAGCACGTACATTGAAGTAATGTGAAGGCTGTACCTTGAAATTAAAGCTCTAACACAATAATATTAGAAAGCTACATGTATCAATGTACATTCCCCCATTGATCAGTGCATTTCTAAAATAGCTTTGTTTTTTCATTTTTCTATTCTTTTAATTTGCTTTTTGGTAGTATTACTACCTTTATCAAGTTAATCAATGAAGTGTTAACCTCAATAATCAATCATAGCCCAAAATGGGTTTTCAAGGAGTACATTTATGAAAATTTGCATACACACCAAACATTTTGGACCGAGTATAACAGCCTAATTGTGACTATCTGAACATCTAAATATCGTTGATCTAAACATCTATTAGGGCCAACTTACCAAAAAAGTAGTGGCCCGTGAAAAAAAAAAAAGCAATCGGCCGAAGCAGAAAGAGCCCTACGAAGCAGAAATGGAAGCGACTATCTCTCATCAGTGGGCAAGTTTGGTCTTATATATCAAAGACTGCCAACACAAAAGGATCTTCAGATCGTTAGATAAAGCGTCATTATTTATTAAAGCCTTATGATGTGTATATCAATATATCCATGACAAAAAGCTGGCCAGCTCCATAGGGGAAAGGAGTCTTCTTTTCTCTCCCTCTCATTCATCGTCCGAGTGTAGACACGCACAATGCTAGGCAGCTGTGGTTGAGTAGATGGCAGGTAAATGATACCATCGCAGGCCTTTTGATCCTCGTGAGTTAGTCCTCTTCATTAAAACAGGTATGAATACATAAGATGGCACAAATCCGTTTGCTTCGCTGCTCGCATAACAATAGTTGAAAGCGGACATTCTGTCGACCCTTTGATGGATTACCAGACCTCAGAAATGAAAATGGAGAAGAAAACCGCTACAGAACTCTCTGGAAAGATTTCTTTAAACATCATGTTTAGACGATGTGGTATGAATAGTTAGATCATTTTCAACTATGTAAGTTACAGTTATTACTCAAAATCAGTTAACTCTAGTTCTTCCTTTCTAGTCAATCCTAGTTCTCAGAAATCCTTTCCGTGAGTGATAGTTGTGACTAGTTAGAACTAAAATTTACTGGGACCATTAGATCTAGAAGTCACTGATTTATTTTATTTAATTTTTTTTTATTTTTCATTAAGAACAACAGTTGTTACTTTTGACCGAAATTTATTAGGCAAAGCTAGAATAACCTCGTGAAAAGCCATTGTAACAAGTGATTTTGAAAGTCAGTTACGACTAGTTTGGACTGGCGAGTACTAGGAACACTGAAAAAAGGTTATTTATGAAGTATATTTCTAGCACCGAATGTAGCAGTAATGTACGAAAAAGTCAAAGTGTTAATAAATTACTGATTGCAGCAAGTTGAGCCTTCTTGACATACGGAGTTGCAGAATATACTTTTTCTCTTGCAAAGTCGCCTATTCGTTAGGCCCGATTTTTCGTAAGAGCATCGTCCAAAGCTTTGACAGAACCTTATAGAAGCTTTTGTTGAGAGCTGGGCGTCTGGAACATCGTCAATTTTGAAATAACGTCTGGAACATCATTTGAAATAATATAAAATACTGGCCATCTGAAATGAGCCCGAGTTCCCATAATCAACATTGCGTCACCAACTAAGATTAAATGACTCAAAACCAAGCCCCAGTGGCCTTCCCTGGCTCTTGTCACATAAATCAGTGAATTCTAGTTTTAACTGACTCCATTGAACCAACGGGGATTTCTAGTTTTAACTAATAACGAAGGAAATTAGTGAAAATTAGAATTGACTAGTAATAAATAACTGATTTCGAGTAATAACTGTAACTTATATACCAATTAAGGTAGTTGTTCACGCCAAGGTGTGGTGTTCAAAACTCAAACAACCATTTCTCTGGACATGCACTTTTACTTTATAAAATTCTTCAACACTTTTTCGGTGAGTGGACAATGAGAAATTTAATTAGTGTCAAAATTACAAGAATGTGAAATGCGAAACTTAACTTAGGCAAAAATACAATAATGTGGTTTCTCCTGACCAGGAAGAAAACAAAAAACAAGGGTGAACTTCTAAAATTCCGTAGGGTCTTCAGGGTATTCGTAATAATAGCGAAAAAGGGGTTACGACGAGAAAAGAAAAACATAATAGCTAAATTAATTTTTCTGACCATTTGACGCGGGCAAGGAGAACCTGCGGTGACGGTCGACAGTCGAGTGGAGGGCGAGGATGTCCACAGACTGGTCGAATGGCGAGATGAAGGGGTTCGTGCTGTATATGTACCCAGCAGAACTGAAACTGATGGGGTAGAGCTGGTTAGACGTACGTACAGCAGCGTTTCATTTTCTCGCAAGAACTGAAGTACAGTGGCATTGCTATAATTACAGAGGTCGCGGTCTGTGAATTGGCAATCAGCGAAGAAAATTCAGGGAGAGGCAGTCCCGAGGCGAGATGGCGATAAGCATGGAACAATTTCCGTGGACGTAAAACATAAACAAGGTGAAAGTGCTTTGAACGAGAAGTGAGACGAAACTGAAGTAGAGATGGGTGTCGATAAGATATATTTCAAAACATCGATATTTTGACATTGAGTTTCGTTATTTTTATATCGATACTGGGCTCTACTTACTGCTAAAACGGCTTAACTTGATTTTTTTTCCAAAAATGGGGTTATGACTGTTTCACATGCTTATTGATGCTCCGAACACGATGGTTGAGTTCATTCAACGAAAGAACGACTGGAAACTAGTGAAAATACCAATAGAAAAAAAGCGTACAGGGGGCGAACGACTTTACCAGCCCGGCACCAGGGAAGAACAACCCAACGCTGGAACTCCATCTACAGGACTATGACTTTCGTTAACGAGTACCGAGTTTGTTTTTCGTAAAGATCAACGTATTTGGTGAGGATTCAGTGTATCAGCGAAGTTAGCAACGGCATAAATTACAATTATGACGTAATTTCCCTTGGAACGCCTTGGTATTGTTGGAGGCAGAAAACCGAATCCCGGATAAATCTCTCGGCAACCTCGTAGCCACAATGTGTCAGACAAAAGGTTTCAACTACAGGGTCAGCATTCATCAGAAGGAATAACAATGCGTTAGTGGGAGCTGAGCGGGGGGCTACAGTAGCAGACTCGGGCAGTTCATCATGCCTGGGTGGGCGTGTTCCTCCTGCCTCCTAGTCAGACCTTTGAGGAGCCTAAGCAACAGTCGCTTTCAGTTGATTCACCGCAGCGCTATTATCATGTCCATTTCATGTTTGCTGTAAATCAAATCCCTGGAATTGATAACGGGCATCGAATGGAATCGCAACATCCTTTCACACCAGCCACCTAAGACCCTCTCTCCTTAGGACAATCCGTTAGTTGTTTCACCTAAATGATTCTAGTTTTGCTTCTATGTTCTCTGACTATAATTTTAAATGTAACTTTAAAAAATAAAATTAAACTTAAAAACTAAACTAAACTAAAACTAAACTTCTAAGTTAAACTTAAAATTTAGTTAACACAAATCACTAATATACCTTGAAATATTCTTACTATGGGGCTAGAAAATGGAAATATAACATTTTAGAAACGTTGTCAACTAAAGCATGTCATTTTAAACCGACCTAAACTCCAAAATCCGTATAAACTGGTATTATTCAGGTGGATTGAAAATACTGGATTTATTCGTTTCTTACTTTCAATTGTACATATTCAGGAGTTATGAGTTGTGTCGGAGTATGTACTGACGTGGGTTAGATTTTCTGAACTGTTGGCGAACGTTTTGAGAACTCAGTCCTGTACTAGGGGAGTTGTACCACGCAATACTCCAACACAACACATAACCGCTGAAGGTGTACAGAAAAAAGTACGAAGCGTTAGGAACAATAAATCCTGTGTTTTCAATCCACCTGACCGCAACTCAACAAACTTTAGAAATCTTCCGATTTTCAATCAACTGTTCATCTAACTCACGGTCAGTAATTATACCAAACATATATGTATATGAGCGTTGAAATCCAGGAATCAATACAGAATGATTCAAAACGGACTTCGATGAAGACATTTTCTGAAAACTTTAATTTTAATATCGTCAGAGACATTGCAATAGCATTATTTTCCCGGAAAATTCGTTGAAAATCCTAATTTTGTAGGTACCGTTCAAAAGAACGAACTAAAAAGTGGACTTGAAACTAATCTTGTCTCGCAAATTTATTTCCAAGTGAGTTCAAATTCCATTATCGTAGCTGGAGCACAAAACGTAATTATAAGTGTCCCGGCCCGTGGGTACTCCTGAAGTTCCGGCAACCAAGTTCTTTGGAAGGAAAATAAGTCGAATCAAGTGAAGGTTTAAATAATGGGTTTTCTAGGAGGAAACAAGAAGAACCGAGGGGGAGGGAGAAAAAAAAATTGCGGTGGCGTTGAAGGGTCTAATTAAAGTTCTATAAAAGTGAAGGCGACAAGTAATTAAGGGTCTTTTGGGTTAAGACAGTGAATAGGAAATTACTTGAGGGCGGAAGGGCGGCGGTAGAGCAACAGAGATTCAACCGGGGCACATCTTGGTTTGACAGGTCTATTTGCACCCTCTGTCACTTGTAATCAATTCGGTTGGTGATCGTGCTCTTCGTTGTTATGGTAATACGCTCTGCCCGGCCCTCCCGAGCCCTATAACGTGTCGGAGGCGACGGCTCCTCATTCTCCCTGCCCTCCTTCATCTTCACCTTCATCCCCCTTCACCACATAATTAACACTTTATAAGTCAGTCTCGCTTCCGTTCACTCCCCAGGGAATATGGGGATTTCAACCGGATCTTTCCGCTCACATCTCTTGGAAACATATCACGCCGCGATTCCACTCCTCAAATGATCAGTTTAACGGATGAAGGAATGGCAATATCCAAAAACATATAAGTGGCTTTCTACGTTAGCCAGCTGACGCACAGTCGACCATGTCACTACGAAACTGCATTCAGCTGCAAAGTCTTACAGGTGAAAGTGCAATACTACTGTAGCTCCCTACTTTCGGAATTTGAGCTCAATATAACTTTATAATACCTCAACTAACTTAGTTGAAGATGAGTGGGGTCCCTAAGGAAAGGTATATCCAATAGGTATACAAAATTGGAAATGTTGCTTAATATTTTATTTGAAAAAAAAAATTAATAATCATCGGGCCAAAGGAGTAATGACTCAAAAATATATATGTAAATGTAGGTATATAAACATATATGTAAGCAAAATAATAACAGCTTGATGGCTGATTATCAAACAATCCGCTCGAGGCGAGAGAAAGAGACCAACTAAAGAAGTGGCGAAAATGAAGGAATCGGAGTTGATAGGTGAGAAGGAGAGGTCAGATAGGCGCCCCCAACAATTGCGATACGAGGTGAACCCGCGAATGTCAACAAGGGTTGAGAGTTTGCTACACTACCGTTTGCGTCAGGATGCCTTGTCATCAGCAAATAAACCCCGATTTTTGGAATTTCTGAACTCCTGTTGGACACAGCATCACAAATTAATTGTCGATGGCTTACGGACTTCCTAACCTAACCGTCGAGAAATTTCTAATATACGCCGAATCAGGAACAATCACGGACTATGCGATTTTTACAAGAACCGATTTCTAGGAGAGGAGTCAGCATTGTGTCACGACTGCCAGGTGGAAGATGGAACTCTTGAGCACAAATTCATGACCTGCGTATGTTCTTCAGCTGCTCGACCAAAGTTTTTCGACGATATAATTCCAAAACTAAATTTACCTAATTTATTATAGTGTTGTTATATGATTGTTATATTATAATGTTATTGTAATTTATTTCATTATAAGGACTTACTGGAATACCCAACTTTATTCCACCGACTATATGAATTAATTACAGAAATAAACATAATTTGATTAGAAAATAAGTTTAGACTGTTGATTAAAATTGTATAATTGAATTTTATGGCTGTGTATACCATGCATAATGCCAAATAAGCCTTAGTAGCCTTCCCAGAAGCACTTGCTTGAAATATCATGTTCGGTAACATTCACTAACGTTAGCTTTACACGAGAGCAATCTGGATTTTAATTTTTCTTCCTGAAGCCTAAAAGGAGGTTCAAATAGATTTAGATGTTGAACATAGTGCCGATGACAAAGACGCTCCTGTCGAAGAATCTTCAGGGAGTAGTAGAGCAGGAGCAAGTTAAAGATGGGCGAACTCTTTGGTCGAGAGGGCAGCCTGAAAAATGTGTTGGACGAGCCCGGAACGATTGGGTTGCACGCATGCCTGGCCGAAAAAACCAGCAAAAACCCGGCTAAGTGCTTGGCGCCAGCTTTTTCCAACAGCTTTTCTCGACAGTATTGCGACCCGTGCAAAAGGAGAAATTAACCATCGGTTGGATTCTGCTAAGGTGTAGCAAACCTATCAAAAATAACTTATGAAACCGAGATCAGAGCTTTTCTTGAATGGAATCCAGAAGTCGGTGGTTTGAAACTGAAAAAGTTGTGGCCTCCTCGGTACGGTACCTGTTAGTGTCGGTCAACTATGAGCGTTTTTTTGAATTTTATTGTACCAAGTAATAACTTATCAACAATATTATATTGAAAATAGGGATAAATATACAAAACTAAGATATATCACTGAGTTTTGTCCTTTCTGACTGATGGTTCCACTCTACTGCTTCACGAATAGGCAAGATCAAATGGTTTGGTACACTTTAGTCTTCTGGTGATGTCACTTGCGTCAAGGAGATGGACAGCTTCCTCGTCGACGTGATATCTTAGCCGTGGAAGATGACTCACAGCTTGTCGCTTTATAGCCTCGATAACTGTTTCGACCTGAAGTTCATGATGGAGACGTTCATTTAAAAAGTACCATGGTGCATTCACAACTACGAGCATGCGTCGCTTCCAGTTCTTACATTTTACGTATGTTATGAACGACCAAGAGCAGAATGTAAAAAACCATATAATTGGAACAAACAATTAACGATAAAAACGAAAGGCAATGGAGAACATTCTTTGCTCTGTGGAACTCGAAAAGTGGTCATGTTTCTCTGTTATCCAGCTCGTATGCTAGCATTGGTTGATTTTTTTTTAATTTCATTAATTATTAATATCCAGATTGAATAAGGATCAAACCTCCTCAGTAAACATCATGGCCGAGTTTATTGTCAACTTTAGAACTTTCTAGATTTTGATTTTCTTGATTTTCTAAATTTCTACAACATTAGCAATATACATTCAATTTATATTGTTAATGTTGTAGAAAAAAAATAAAGGAAAATAATTTTAGGTCTCTGATGACCTCATTTTGTAATTAATCAACTATTGGGTTAGCAAATAATTTTCGGAAACAATAAACCGTATATATTTTTGAATTTGTTATGAATCATGAATATTCCAAGAAGCGGGGTCACTTTCGACCCCAGAGTGACGTCCACGTATCAAATAAATATAATGCACTCCTAGGGTTAACCCTGGAATGGAAGTGACCTCCCCCCCCCCCCCCCCCTTAATGGAAGTGTGATGGGTTTGACCTGTCTCTTTAATTGCACTCAAATTGGATTTAAAGTAATCCAACGTGTATCACCCGTATTTTAGGTGCTGCTCGCGATGAAAAAAAATACCCTCCTGATTACAGAAAAACTCAGTTTTTAGGCGCATTTCCCAAAAAAGTGTGCATCATCCGAGTATAATTGTGAATTGATAATAAACATTAAAAAACACTTTAAATCAAGTTTGTTCATAATTATCAGTCCATGTTATGCATTAAATTAAAATCAGCCTTGTTTAGAATCAGTCATTACAGCTTATTGTTTTAAGAAATGCGAATAGTTATTCGAATCCTTCTTGAACAGACGATGCATCAGTGCAATAAAAAAGCTTTCACGTTCAAGTAACTCATTGCAGTCTTATTCGTAGCCTTTGGCTGGTTAAACCAAATAACACTTAGATGATTCAGAAAAACTAATTTAATATTATCTTGCAAGGATTTTTTAAAACAACAGTAAAGAAATCAAGTCTTCTTTAAAGTAATAATAAAAAAGTACCTAAGCGATTTTTCAAGGCACTGCAACAAAAATCTGACAAGTGTAGTAGCTGGAAGTTCGTTGACAACATTTTGGTTTCAATTGATTTGTGGCCTGTAAAGGCGGTGAAAGGCTGTAACCTCACTCCCTACTCTTTCAATCCCTTCAATATCCATAGCCTCATAAATTGTAGGGAGTGAGATCTGCTTATAGTAAGTTTGCAAAATTTGGGCTGGAAACCTAAGTATTAACTGTAGCTAGGATTAAGCTAATTTGTGCTGTTCCACTCACCTAATTTGGAAGACTTGAGCGGCGATTCCCAGGGAAGTTGGAAGCTCAAGAAGGGAAAAAGTAGTAGTATATACCTCACTACCACAAAAGTTCATTTTTTCGAAATGGCGTATCAGCAGTACGGTTCAAGATTATGTGTGGTCACTTGGTTAATATGCCGAGAGAACCACAGTGATTGATTAGGAACAAGAAAATTTATCAAGTTTCGAATTACATTTGTTAGAAAAGCCAATACCCAAATGTGACCGAAATTTTGAAATGACCCACATTCCACAGGCCATAGCTCCTGCCACCACCATATCTTCCCACTTAGCTGCTGCTAGGGAGTTCTCGGATGTTCACGTTCGGGCTTAAGGGATGTGATAGATGATAGATAGATGATTGTTACTTCCATCTTCCCGATTTTCGGAAGCAGCCGCCTCCGGTGATAACCTGGAGCCTTCCAGCGTCACGGTCATCCCCTGAGTGTTGCGGGAATAAACCGCCTCAGCTCTTCGAAGGGGTGACTATATCGTTCCATCACCTTCTCACGTTACAGAGCGCACATCGGTCGAGGACAATTAGTAGGATTGAGCTGGACTGTCTGGCAGGAGGCTAAAATAGCTGACCGATTCTGAGTGGGCCCCTCGATACGAAGGTTCACCGATCAGGACTCCAAACGGACCTCGCGATAACCGCGTGTCATGCAACTCACCAGGCAAATTGGGAACCAGATCCCAGTTCATCTCCCCCACGTTGGGATCTTTATTAATATCCGCTAGTTACTGGTTATACCATTCTCTAGAGGCGATCGATTCAATATTTCGGGAACAGATAGAACAAAACCTGGCGACGAGAATTTATAAGGGGAGAAGCCAATTGTGACGACCGTGGAGGGGCAAATCCCAAGTAGGGTGCGAAGGAATTCGAGGGTCCGTCACTCACAACAATATCTGGCGCCCTAACCTTCATCATCTCCTTTCACTTTATAATTGAAAAGGTCGCGTCCGTAAGGGGGCTAACTAAGGTTTTCGCTGTCTATTAGATTCACACCAACAATTTAATTTATCGGTTACCACGCTATCTGAAAAGTGTCGCCATTTACTCAATGGAGACACCACTTATTCGAAAAAGGAAAAAACATTAATAAATAAATTAATTAATCGAAAAATATTGCATAATCAGATTGAAAACGCTGCGAATTGTAACAGAATGGTTTATTATTTTTGTATTATATAGCCCTTCTGCATGGGTCACAAGACTACCTCGACTGGACTGTACAACCAGAGACAATACTTCACACTCGGAAACACGTAGGAACTCAACTGAAGTCTAACAATATAAAATGAAGATACAGGCGAAAAGAATTCACCCGTTTGTTCTCCTTAACTTAACTATAGATCAGGAGATGACGTTATGGACATTATGATCAAATAGCATCTACCGCGATTTTTAACCCAACCACGGGCCTCTAGCCATTCGGTCTCCCGTTAAAGAACAAATGTTTCTAATTCGACTTTTTAAATTTACTTATCCTGAAACTTAAACCTGACACTTTTGAGGAGAATTTAAAATTCGTCTTTCTTGGTGGATTACAAAGGTTCATCATTAAAAATGATAAATCAAGATGTGCTGCGAGACATCAACGCCTTCAAATTGGTGAGTCGACATGTACTACAGGTCTGCCCCCACAACCCTATACTGGATACTGTGATGATACTATCGTGTTTAAACTCATATGAGACTGTTCTTCCCGGACTATCCAAAAAATGATTGCGCTATTGGTCGTTTTGAACTTGAGAAAATTATGTATTTCACGTTTGAGCACGCGCAGAGTTAATTATTGATTTTCGAGGGATGAAATTACAGTTTAACCAGGAAATAATCTGAAAATCTAAACCAAATATGATTAAAACTGTAGGAATCAGGCTTGCAGGCGGAATCCCAATCCTATTTGACGTGATTGTTGTTGACCAGTCTCTAATTCGTGAATTGGCAACCCTTCACAGTTGATGAAGTTTGGAACTTTCAAATACGTTTTTCTTGAAAAAAAAAAGATCGATATCGTTTAGGCAACAAACTTATTTCTATTTTTACTAGCTGATAAAAAATTGTTTCTGTTCTGTGATTTGATCCGAGTAATGTGATGTGTGTCTGTGTCCGCGAGTTACCCCAAACTTTGATGAACCTTCTTCACCAAAATATTGCTCTTATCGCCGACTTACCATCCAGTCTTCTACTGTCCTCCTCCAATCCAGGGAGAAGGTCACGACAGAAGAAGATTTAGGAGATCTAGCATCCAGTACCGGCAATGAGAAAATTTGCAGCTTAAAAAAGACGTAATACAGCTTTTCCAGCTCCTGTTGTTTATTGTTATATATCAGTGACTGCCACCCATGATAGAATGTTGTCATTGAAAATTCATGTGCTGATTGTAGATTATTAAGAATCGAACCGAGCTAAATTACCTGCGACAATTATATGATTAATCAGTATCAGTTTAAGCGTTTCACCGAATACTACTCCATGTTAAATGAATTCTGTTTTGTGTCTCAATAAACGCTTCTTCTATCTATATTTTCACACATTATCATTTATTTGCAAATCATAATTCATTTTTTACTTATATTTTTCGTTCAATATTCTAGTCTATCCAGATTACGAAATTGGTAATTGCAAGAGTTTAGTTCAGATATGTGAGCGCTATACTTTCTTCAGCAGATATCGCCTCTTTCTACCCTGGGAGTCTTCATTTGTGGATGCCCCACAGTGTGACAAAGGGACGAGGTGGATCTCCGGTGAAATAGAGCCAAATTCATGTCCGCCGCTGGTTTAATTGACTTCTCGCTGGATAAAAAAAAGAACGTTTAGACACCTAAGTTCACCCGGTGAAGCTGACAAAGTGAGGCTTCGCCGTGATCACCAACTTTCCAATTAACAACATAAAAGGGCCACCCATCACCACGTCAATCCTTTCTCTCTCACGTCAAATTTGCTTTTTCAATGTTCGGCGTCCCATATGCACTTTTAATTGTCGGTTCGGCTGGGGAGGGGGGAAGTATATGTATAAAAAAAATAAATGAATAAATAAAAAATCATTTCAAGCTGCCGCGATTGCCCGGCGTGACAGGTGACTGGGGTGCACAATGCAATAGGTTTTTTTTTGTTGTGCGTCACATTTTTCCCGTCCAGTGCGCGAACATGTTCGACAGTATTCTGGCCATAATACGAGCTGTACTCGAGCTGTTATTGCCTCTCCATGCACTCATGCAGCCCTTTTATTGCATTTTTCCTTTTCCCCATCAATTGAATGATTGATCGCGGGGGCTGATGTCAGTTGGCAGTGGTATCGAGCTACGTGGAACTATACACGAGAAAAATATTAATTTTCCATTGGCTTTATATGATACCTAGGCTTTTTTTTCTCCCTCGCGCTCCTCAAAACGATAAATTTTTATATATCAACGCAGCTCACCATGGTGCGAAATCCCGTGAAAGCGATCATCAGACCTTTCAGCTAATTTTCATAAAAAATGAAGCTATATGAATGGCTCCAAAACTTTTGAAATACAAATTTCGACAATAATTTTGGAGAACATTAAGTTGGTCAAGTTCCGAAAATTTTACTGAAAATGAATAGTTTTTAGCAATATATTCCTCGAAAAAAGTTGATCAACAATGAAATAGCTAATTTATCAATAATTTAAACACAAATTTATGCGGGAAATTAAACTTACGTTACATGAAACGTGCTAAAGAAAATAATAAATAATAAAAAATTAGAAAATTCAATAAAATTTAATGTTTGTTTAAATAGAACAATATTATTTAGAACAAAACGTTGATTTAAAACAAATGGGTTTCACCAATGTAATCAGCGGTTACTCCGCAATCAGTTAACATCGATTTTACGTTTAAACGTTGATTTAGACGATATCAAGGAGGCCCTTGCCCACAAAATGAGGTTGATAACGAGATGTCAGTGATAACGTAACCAACCAATTTTCGATCTGCTTCCGATTTTGTTCGATTACTTCTTGCTTTACTTTACTATTCCGCTTTGTTAAGGTGAACCCAAGGAGGATATAAACGGTTGTGCAGTTAACTGATGGAGGCTGTCTTTCAAATGAATGCGCACATGCTCAATGAACGAGTATGGA
This sequence comes from Creontiades dilutus, assembly GCA_031894815.1. Classification (NCBI taxonomy): domain Eukaryota; kingdom Metazoa; phylum Arthropoda; class Insecta; order Hemiptera; family Miridae; genus Creontiades; species Creontiades dilutus. The sequence continues at coordinate 855,125 of JAVIWC010008988.1, read as the reverse complement.
AATACATAATTCAATTCGTATTCGTCGGTACAGTGGACCAATCAAATAAATAAAGGTGTTGTTGAATAAAATCTTAGGGCGCTACTGCCAAAGTTGAGGTTTCGCGGGTAGCGAACAATATCGCAAAATATACTGCTTTGCCGCTACTTAGTTAGGAAAATGAAGTCACTTTGATAACTACGATATGAAGTCAGTCAAGTTTGATTAGTGATAGCTACATAGGGATCCCAGCCAATATTAAGGAGGTCCCAGGAGAGCCAAGTTAACAAGAGTGTAAGAGCAAGCTGAAACGAAGGAGAGAACTCACTCCAGATTCTGTTAACCGAAAACGGGAAAATTTCGTTTGGAGGGGAAGTGAAGAAAATTAAGAGTGGGGAATCGCGGGGAGCAGAGAGAGGGGGATAGTAGAAACCAATCAGAACCGGCGTTACAACTGCCCCAGGAAACTCCAGTATGCTAGGGAGGAGACTATACGTGACTGACCATTTGCCAGAAAAAGGGTGGCTTCGGAAAAACCAATGGCGCAAAGCAGCTTGGGGAATTCGGAGTCCATTAAAGGCTTTAAATATTTTCACATAGGAACGGGATTAACGGACAATGAGGTAACCAACAGCAGCGAGTAGGTGATACGCTTAACGCCACAGTATGGTCCCCTTACCTGTGGGCCTCGAACACGAGTCAAGGGTGGTTTTCAAGAGGTAATGACCTAATCACTGAAACATTCTTCCAGATCTAAAACCATTTCAGATACATCTGAACACACTTGATTTACTCCTTGTTTTGTGTTTTCGCTAATTTTCATAAAAAATGAAACTATTGCCTTGGCTTTGAAAATCTAAAAATGAATTGTTCCGAAAAATTTCTTCATCAACATTATGAACTTGGAACATCATCAACTTGGTCGTGTGAAATTAGTTCTTAGTAGGTAGAGTAGGCTTCCCCATGGGAACTCGGGCTGGCGAGCTCATCTCCTCCTTCCGGGCCTTGCTGGTGACAGATTAGAGCCGCTTGATTTTTTTCCGCAACTTATGCACTGTTTTTTCTAATCTCAAATCAACTGATACCGGAGTGATATCTGGTATTTCATTCGCGTTTTATTCAGTGCGTAAAGTGGAAAAATTCTTTCCCCGGATTGAACTTGAAACCCACTATAAGAGAAAAATCTTGGTCTCACCGCTCCGACAGTGTTCGCAGATACGATTCCCATCTAAACGTCCTTCCATTTTCCAACCTAATCACTTTCGGTAATCATTTTCCTTTACCCAAAAAGAATTTGCACCTCTGTTGGTGAACCAAACCTATGGTGAGTAATTTCTCCACTAAAAATTATTATATTTTCCCGCTGGTCCTTCCAATAAAATTAAAGTATTTTGTAAAGGAACACAACCATTTCAAACTCATATACCAATTTATGTAATGTGTAAACGTGCATAAATTTGTGTTATGAATGGGGTCGTGCTATAGGACAGAAACGTCGTAGGTCAAAAAGAAAGAGACTTATTCACAGTTTCTCGAACAAGATTTGCCTATTCTCCTTCAGAATCTTAATCCCGACGTTAGCGGAAATTTGATTATGCGAGTACGCTTCATCTTATCACCTTCGCTTACTTCACTAATATCGTGTTTTTCATCTCTCGCTCAGTAATAATAGACCAAAGAAAACAGCTATTATTGGAACTGATTATACCATTAGAAAGACTGTTAGATGAAGCAGTTTTTATGAAATTTGACAACCTCTAAGACCAATTTTGTCGGAGAGGCTAATAATAATTCTAGATTCCTGAAAAACGTTTGTATTGTAATAATTGAGTCTGAATCAAGTTGAATAACTCCGAAAATGGTCCATTCCTACAGCAAATTTAATGGTGAATCCGAAAACGAGGTAAAAATGGAAATAAGTGGACGCACAAGTGAGAAATAGTGGTTTTATGACGTAAGGTCGGGTTCAGTCGAAAAATTACTAAAAAAATCATAACTTACAAACAGAAAGTGATAAGACAACCTGTCAGGCGGGGTTTTACTACATTTTTGATGCAGATTAACAGAAAAATTTTTTCGTCACCTATCCGGTTCCAACCTGTATATGTATGAATTATTTCTTTGGTTCTGAATATGGCTATAGAAGTTATAGGTATGAAGCTGGAAAACGAGCAGTTGTAACTACGCCGTGAATGTTGAGTGTTTGACTCTCAGCCTAACGGATCACAAGCCATGCCTTATATTGCCTTCATAATTTGAATTTAATTTCCAAATGTATCTATCGTCTTTTTATGTACTATCTAGGTCCGCATTTGTTTATAAAAGGCTTTTACTATTAGTACTACTACTACTGGGCAATAAACCTCAGAATTCTTGAATTTCATGTCGGAAAGTGGGATGGAGGGGGTAATGGCCGATCCATCCAAGCGCTGCTCATATTTATCAGAACTCAAAGCCAATTTTCTTCCTTTTTTTCATTCGAATAAGAATTTGTTGTGGTTTCAAAAAGTTTTCTAAGTGATTATAGTTACGTTTGTAAGTGTGACCATACATAAACCAGACATATGCAGGTCCCTGTCACTCAGAACTTACCAATACGTTTGACATCAGTTCTAAGGACTGTTATTTCCCTTACGGCGAACGGATATTGCAAAGTTTGAATCTACGCCACTTGAAATGTGAATTTACCAAGTTTGCGGGGGATGTTAGAGATGTTACTTTCCAATATGAGGTCAAACACTTCTTATTGAAAATAATGAACCAAGAAGTCGGCATTTCGTCCCACATTCCTTTGTTTTTGCTGTTTACCAATCACTTTGGTCGAGAGAATATGAGTCTGGAAACTAACGAATCTCACTGTTCCGCACGAGGAATCACCACCCACTCCAACCATACCATTGGAGTACGTTCACAGGACTACTCTTGATTTTGATTAGGATCTTGCCTCAACAAGAAATAGTTCCGAAGCTCATCATAATGTTTATTTCACTGTTTTATACAATTTCAATATTAACAATATTATATTTACTTACACTACCATTTTAAATATGGGATATATAACTACTTGTATACACAGGAATAACAGCCATTTTACAATACTCGTGAACATATTTTACTTCATAACTTACTAACAACACTAGAATGATAGTTATCCTACGAGAGGGGCAATTTTTGTACATAAACATGTCCCACCTCCGGATCGAAACGCCAATTAATTATTGTATAATATACATAATTGTGCAAAAAAAGTTCTTGATCCATAATTGCGATCATTTGTTAACCATAGGTATCTTAATTAACCTGCTATATTTAATTTTCTTGCTGTTAATTTTGTCTCAACAGAGAACTATATTTACAGAGTATTGCCTACTCGATAATTTACAGATGTGTTGATTAATGTGCGATACCACATCAACACGTCGCTGTTTTTAATCATTGTTAGCATGCATTGTTGGCGCAGATTTTCTTTTTTAAATTACAAGTGTTATGCGCTTTTTTAGGGATAAAGACTGACACAATGTGTATTCACAAAAAAAAAAAAAAAAAACAATCACAGACGAAAATTCCTAATTTAAACGTTATTAGTTTGCTCCAGAGGTGAATTATTCAAGTATTATTATGAATAAAAACGAAGAGAGCGTTGTGGTGAAGCTTGTTACTACGACTTCTAACACTAAGGGTATCAATATATATATTTACAATTTGTCATGGGTAATTATACAAGGGGACGTGGCAGAAGCGGTGGGGGAAGTTAAATTGTAGATCTCGCTTTTCGAATTGAGTTCATGGAGACGAACTATAACTGAGCGTGGTCTGACCGATATTGCGAACCAATTTAACCATAACGAACAAAATTGATGTATAAAAAAAAATGTTTGTGACCACAGGCAGATCTACACAGAAATGATTAATATCTTACGGACTGGTGATGAATCTACACATAAAATGGGAAATATAACTCCTACACAAAATTCTCAACAAAAAGTGTCTTCAAGTGGTTTGTTCTTGGGGGGCTTTGTTTTCGAGTTATTGACAATTTAAGATTTGTTTCGTGTTTTCGACCTTCATTTCCTAAAAATGGCTGCTTCCTTAATTCATTGAGTATTCCCAAACATCAAGTAACCGTTGGAAAGAGCATCAAAATTCCCAACTCCTTGACGCCAAATCATAATTCTTCAAGAGAGGTAGGACACCAAAAAAGTGGTCAAAGTGCTTTGGGTAAATGAACAGATGTTCGCAGATACAGTAAAAACTTCTACAGTTCGTCAGCGTAAGACATCCGTATTATTTGCTGAATGTTTCGTTATTTTACACAAACAAATTCATTCTGTGCACAATAAAAAGACGATTGTCAACTTTCTACTAGAATAACAAAGAAATCGGCGTCCAAACGTTTGCCATTCGATTGCCATTTCCCAAAGCGAGCCCGATAAGAGGAATGATAAGGGCGATAACGAATCCATGAAGAATTTATTGATAATGTAGAAGATATATCAGTAGTAGGTAGGTGAACCATCCTAATATTTTATTTGTTAGTTTTCTTTAATTCTTCTGTAGGTTCTCGTGATATTGGAGAATGTGGTCTGCAAGTTCGTCAATATGGTTTGCAATATCGTTCGTTCCATCTCAAAGTTTATCAATTGAGAATGTCGTTGACTGAAATTGGATAAGCTATAATAAGGCAAATAAGAAGGTTCACTCCTAATACAAATGTACGCACCACTCTGCAGTTTTCTACCGATTCTCTTCTCTTCTTTTATTTTATATTTGTCTTCCCTTTAATGATAAACATTCTATCTTGTTTGCACACATTAATTACCGACATAGAGAAGATTTAGGTCAACTCCATCGCATTGGTAGCTGTGGAATATGGGCGCTTTTCGAAAAACTGGTTAAACTCAAGCCTGCTATTTTACGTAAAACATATCATTCATATTTCATAAAATTTCGTGTGACGGTATAGCCCGCAGATTGGGGAATCCAGTAAATGTCCGTATATGTTTCGCTAAATTACTTCAGTGTAGATATCGCAAGCCAACCTCTGTGTATCCTTAGAATTCAGATGGATATAATTACAGTTCTTTCATCATCTTTAAAGCATCCCAAATGAAAGGGTGAGCCCGAGGACAGATATTTCCTATCACAATCAAGTTTTCAATATTCAATAATGCGCCAAGTGGATAATGACAAAAGAGGCGAAAGCTGACCAGTTTATGTTGTGTTGCAACACGTTGTGGTCGCAATATGGTTACGTGACTCATTCCAATGAATATGGAAACGTGATGGAGAAAGTCCCCTTAGAAAAATGTTAAGATCCGTAATGTAGACTCGGGTATTCCTATGTATTTTTCGACGCTGAATTCGAATCCAAGGTCCAAAAAATCCCCTGACCCCCAAAATTTTGAGCTATGGCCAAAAAACTACATTTCAATTGATGTCAGAACCTTCTTTGTGAGTCATGAGATTGAACTACGACATCTTTTTAAGTGAATTTCTACTTTTTTTTCAACTTCAGACAAGGAGAGTACTTGAGGAAACTACCTCCCCCTCAATCATCCCCCCCCCCCCCTAAGGGTTGAAATTTAATTTCTCACTCCAAGTGGAGTGGGGAATGGATTTTTATGTTTTTGAGGTTCCTGAGATCGATTTGAACTTCCAAGAGTTCATAGACACATCTTCTTCCCTTAATCACCCCCTCTCTAGGGGTTGAAATTTGAATTTTCGCGCCGAGTCGAATAACGTAAGTAAAGATTTCTGTGTTCTCCCAGGTCCGCTGAAATTGAATATGATTTTTGGAAATGCTTTGAAAATCTGTTTGGGTCTTCTCCAATGACTTAAATTCTTTCGAATATCTCAAAGATATCACAAGAAAAGAGAATAAAATCCGAATGTCCTCCCTCAGCAGTATACATTTTCAGTTTGGTTTCTTCTGTTCCTCAAGTCCCTGACATTCTCTATCACAATATAACGTGTGCAGACGGATAAAAGAAAAGAGAAGGGAATCAACGAAGAATGAGTGGTGCGTTTATTTGAGCAGGAGCGTATTCTTGGTACACCCTCGTGATGTATCTATGCGGCACATAAGTAAATATGGCAAGTACGTGAATGCCTAGGGCACATACAAAAACGGCTTGACACGAAAATAACTCCCTAGACATTTGATTTAACCCCCTGATGGGCTTTATGCTGATAGGTAAAATGGAACAGTCGATTCGAACGTTTAAGATGAGGAAGGTGATAAGTACAATGTAGGTAATGAAGCGCTTGTTGAACAGATGACAGAAATGGGGTTGTACATATTCATAAATCAAATAATATGAATATGAATGAGAATACAAATAGATATAAGAGGGATAACCACTTTTTTTTGTAAATTTAATTTGAATTCAAACTTTTTTTTGTGAATTACCTCAAAATTTAATTAATTTGAAAATTTTATTTTTAGTACACAGTAATGTATGTAAAATTTCAATGTATGTATGTATGTCAATATTCTTCATTCGCATTCATATTTTCCGATTTATCAGAGTCGTTTATATTGAATATACGTATATAAGTACGTCCATCTCTGGTTTGTGTTTACAAAGGTATAAACCTGTTAAAGAATACTTGAGTCGCTCAACTGACTGTGAGTTTCATTTATTCAAAATGTACTCGGATTTATTTAATTAATAGCCAAAAACCCCATCAGAGACTTAGACAAAAGCCCGGGCAGATAAAAAGTATTGGTTCTGTCGAACAATTTACTTAATTAGGGATTCACGTATTTGCCTGATTTACCTATATACATAAATATATATATATATGAATATGGTTGGGCGTGGAGGTAGGTTTATATATAGGTGTATATTTATATGTATATAAATATAAATAAGTGTGTAGAGTGCAGTATTGTGGATGGATTAGTTGTTGAGGGTGTAGTGAAGGGGGTAGAGGAGGGAGGAGAGGGGCAGCGGCGGTAAGAGAGGAGGGGCGTGGGGGTGGGGGTGGGGATGGTTGTGGGTGTGGGCGTAGTGGTGGGCGTGGGGGTGGGTGTGGGTGTGGGATCACTCGGAGTACGACGTCCGGTCGGAGGCGGAGCCGGGCGAGGACGTCGGCGGCTTGTCGGGCGTCAGCGGCGGCGGGTACATCGGCGGGTGGCCGAGGAAGTCGGTGGGCGGGCGGATGACCGTCGGGAGGTAACCGGCGCCGCCGAACGGAGGCGACAGGAAGCGGCGCGTCCGCCCCACGAGCCCCAGCGGCGAGAAGGCGGAGCGCGGCTCTTCCGCCGACCCCTGCGACTCGGAACACACCTGCCATCAAATCAATCAATCAATCAAGTTCATTTACAATGGCAGTACGAGTGATAATGTTTACAAATTAACGTATGAATGAGGTTGATGTTTGAAGTTGCAAACAGGAGGCATCGATGTCGTAAATACACTGGATCGGTCGCTGCCTGGGTTGTTATAAAAGGAATTTCCATTCCAATCCACATGTTGTAATTTTTTTTCAAACTTTTTGCTTTTCTTTGCAGAAATTACAAAAAATAATGAGGTAATTTGTTACTAAAGTATGCTATGTAATCTGAGTGAGGCAGCTGAGCCCACCAATTACACGTCCATTGCCCCCTGACAGGCGGCAACGTTTTGGGAGGATATCAACTTTCCTCAATTCTTCGTAAAAAAAGGAGCGATTTTGACAATTTGTAAATTTGATTCCGTGGGTGCCGTATGTGAATTAGACAAAAATACCCTATACGGTGCCTTCAACTTTTGTTGGTAACGCATTGCCCCCAAGACACAGAACTTCGACAAACATGGATTTTGTACCTAATGGTACGTACTGGGTCAAATGACACCTACTGGAATCTAATTTACCGATCGGCACTTACTGATATATACTGGTAATAATGGTAGCTATCGGTATCTAATGGCCTCTACTAGTACGAATGGTATCTAGTGGCTCTGATGTTAGCTACTGGTATCTACGTACTTATTGGTACCTACTTACTGATATCTACTGGTACCTACTATCATCTATTGGTAGCTAACAGTATCTGCTGGTATCAACTGGTACTTACAATGAGTTCGAGAGCTTGGAGGACGTCGCCTTTGGTCCTATGGAGGGCGGCCTCAATGTCGCTTCTCCGCCTGTTGGTGAAGACCCTGTGGAGGACGTCGACGGGGGACCTGTGTGGAGGCGGCGGCGTGTAGGGGTAGTATGAGTGGGGGTGGTAGGTGGGGGTCGTGCTCGGCTGCTGTGGTGGCGGCCCGCTGGGAGGCGAATCGCTTCTGTAGCTCTTCGGCAGACTCAGGTTCTCTGGACCGGCTTCACATTCGCTCTCGCTGCTCTCCTCCTGCACAACACAGTCACAACAGTGCCTACAGTTCTACCACTACAGTTGGACAAATTGTAACACCAGTACAGATACAGTTACTAGCAGATTCAGCTAAGGAGCCCAGGATATGCTTTTTCAGTGTAGAATACTTTTACTGACACTGCAACCTTATCCGAAATCCGCGGATACAGACACCTGCCGACAGATCGTAACAACGGACACAACCGCAAAAGTCGTCCTAATCCGGATGAGCAACACAATCAGTCACAACTTTGGGGTCTACAGAGTGTGAAACGAGGAAGTGATTTTCGAAGAAACAAGCGAGTTTTAGATGTATAGTTCCCCAAAAGAAAATGAAAACTGTGATAAGCCGTACAGGGAAAGTCTAAACTTTAGCACAACACATTCCAACATAGTGAAAATTCAGATTCTTATTCTGAATCCAAGATTAGAATCAGGCTAGTACGACATGTAGTAAGCAGAAGTTATTCAGGCAATCTGTACTTCGAAAATGTTCTGATTTTTCCGACTGGTTCAGTATTTGGATGTTAATTAGCCCAATTGAACAGAAAAAATTACATACTGCACAGCTCCATACGGAGATATTTTTGAATTACGAAGAAGTTTATTAGAATATATTGTCGAAAATGAATAAATATAAATCGAAGTAAATGTGGCCCAAACGTTTCTCATTCTCATTTGCCGATACTACAAATCCAAAAACTGCATGATTTTTGAAAATGGACTCCAAAGCCAAGCTATATCCCCGTTTCAAAGTACTTGATCTGGTTAGGGTGACGGGTCGGTGGAGTGGGGTGTTGGTGAGAGATAATTGGAGAGGAGATGTAGGTGGAATATATTTTGATCGTCATAAGCGATGTGGTAGTATCGTGTGACTATTTATTATAATATCTTGTGTACTAGAGTAGTATCGTGTACGTACTACTTACTTTGGTAGGGATGAGAGGTCGAGTGAGGGGCGTGTGGGTGAGAGATTCGTGGAGAGGAGGTGACCGCTGGAGATCTCTTTCTTCTTCCATGACTCCTTCGTTTCCTTCTTCGTCGCCTACTGAACCCGATAGCCGTGCGCGCTTTGCACCTAGAAAAACCAAAAAAGATCACACATAAATTCAAGTGATGGTCAACAAATTATCAAGAAATGTTTGTTTATCCTCCTCAAAGATGCGTGAGTCTACACAAACCAATTAAACTTGCTCACAACTCAAATTCATGCACGATGTATTTCACAATATTTTTAAGTTTTACTTAATTTTGAGAAGCCTGTGCATTGTTCACATAAATATGTAGGTTTATATGGGAGATATATAAGAAGGCATCAATTTGTAACTGATTTTTCAATTCAAATTCGAGTGGTTTGATGAGGATTGAGTTGATGTCTGTAAAAGAATTTTGTAAGAGGCCGTCATCGATTTGTGATGGATATGGTTAATGTGCCCTTCCCAATTTTTCGAAACAATGGTTCGCTATGGAATCTCCTGGGCTTACCTAACAACACTTTCAAAATTCATGATATAACTATATTCTTGCAGGTTTCCAGGAGAGCGAAAAAACATGATCATTTTAAAAAAATTATGGTTATGTTGACTTGCGTTGGTGCGTTTCAAGCAGAGGAAATGAATAACCAATAGCACCAATCGACTCAGCTCGAAATTTTACCTCAGGATTGATAAAAACCCGAAAATTAGTAAAATTCAGTTATGTCATGATGGTTGTTCATCTTTGATGGCGTAGCAATCGTGTCCACTCGCTGATCGGGTTGCGAATGAGGTGTTAAATGTTGGCCCATTGAGTTCAGTAGTACACCAAACATAGTGGGGGTTCCGTTAGAGTTCAGTTCTCGTGCGTTTCCATGGGTAAATTAGCGTCTAAAGAAAGGACGCCAGTTCTCCGCGTCAGTAGAAGACTGTGATGCAGTAAGTTACTTTTCGCTCGAGATAATTTCAATCCGCCTCTCGAAAGAAGAACCGTGGAAACAAGACTCTACCTCCGGGCTCATCCTCAAGGAAAACGGCGATTCTCAAGAACCTGGGGGAGGCACGGAATTCAATTTAGTCTCCCAGCCTGGTTACAGTCCCAGTGAAAAGGGAAAGAATAGGAGAAGGAAGAAAAAAAAAAAAAAAAAAAACTGATAGCCTGAGAAGTAGCGAGGGTGACATCAAACGCAGATTGCGCCCGGTTGGGACAGAAACACGTGAGTTGGGGCGAAACGGTTCAAGTGGGTAACTCGACACAGAATCCCACCCTTCCGTCCTTGGTTAATTTCCGTGTCGTGGTCGTTGGCTCAACGAAATCGTTTTCGTTTCTTCGTTCTTTGTCGTCTGTTTTTTCTCGGCCACTCGATGTTTCCAGTTGTCTCGTCGGGATGGCATTCGAATTGGGGAAACCCCCGTGCGCAAGGAGCGATCGAATCGGGGAAAAGGAAAGTATACGTGCTGTTAATTTTTGTGTCACCAACTGAGGGGTCGATTCGTAGTTTTCCGTGCTTAATGCTTTCTTCTACGTAGTTATGTATTGTATAACTGCCAGCCACTTACATCAGGTACTTCATCACATCGCGATCCTCCTGACTCGATTCCCATCATTAGTTCTAGACCACTTAATTGTCGCGGATTGGGCCGTTGATTGTTCCTAAAAGGTAAGTAAGGTAAGGTAAGTAATCAAGTGATCAGGTGTTATTTTTCTTTTAATTACGTATCGTTTAAGGTACGTAGCATTAAAATGCGTAGGTTATTTTAATTATTGGTGAGTTACTTTAGTTAATATTGTAATTATTATTACAATACAATATACAGCCGAAAATTTCAGCGGAAGGAAAAATGTCTCTCACCACACCTGTGGGCCGCTTTTTCGAAATCGAGGTGAACCACTTCTATTTCCAAGTCGGTTGAAGTTAAGGTGAGACACAAATGCCGCACGACAAGCCAGAAATGTTTGTATAATTCAGTCGTTTTTGAGAGTAACATCCCATGGACTACGGGTACGTGAAATCCATTAACATTCACATGGGCTGGGTACAACTGCAGGAAGAATTTCGGGGCATAGGAAAAAGTTCCATCTGCAATGACATCCCTCGCTCTCACGAGTGATTGCAAGCGATTCCGTACCTCATGAAACAAAATTTTTCACCATTCAACATGTGGCTTTGCTGCATTCCTTTGACCTTTGAGTTAAAAAAATATCCTTTAGACCCAAATTTGTCTTGTTTTGTCTTAGTGTAGGCCGGGGGAACGATAATACGACGTTGGTATGGGGTCGATATTTGTGGTAAACTTCGTTTTTACTAGTAGACAAGTTCAAAAATATCCTTTTGGCCTAATTTTACGGGTTTTGTCCTAGTGTGGGCCGGGGGAATGATAATACGACGTTGACATAGAGTCTTTTACCAGGGGACAAGTTCATAAATATCCTTTTTGGCCTGATTTTCTGGTTTTGTCCCAGTGTGGGACGGGGGATTGGTAATAGGACGTTGGTAAAGAGTCGGTTATTTTGTTGGTTAATCTGAACGTAGGGACGAGCCTTTCCCGCTAATTGCTCTCGTCAGACCTCCTCACCCTCTCAGAAAGGAAATACGAGAGAAAGAACATTTTATAATTAACTATCCACAATGACCTCGCGTTCCGAGCGGAAAACACTGTCTGCGTTAAGAGAGGGAAAAATCATTTTTTCAAAGGGGGAAAAGAAAAACATTATGTTAGAAAAAAAGGGGAGAGAGAAAGAGAGGAAGGAAAAAAGAAGGCACGGATGAAAGAGTGGTTGAAAACCGTAGAATAGAAAATCAGTAGCTTGGTGGGAAGGATTTGAAAGGAGTATAATTGGGACCAGCTCAACTTGTTGAGGCTAAACATCATGAGTGGTGGTGGTGGGGGGGGGGGGGGCAGGTTGAGCTTCTGCCCCCTCTCCTCCCCTCATTTCCCCTCCCCTCAACACTACCCCCTCCACTCTCCCGAGCGGTCAGTCCGAGCCGCCCCCTTCAAAACTCTTCAACAAAATCCTTCTCCCAACAAAACGTTTTATTGAGTAACCACCGCACAGTTCTCTAAAGCCCGCTGCAACCCCCCACCACCGGCCACTCCATTGCGGTCAGCCCTTCGTGTAATTAAAATATTGCGATTTCCATAGTTGAAAAGAGAGGGAAATTTTGCCCCCTCCATTAAAACAAATTACCCAAGTATTTTCCTCAATGATACTAAAGACCATTGTAGCAGGCGGTGAAGTTGGTTTAATGATAAAAATTATTGATTCGATCGATGGCTATTCAACGTGTTTATTTCACCTCTTCCAGCTTTGTTAACCTTTTGTTTTAACCTTTTACGCGCAGTACTTGACGGAGAGAGAAAGGGAGTGCGAGGAAGAGAGGTTTTATTCAATTCATTATTCCGAAAAATCTCACGCCTATGAAAGTTATTTTCATCGGTAGAAACATTTGAAACCTATCCCCGATACTTTCGCAATTCTCATTCAAACAAAACCTCAATAACCTATAAATTTGGTATCCTATTTATTAGGTAATTCATTTACTATTTGAACAAGTGAGGTAGTGAAATTCTCTTGACTTAAGATGTGTTTAGTACTTCGCCAATATATCACTTTTAATGGAATTGACCCAATTGATGTGGGAACACCCAAGCATCAGAAGAAAAATAACTGAAAAGGAAGCCGTTTCAACTCTTTCCAAGACTAAACCCGTGAAAAAACGCTGAAAATTATTACACAAAGGTTTATTATTTCCATATCAGATAGCCCTCCTACATTGATCACAGCCTACCACCAGACTACCACAACTGGTACACTCGGAAAAACAAGTAGAAATCCCACTAAAATTGACCGACAAAAAATAAGTGCACTGCCAAGGAGATGGCACAGCAGCTTCCTCGTTTACATCCTTCATCATATGAGCTGAATTGAATCAAAATTGTGAAAGTTATACCTGTTTCAAGAATTTACCGTTAGCGCATGCGCAGAGCTTAACGCTGATTATATTGAGATGAAATTCGTATGGGACCTCAAGAGGCCTTATCCGCATAGTCCCTCAGAATATGAGCTAAATTCATTCAAAATTGTGGACGTTATGGCTGTAACAAGGAAATGCGGACAGACAGACCGACAGACAAGGAACCAAATTTATTCAGTAGGCTATTAAACGCAAAATACTAGTAAAAATTTTGAATTCGGACAAAATAAATTGTTTGGCTTCCGAAAGTGAACACAAGACTTCCGCTGCTTCGCAGATTCGGAAGCGAAGTACAGGCAAAAAGAGTGATTGTATTTGATCTGCCGCCAGCCACGCGCCTCACCAGCCATCCGTTAAAGATCGAAAACTGCAGCTCGACCGTCTACCTGATACATTTTCCAAATGGTGACCGAACGGATGATTGTGCAGTAACTCGAGTGGTCTCATTCGATTTCTATCTGAATCAAGAAGAAAAAACTACCCTCTCATATTCAAAGTGTTGAGATTCCGAACTTTTTTGGTTGAGGATTCGAGATGAATCCTTCTACATTATCCCTTAGGGTTGATTCAACAATCTAGATTGACTTAAGGCAAGACTAATCTGAGTACAGAGCCGTTTTTGAGTTGTAACCCTGCTCTTCTAGTTGTAACATTGCTCTTCACCCGGATTACATAATTTTGAATTGTCGCACAACTACCCTCTGAGTTGTCATTGTACTCCCCTTAGTTTTGCCTGTTGATTTTCGTAGGAATCAATGCAGAGCTTTCAGTGTTTTTGTGCAAAAAATCTCGGAACTTTGCTGCCTGGAGGGGCCTGGAGGGGGTGATAGCTTATAAATTCAAATGCAGCTCTATCTAAAATTCTTTAAATACGAGTTATGTAGAGGAAAATGAATGAATCGATTTACATTAAAGCTTTTTATAATTAATTTTCATAACTGTTTTGGTTTGCCATTTTCAATAATGAACTTGAGTTGCTCAAAATTTCAAAACAATTCCCTAAAAATGTAATTAAAAGTGTAAAAAAACGGATAAAAACCGGTAAAATTATAAAAGCAGGATATTAGCCGTGAAATTACAATGACATAATAAATCACAAAATAAGATCTGAAAGGGTAATTTGTTTTTAGGGCTATATAGGTTGCCGGTATAGTTATGCAAGAAATTAGATCATTCAGGTGACGCTACATTAGTGATTTAAATTCCCTATGGGGAGTCTATTTATGAGCTATCGATGTTGAGTCAAAAGTCAGTAAAAGTAACAATGAAATAGTGAATCAACAAAATAAGATCTTTTAGGGTTATTTCGATTGCCGGTATTGTTATGAAATAAATTAGATCATCCAGGTAGCCGCACATTAGTCCTTTCCATTCCGTCTGGGATATTTATGGGCTATCGATGTTGAGTCAAAAGTCTGTAAAAGTAACAATGAAATAGGTAATCAAACAGAATAAGATCTGAAAGAATGAAAGGGTAATTTATCTTTTAGGGTTATTTTGATTGTCAGTGTTGATAGAAAATTAATGATATCAAACAGCTGGCCAAGCATTCCCTTTCCAGTCCCTCTGGGGAATCTCTCTACGGACAGTCGATGTTGAGAAAAAAGTCAGATGCCCGCTGGCTCCCGGAGCGACACATTTGCCGGCCCACTCTCTAACCTGCAGGATGCGGTGCTGTAGTGCCGCATCTACGAACCAGGTTTTTGAAATTTTACTCCACACTCGCTCTTCCAAAACTTCTACTGGATTAGGTTTCCTCACTTCCGTGATCGCCGCTATCTGATTCATTCATTCAAGACTCGAATAGTAAAACCGATTTTCCAAGCTGGAGTTCCCAGAACGGCATCATTGTTACCGAGCAGCAGGCAAAACGTGTCGATAGCAATCATGCAGCTTGTTCGTATCCACTGAGAAAAAACTGGCCTCAAACAATATGAACTCACACTTCTCTCCATTGAGCGGATAAACATATGTAAACAGATGTTTTTTCTGGTCGTTTGAGCTGTTGGTCGCTCGTCATCTTTCGCCGTGTTTAGTCAGATCTTATTACAGGTAGCAAAACGTTGTTTTTCTTTTTTAGACAGATCCGGAATGAAACAAGCTTTGTCCGAAACGCTTCAAAAAGGAGAGGGCGTGAAGAAGAGAAAAACACCTCCCCTTCTCGCAGGATTAGGGGATTGATAACATCTCTTACTGCCAATCCCAGTGACAGAAGAGGGTGTCGCGTGTTACTTAAGGTGTCGGCTTACTCGTCACAATCTCCAAGCGAAGAATGTTCCTACTTGCAACCTCTCGAGTTGTTCATTTCATTTCCTTCGTTGGCGTTTCATGAAGCACCTACGTCGACTTTACTACTACATCGACATTATTCTCGAATCCATCAGAGTTTCATGTGACCCCTTTCAAGCCTTTATAGGCGTTCAGCGGTAGTATTTTTTTACAGAGAATGCTCAAGTGCAATATATGACCATGTAAGTGTATTTTGGGATTTCGTCTGCAGCGGTTCCTGGATTTTTAAAAATGTTTCTCTCTGTTTTTAGCTTCCGAGTCTATTTTTACGTGAGCCGTTCTTGAGAAAAAGTTAAACTGACTCCTTTTTACTTTATTATTAGCAATAATAAACTTTTGTGATCGACCAGTAAAAATCAATTTTTAATGCCTCCTCAAAATTCGTTGGTATCCGTTTAAAATTCGTGGGATTCAAAAATTGAATCGAAAAAAATAAATAAACAGAACATTTCTTCAAAACTGCTGAACCGAACTCTATGGACTTATATTTAAAAAATCTCACATTGGCCGACCATGATCCTCCTACATCAACAACAGCTTTGACGTACCCTAAAGGTCAATGTTTAATTGTTGAAATATTTTTTTAGAAAACACTTTACATTGGATGTAAAGTTCAGTTTTTGGTTCATAAATTCGATAATGAATCTTTGTTATGACAGATGAAAGCTCCGAAACTTGTCTATTCATACTTATTATATTTCCATTCTCAAGTTGAATTATATTATTATAGCGTTATTTTATTTTTATTTATTTGTGGTTTTTACTTAAATTTCTAGATATAAATCTAGTGATACAAACACTACTAGTAATCAGTGATTTATTTGACGATATTGGTCACTCATTATCACAGGCCTTATGTTATTTAACATCAATTAGGGTCGAACGTCAGAGCGTTTCGCCGGTATGACGGGGAAACGAAGATACTGTGAGTTGGAAGTGAGGAATTCGTTCGGCTGGCTGAGCTCGCGGGGAGTCGGCGGAGCTATAGACGAACGAAATGATCGGGAGTCGCGGAATCGATATGCTATATGGTAAATTGTCCGTAGGGGAGAAGTTCACCCTTTGAATTGTGGCTAAAAGACCGAGCAAAGCGGTTTTGAGGGGGGTTGATAGATGGAAGTTCCACACATCGCACGCCGTGTTATTGCAAAAATTCCGACGCCTGTCATTGAGTAAAAAGAAAAGAAAAAAAAGAAATGGGGGAAAAAAAAATCCCTTGGATCGAGTGAGAGAGGGAGGGCTCTTGCAACTTTAAGCCCCCATCGTCATTAATATTAATTGGTCAGATCCTTAAGGACTCGGGCTCTCCGTAGCCACCTTGGTTACTGGCACCCCATTCATACGCCGTTAATCACATTCTCGAGTGCCTTGGAATCAATGAGTCACCGATCACAACAGTGTTATGCAAAGCGATGTAGTAAGTCGGGGAGCCTATTCAATCCGAAAAAAATAAACCGAAAACGATTTCACTAATTCCGCAAGTGAATTCTTGAACCTTGTTGGGATTTTTCACGCCGCGTTGGACACTTCTGATTTGTAGTAATAGACTGCACCGGCGAACCGCTTTTCACATCTCCGAAAAAGGGAAAAGAAAGAACGAGCGAGTGCTGTTCGATTTTTGCTTCCGAGGCTGCGAAGCAGCGGAAGCCTTGTGTTCACATCGGGAGCCAAAAAATTTTTGTTGTCCGAATTCAAAATTTCCACTCGCACTTTGCGTTTCATAGCTTACTGAACAAATTTCGTTCCGTGTCTGTCGGTCTGTCCGCATTTCCTTGCTACAGCTACAACTTCCACAATTTTGGATGAATTCATCTCATATTTTGAGGGACTATGCGGATAAAGCCTCATGAAGTCCCATACGAATTTCATCTCAATATAATCAGCGGTACTCTCTGCGCGTGCGCTAACGTGAAATTCTTGAAACAGGTATAACTTTCACGATTTCGATTCAATTTAGCTCATATGATGAAGGATGTAACGAGGAAGCTGCTGCGTCATCTCCTTGGCAGCGTATTTTACTTCCTCCGATCGCTTTCAGCTCATATCCAGGTTGGTAGTGCGGTACATCCAGTGCAAATCATGTGCAGACACACTCTGCTTTGTGCCTCTAAAAACGGCTTCGAAATGTGGAATGTAGATGCCAAGATCGAAGACCTGAAAGTACCCATCATCGTTCAACAAAATATCCAGACATGATTTACTGGAGTGTATAAGAGATTTTCAATAATTAACCTTCGTAATCGACGGATAGAACACCTTTTAAACCCCCTTAAAAATTGATCGTGCACGTTTAGAAAAAATAGATTTCAAAAATCGAATAAAAGAAATTCTGTACCCCGCACAGTGGGGCAAGGGTGGTAGTAATTTGATTTTGTGAAAGTATCGATTTTGTGTAGCTGATTTATTTATTTATTAACGTGCAAGCCCAATTTACTGCAGCATAACAAAAGTTGAGATTCAATGTCGACAAGAATTTTCAAACTTGAGAAAAACAACATGAAAAAGAACAATTTTGCAAGAAACAGCAATAATATAGCAGTAATAGTATAACATAATAATATAATATAACAGTAAAATTGTAACAGTAACTTATGAAGTCAGTAGAGCGATTGGATTGGAATGGATATAATAGTCAAAACAAAGCGGGAGAAGAGAGTCCCACAGATTTGAGAGATGAAAGGTGACTATTGAAGAAGTCAAAATCAGGGTACCGATTTGTGAAGAGGTCTACAGAACGGGGAGGGATTAATTATGATCACAGTATATCAGCCACAGAATCTGGTTTAAGAATTTGGGATAAAACTCAAGTCAAGAGTTTGGTAATTGTGAGAAAACGTGAGGTAAGTCGTCAAGAGTGTCGTTGCGTCAATATGCGAGGTGAGAAACATTTTGTTTCTTCATTTTTGTGTTTTTGGGATCCGAAACAATAAAACACAGCGGTAAAAACTTGAAAAAAAAAGTATTCGAGCGAGCTACAGCACTATAAATTATGAATTAGTCGACAAGGGTGGGAAGAGGTAGTCATACAAGAAAGGTCCAGTTTCCTCCGGAATGGTTTCTCCTCGCTGAAGAGATGTAAAAGTTCATAAACGACAAAAATCATCCGCCCCTACTTGGACGTCCGGACGTTGCACATCTAGGAGCTACGAATAGGGTCCAAAAAGCGAGAATTCCAAGAACAGCACGACAACACCAATGACAGAACGAAAAGAGCACGATCGGACAAGGTGACTTGGTTTTGTTTAACAAACGTCACAAATACTTGGTACCCACTTCAAATCTCGTTCAATTTGTGGTTCAGTCTCATTACGAACGTTACCATTAAGAGTAAAAATGAGACCCGGTACCGTAAAAATAAAATATCGTGATGAGTGCGGGATGATTTAACTGTTCATTTAATACCTATTTTTGACTTTCAAATCCTAAATACCCTGATAGGGTAAAATTTACATTTTATTTCATTAAAATCGTTCAATTAGCCTCAATCTGTGAATCAGGGACCTTATATTATCAAATCTATACAGTAACTTGATACCGGTTTATTGATCATTTTTTTAAAGCCCTTTACCTCTTTTTCATGCTAGTTTCCAAAGCTTCATTATTGAAAACCGCTAAGATAGATCTATCTATAGGACCATAGTTATATTCATGATTAGCGTTAAATAAAAGTATAGATTTTCAGAATTTTCCATGGAAAATTACCATTTGGCCCCACTGTCTGAAGCTTTTATGTGAAACAACTGGGCTAAAGTTTACGAAATACGGCTAACAAATTTGACATCGATCCGGGATGTGCTCTTGGCATCTTGGTCAATCAACCTCAAGGTATGTCATTCAAGGGTTAAACTGTCGAAAAATCGAACAGGGCAGGCACAGGTGGGCAGGGCAGTTTTTTTGTATTCAAATAGAAATCGAATGAGACTACTCGGGATGATGTACAATCATCCCGTCGCTCATCATTTGGAATCGATCATTCATTGATCGTCATCGATCATTCGATGTGCTGTGATCCGTTCGCTAACAAATCACAGGTCTGTCTTTAGGCGCAAGAGTAGATGTTGAATAAAGTGACTGGAAGCAGACATGTCGCAAGATGGATACTATACGCATATGCTAGCCATATCACTGCCTCCGAACGTGTTCTTCATTACTTATTCGTATATTTGCTTACAAGTGAAGTACAGATAGGTGTTCAATTTTACCTAGTTAAATTTCAGTGCTTCAATTCTATTCATGGATTCGTGGATATCACACCATTGTAGGTATGTTCGTATCACCTTTGTTCCATACAAAGGGCCTAGTAAAGTCTGTTGTTCGAGAACTTTTATTTCAGTCATTGTAAAAGTCACTTGCGAGGTAAGTAGACACACTGATCAGCCTAAGGAACCTTGAAGCTAGTTTCTTCTATAATCCATCTACCGTCGTGACATTTAAACGGAGCTCTTTTTATTCCATCTACAATACAATTACAATTCATGGAAGCGCCAAACTCAGATAGTGTACCACAGAATACGTCTAATAAATATAGATGATTGATTTACGTAGAAAGTTTTTTTAATACAGAAATATAAAACCATTGGGTTATAATTTGGATATTTTTGTCATAGGAAGCTATTTTTTATTTTTGTCATAGGAAGCTAGAGTCGCAATGAGACTATTTATGTCATCATTTCGAGGACAATGTCAACCAGCTGTCTTAATCAGCAATGGCAACGCTGTCTACGGATCCTCAAAACCCCTAGTGTGCCAGACAAATAGTCCGTGGATAGCCGTAGTAAACATTTACAGCTACTGTTTTATTGTCTCGACTGTTAAAATTGCTGTCAACAGTCAAGACATTGGAAAACAATTGAAAAATTGTTTTTGACATTTCATTCAAAAGCTGACCCTGTGGCGCATTTTTTGAGCTACGGGCACCTGATCAAATGCAGATTAGAGTGGAGTATTGAACGTTTGAAAAAACCATCTTTTTTTCAAATTTTCTTCAAGTTTGCTTTGCAGAGTGATGTTTCGCCAATTTGATGTAAGCAAAAAACATCGGTTTGGCACTTGAAAGATAGGCAATTTAACGCACTTTCGAACAGTATCCTCAACTTTCACTTTACATAATACTGTATGTGAGTTATAGCCGTTTTGCTGAGACGAGGTCGGAAACACGAAAAAAATCTTGGAAGTGAAATAACTCAAAAATTAAGTGAGATAATAAAAACTGCTATGAGGCACTTTTGGTTGGAAATCAGTTTTAAAACACGTGGGTGAAGTACTGTGCACCTTATCTGATACCCCTGTATGTTATAATTGCGAACTACAGGCGAATTAACCCTCGTAACTCCGCTCCCCTTGGAATTCGAAAATATCCCGCGTGCGGATCTCACGTTTTCTGGCTCTCTCCGGTGCCTAATTTCGTAAACATACACGATAGACCACTATTTCATTTCTTCGAGGTTGCTGATTGAATAATGAACAATTTACTCCTTAAAACAGTTTTATTTTCTTTAAATTGTTAACTAGATTCGAAACAAATTAATTTTCTTTCGAAAAATATACGGGTTTTTCAAATTCTAACAGAAAATACAAATATAGAAACTCTCCATTGGGAAAATTTATCAGGAATAGAAATAGCAAATGCAAAAATCATACAAAGACCAGTGATATGAGTAGTAAACCTTTGGAATAAATGATAAGGTCTTATTCTGCTATAAATGACAGCATTATGAAATGATGGATTTTGGATGTGACACGAGGAACGAATCATGTGATAAATTTGGAATTGAAATAATAATAATATTGCTAAGAGGCACTTTTTGTTTTTAATTTCTGATACACCCTGTTGAATGGTTATTGCTGTCCGATCTCGGATGAACCAAACTTTAGTTGGTTGTCAATGTTGCTGGGCAAGTCTAAAACCAAAATGGTGACGCAGATGTAGCAAGGTGGTGGTGGGGGGTGAAGAGGGGAGGGGAGGGGTGTACGTGCAGGAACCAGTTTGGGGAGGATCAATTGAGAAGGGCGACCAGGAGGAGGATGAGGACGGGTCGGGGGTTACGTGGTTTGGCAACTGTCTGCTGGCGATGACAATAAGGGGCTCGGGAATAGCAACTTGAAGCACGCCTGGTATCCAACCTCATAAATATAACACCCCAGGGAAACGTATAACCTTCTTCACCCCCCTCGATATGAAGGAATCGTTACAATGGAATTCTTCCACTTCTTCAATTACGCAAATTGAGCCAGCTCCCCCTTCTCTCGCCGGAATTTATTTTCTTCTTCTGACTCGGGGTGAATAACTCGGACGATTATCTTTATATGAGTCGCCCCCTCACAACCGTTTGCTCGGAATCAGGGTGGTCACACCGTTTACCAAAAATTATGAGCCAGTTCTACTTTTCATCGGACTCATGGTGAGTTTTTTCTCCATGACAACTTCATCCCGCCGCCGATTCCCCAATCCATTCATTGAAGTGTACTGTGGTCCGAACACCCGATTTAGCGAAACGAAACTCACGTCATGACTTGAGCTCGCCCTGCATCCCAGCTTGTAGTACATTAGTCCTGCACCTCAAGCCTCACAGCAAGCCGAAAAATGTAAGGGTTATAGTTTCACAATTCCAGCCCCCCCCCCCCCCCAAGTCCAAGTAGGCACTTATAGATGTTTGGTGACAGCAAAAATATGTTAGGCATCAGGGATTTAATAAGGTGAAAATATAAAGAACATGGACACAAATTACGGCTGTTTCAATAATTTGACGTTAGCGCATGCGCAGAGTACCGCTGATTATATTGAGATGAAATTCGTATGGGACCTCAAAAGCCCTCATCCGCATAGTCTCTCAAAATATGAGCAAAATTCTTTCAAAATTGTGGAAGTTATGGCTATAACAAGGAAATGCGGACAGACCGACAGACACGGAACCAAATTTGTTCAGTAGGCTATGAAACACAAAATGCGAGTGGACATTTTGAATTCGGACTACAAACATTTGCTCCCGAAAGTGAACACAAGGCTTCTGCTGCTTCTTTCTCTATACACATAATAATCTCTTCGTTCACAATCTGTAGGAGGTTTTCAGGCGTTTCCAAGGCAATATCAGAGGGTGTTAGGGCACCCCTCCCGAAATGCCGGAATCTAGTTGATGCAACAGCAGGACAATTACAGAGGATGTGTTCTGCTGTTTCCGCCTCTTCGCAGCAGAGCTGGCATTCTACTGTCCTGGCCTTACCCATTCGTCTTCTATGGTGTGATAATGCCTTTGTCAGACCGTGTTGCTTGATGAAGTCGAAATTTAGATGCTGAAAGCATTCTCCATCGTGCCAGATCACCCATCAGGTTAGAACTTTCTTCTGTCTGTCAGAGTGGTTCGGGAAGAAAGGGGTTGTGGTGTCGCTCACTAAGATAGGGAAGGACTTACATGGAAGCACGTGTCCAAACTTTCTCTTCCTAGTGAGTTGTGCCCGCTGCGGTGGTAACATTTTGAATCCAATATAATTTGCTACTTGATGTGACACGAAGATATCCCATCTTTTTTATTCACTGGTATCCCAATTGGACATGGAGTCTTTAGAATAACATGGGAGTTTTCATTAATGTATTCTAGAAGAGGATGTCAACGAATTCCTAAAGAATAGCATAGTATTACCTTTCTACTGCTGAAAGACTTCACATGAGCTGATTTTCACAACAACAGGATCTCAAGTACAGGGGCTCATCAACACTATCAATGCTTTCAATGATACCGGTATCAGGGTATCGCAAATTCCTTGAAAGTTTCATACAAGTCGGTTGCTGTTTACGAAAAAAGTATGTACATTTCGATAATTTTGTAATTCAGATGCATCGACTAACGGACGTGAAACCCATATGTGCAGAAACTTCTGAAATGTAAAACGTTGTTGTGTCTTTTGATTTTGGTTATAAAATGTTTGTTCGACTTTATTGTACTATAACATAGCTTCTCCATCGTCTTTACTACGAAAACCAACCCAATGTTTACAATTACCACGAATTTTTATGCATCTTTTGATTTATACATACTATTTGTATATTGATGAACAATATAATCTTTACAGAGCTTACAGTTAATCCTCCTGAAAGTATCTTAGCTGACCTTGTTGATGAAGACCATTTTGCTTCGGAGTCTGTGAAGCAGCGGAAGCCTTGTGTTCACTTTCGGGAGCCAAAACATTCTTATTGCCCAAATTCAAAATTTCCCTTAGCATTTTGCGTTTCATAGCGTACTGAACGAATTTGGTTCCGTGTCTGTTCGCTGCCTGCGTTGGCAATAATGGAAGAGAAGATCCACTAACGAAGGATGAGGAAATTAAGAGAAATGGTCATCACGGAAGAAGCAAAATGTTGCGTTTCAAACCCAGGAAGTTAAAAGTGGCTGAATAAAAGACTTAAATAATATCCTGAGTAGATGAAGTACCCCAGGGCCAAATAAATTTTGAGAGCTGGGTTAATTGTGGACGTCCAAGAGTGTTATTACTCACCTATTCACTGGATGTGGAACCTGATCCACATTATGACATGTATGGGCGGCCCTTTTGTTGTGTGTTTTAGCAGTCGCAACAAATGAGATCCCGCCACCAAAGAAACGCTCAAGCAGCATTCAACGAGGCAAGAGGTTGTCGGGGGTTTTGTTTCTCCTCCTCCCTCCGCTCGCAAGTAGCTGCGGTTGAGGCAAATATTGTTGTCGAGAGGTGAAATGAGTCCATTTAGGTAGTTATAAAGTTGGCGAGCCCTTGAGGTGAATTGCCGGTGACGGAAGAAAAGGGGGGCGTTAGATATGAGTGTACGCCTGAGTGTGAGGGCCCCCTCGCGTCCGACCGACCACTTGAGCACCCGCTTATGCGCTTGAAGGTGACTCGTCTCAGTAGTTGACATTTGCCTACTTGATCGCTACACAAACACTCCCTCCACACCGAGTTGCCACCTCAACCATCCCGAACGGGTCAATCCAATCAGGGACAGCGACTCAAATAGTGTTCGAGTCACTACAACCCAGTTACAGTGAACAACCATTTTTATCTCCCGTATGGTTATTTTTAGTGGAATTGATTAGTTTTACTCATCGATGCCACAAAAACACTCGTAAAATTACTAAAATTATGATCATCAGCATTTTTTTTTCTATTGCAGTATTTCTAAAATTTTCGAAGTAATAATAAATTTTCTTCACGGGAATTTTGAAACTTCTCCTAGATTTTAACACTTATATTTATTTTTTTTCCAAGTCAATTTCTACCTTTTTTTCAATTTCACCATTATTAAGGAAATGACGAAAACTACGCACAATCCCTAAATGTAGTACCAAATGCCGGTCTATGATTGGGGATTGGGCTGAAAATAATATGACAAACGCAATAGTTAAGGACTTGTATATAAAACAAAATCATACTTTATATTTTAAAAAACAAATCAACAAAAAATATAATTAATAAAAAGGTTGTGGCTGTATGCCGGTATACTACCGACCTATAAAATTTCGGTCACATTTATGTCACTGATCAGTATTGCCGTCAAATCTCAACTGGGCACAGTTTTGTAAGTGTTTTAAAATTTTATCCTATGTGGATGTACATGTTCCATGGAAAAGTATGTAAAAGTTGAGCTTACAGGACCCAGGAGAAAATACCAAAGTCCCTATTTCTCACTCCCTATAGCTGTCACTAACCAGAGGAATACAACTTCCATCGTCACTGCTCAGCGAGATATTTACTGGGGCTGTTATATCCACTTACACTATGAAAGAACGTACCATCTACAATGGATATCTGTCTGAGGAAAAAAAGATTTGATCAAAACAAGTCGCCTTATCAGCCCATTATTTAAGTGTCACACGGTTTTTCCTCACTCCCTACAATGTTTAGAAAAGTAGCCCCCAACAGGCAGAAAAGGGTGTTTATGAAGTTGTTCCTGTTTTGTTGACATCCCTTATTCAAGATGGTCCCAAATCTGGTGGTTAGACTTTGCCTAGAACTTCCCAGTCAGTTCTACTGGGAAAACCATCCCTGGAGGCAGCAGTGTAGGTTTTTCAACTCTCACTCACGACTCCAGTAACATTCTGACTGTGGCATGTGAAACTTGATCACACTTGTTGACTATTAGTGTGGTTGTTGGAAGTTCGTTGACAACATTTTGGTTCAACCAGTTTCAATTGATTTGTGGCCTGTAAAGGCTGTGAAAGGCTATAACCTCAGATCCTACTCTCTCATTCCCTACAGTATCCAGCCAATAGCCCCTTAAATTTTAGGGAGTGAGATCTGCTTGTAGCAATGAAGATTTTGTCAAGGAAACTTTAGTATTTACTGCAGCTAAAATTAAGCTAATTTGTGCTGTTCCACTCACCTAATTTGAAAGACTTAAGCGGCGATTCCCATGGAGGTCGGAGGCTCAAGAGGTGGAAAAATAGTAGTATATACCTCACTCCCTACAAAAGTTTTTTTTTTTTCAAAATGGCGCATCAGCAGTACAGTTCAAGATTATGCGTGCTCACTTGGGTAATATGCCGAGAGAACCGCAGTGATTGATTAGGAACAAGAAAATTCATCAAGTTTCAACTTTTATTTTTTTTAAAGTTGATACCCAAATTTGACCGAAATCTTGAAATGACCCATATGCCGGTGTAGTACCGACCTCTAAAAGGCTATATACCGGTACACGAGAAAATTCAATTTTTCTCATCTTTCTGCTCATCCCTTTTTTCTAGAATCAAATAGCAAATAAGAAGATATTGAAATCGTGTCTTGTGTATCTGTTGAATGATAGGTGAGGAATATAGTGCGAGATGAGGTTCCGTTTTCTCCATGTATACAAGCTCAAAGTTACTCAAGACGTTAGCAACATATTTTGTATAGTTTTCATTCACTGTTCACCCTGTACCAGCATATAGCCTTTTAGAGGTCGGTACTGTACTGGTATGTAGCCTCAACCTAATAAAAAAACTTCTTCTAGGAAAAAGTTAAATTTGACTTGGAAACGCTTTGAATGATATTTTTTGTTGATTTCTCTCTTAATAAAATACAAAACGTGGTTTTGTTTTATGTACAGGCACTTACCTACTGCGTTTGGAGTATTATTTTCACCCCAGTCCCCAATCACGCGAGTGGGAACCACGTGTATGTTTATCATTTCAAGCAATGAAGGTGCCAGAACGGCGGCACACCAAGCCGGGTTTTCCCCGGCCGTTAGCACTGACCCCCAACGGAAAACCGGGAAGGGGGAAGGGAGCCGGGGCGGTAGGTATACAGGGTGGCCAAAATTTAATGGACCAGGCATTTATCTCCGTTTTTTCCGAGCCTAAAAATAAATTTCAAACGATAACTTCACTAATTTTTAACAAGGAATTCAAATATCACAATTTCGCGCGTTGCGCACGTGCGCAAATGCGCGATTTGCGCAACAACTTTGTTATTTCGAATGGGAGCCCCATTTTTTATTTCATATTCGGATTCTGCTCATGATTTCATGAAAATTTGACCCTTCTACCACTTTTTTATTGCGCGTAACCGGTTCAGCGAGCACGCAAAGTTGCGCAACCCCGAATTCGTCAAATAGTTAATGATGGTGATCTGTGAAGTGTGGCAAATGAATTTTCATTGTTTTTAACGCTGAATCACGTGAAGATATCCGTTTTTTGATTTGACCTAATTTTTGCGGGATAATGACCAAAGTTTGTTTGTCTCGCGTGAAAAACCATCGTTAAATTTTATTTCTACTTTCAACACTCAGATTAAGATGGCTTTTCACTTGATCACTGAAGAAGGTTTCAATCTCATATTTTTACATTTTTCAACCAGACCTTGAAAATTAATCCCCGTAACAATCTGAAAACAGGCGCCTAGAATAAAAAAACGGAAGAGAAATAAACAAATTTCGGCCATTATTCCGCAAAAATTAAGACTAAAATCAAAAAACGGATAGCATCACTTGAATCAGCGTTAAAAAACAACGAAAATTCATATGCCACACTTTACAGATATTTTTTAGGCTCGGAAATTACGGAGATAAAAACCTGGTCCATTAAATTTTGGCCACCCTGTATATACGACCAGCCCTTCGGCAGAAGTCAGTCAGTTGGTGGAAGCCCTTCAAGGAGTATTAACAGAACACTTTGGTTTCTTACTCGTAACCTAACTTCTCCTACTAGCTAGGTCAGTTGGTACCTTCTTCCTCTTTTCACCAAGGATCAGTAAGGGCGGATCACGCTATCCGGTAACGACTGCACCTCCGAAGTGTCAAGGATCCTCTCGTCACACCGTGTACCGTAAGGGCAAGGAGATCTCCCCTTGGTAACGACGGCTTACACTTCCTCAAGGTTTAGTCGGGAGGGCAGTACGCTGTACTGGTAACACCGACTACCTAAATCACTTCCTATCCTCCTCCGATCGGGAGGGCAGATATTCTCTGGTAACACCGATCGAAGGTACCCTAACACGTATATACCAACAATTACCTGATAAAAAGGGAAAGTTCAATAGTTTAAGGGCTGTGTTCCTTAAACGACTCCTTAACAACGCCTATTTGTCTTGTGCGTATCCCCCACATTTCCCTAATAATGCTAAAAAGATTGGATTTTAGTTGGGAAAGGTTGAATTTTAGTTGGAAATGCTATATAAAAGAAAAATGTTAGACCCAGCCAACGCTCTGAGATCATGGAGGATAAAAGGTGCGATCGGAAACACTATTCGTAGAAACCGTCCAAGCATAGTGCTGACAGAGCATGAACCAGTGAGCACTTATCCACGATCAACTGGTTGTTCTGAAAAATAGGCCAATATCCAGAAACCATAGCATTCGTAAAATTTATGGAACAGACTAAATATAAAAGCTACCTAATAATCGACTATATCGTTTTTATCGAATTGAATAAAGCATTATCCATTGTGTGCTTGAACCACGTTATCTCTCAACCTAAACTCTTTTTGGTTAATTAAGACGCTAGTACTGGCAGAAGATGTCTCCCGTTGTTTTGAATCAGATTAATCTTAACTTGTCATTTCATGTTTCGCTGTTTACAATATATTTATTTTTTCGAAAAACTTATTGAAATGAAACCGACATTCGTTTCTGCTCCTTCATTTAAATTCGATTAAACAATCGCTGTTTACTATCCACGAACACTGATTTAACATACATCAACTAATTTATGGTATTATTTTATATTTTTGTTGTGGTGATTCCTTGACGGGTTGAGATGGAAATGGTTTTTGATTTTTGAACTCGCTGTCGCGAAATAACGAAATTATACAGATCTCGAGCTAAGGTGGTTGCAGGATGGAAGATCTCACAGACGTCACGAGCAAACGAGATTGCGCTGGGCCCGTTCGAACAATGTGCGTAATGTGATACCAGGACAAACTGAAGCGACTGTAAGCAAAAATAAAAGCGTGTTGCCCTCAACAAAAGGCCGGTGAAATCATCGCAGATGTCAACCATTATGTTCGGGGAAGGGGCACGGATTGTTGGTGGTTCACAATGAGCGAGGGGCCTTAGGGGCCGCGGGAGGACAAGTCCCACCTTTATATATATAAATGTCTGTATATATATATATATATATATGATGAGGAGAGGGGAGGTAGGGGAGGGGTACCTACCCCTCTCCGCGACAACACAATACATATTGATGAGGCCCCAGCGGCCATTACTTGAATCGAAGAATTAGTTGCCACTGGAATGGGCATTTATTCAAATGACGGGGCGAAAATGCTAAACGCGACGAGGACGGCCGGGTTCTTCAATGAGAACGTCTCGTTTCATTCAAGCCGGAGGTTCCTTGTTGTGAATTTATAATAAAATATGATCGTCCGAATAAGGACAGTCATTCCCATTTATCGAGGAGTAGCTACCTGCCAGGGTTGTTATAAAAGGAATTCCCATTCCCATTACAAAGTCCCATTCCCTTTGAAGATATATAATTGCCATTCCCATTCAATTACCTGTAGCGGTTATTGAAAAATTCAATTACTTTTTCTGATTACATGTAATGGGAATTCAAAAAAACCAAATGCCGCCTAGGCTCCTAATTCCGCCTACTCGCTTTCTGAAGGGCCCAACAGCGTTTTCTACATGTTTGAGTTGCGTCCGTGGATTGCCAATGTAGGGGCGCTAGGATTCGTGTTCTTGTTTTGGCCCAACGATGTGTTAATAACGTCGTTGTTTTCTTCTGGTCTTTGATCGAACTGTTCTCCCAACTTCATCCAACTGAAACACCTGGTAAGTTTCGTTTTTTAATGTTTTCTCTTGAATCACGTTGAAGCTTGTGATATGGAGATTCAACAGGTGTATTAAATAAAGATGATAACCGTTCCTAGTTGGTTTTATCAAATGACGTGTATGAAT
Organism: Creontiades dilutus; assembly: GCA_031894815.1. Taxonomy (NCBI): domain Eukaryota; kingdom Metazoa; phylum Arthropoda; class Insecta; order Hemiptera; family Miridae; genus Creontiades; species Creontiades dilutus. Next base: position 825,224 of record JAVIWC010008988.1, on the reverse strand, counting down.
TTATCACTGTTCCTAATTTCGCCTACAAAACAGATCCTAATTTCACCTATTACAAAAACTGTCGACGGTTAACAATTTCTTCAACCACTATTCTGTAGAATCTCTTGCCTAACTATCTGGATAAAAAAATGTATTGAAACAAATGTATATTGGGCCAAAGACTAGGGCACCTTAAGCGAAAAGTTTGCGATCTCGTTAGGAAAAAACGAGGATATGAAAGAATAGAAGCGATTGATTGAAAATAGTACTGCAACAATTCTTACTGCTACGCGTACCGTGTTTGAACAGAAAGCCCTTATTTCCCTGAACCACCCTCAGTATGTAGCCCGGGGATTTGAATGTGGAGTGGTTTCCTTGGATCAAGTGGATAATTTTCAATGTCTGAAGCCGTTTTTTAACGTAAGATACGACCTTTTGGCTCTGAAATGTTGACCTTACGACCCTGGAAACCAAAAGTGTGAAATACGAGTATGTAGCAGTGTATTAGTAGAAAGTGCGTTTCATTTTTTAGGAAGGTGTGGGGCTTTATGTGATTTGGGAAGAAGGTATTTGGGCAGGTCCGTGTTTTGTTGGAAAGAGTATCTGAGGGAGCATCACTCAACAAGAGTTTCACCTTGTAATCGCTATTTCGACAGTTCTTCTTTAAAAGTACTCAAATATTGAAGAGGTGAATATTGAAAAGAGAAAAGGTGAATATTGAAAAGAGAAAACTAGAAATTGCAAACTTGGGACACCTGAACATTTTTGGAGGAAGTTTTTAGTTCAAAAAACTGGTAGCCCTACTTTTTTTCGTTTAAACGTGGTTGTATTACATTTAGGTATAAAAACCAATAAAAATTCCCCAACAATGGATACAAATCTTCAAATTTATCATCTTTACTGAATGCTATTTAAAGAAAAAAACGGGACAGTAGACGTCTATGGTTCTTCAGCCAGATCATTTAAATGATTAATTTTACACGTTTAAGTACCGAAGATGAAAAATTGCCTATGCAGCCTACAAATATGGGATTCTGGCCAGAGGGGGGGGGGGAGCTAGTAAACAGAGGTGAAAGCAACTGCTGGAGGGTGGGGGGGGGGGGCTAACAAGGGTTTACGTGAGCGCATTCTGTGTTCATAAACGGTACTTACTAAGCCTGACCAACTCCCTGAAAAAATCTGTAGATTCAACCAAAGCACCAGAGAGGCTAGTGCTTACCAAGGTGGCAGGTACACGAATGACCCTCTCGGGCGGACGGAAAGTGGTGATGCCGGGATAACAAAGGGCGGAAGGAGCCCACCCGAAGGTTAGTGGGGCGGAACTGTCGGGTCAGTCGCTAAGAACTGGATTGTACTTCTGTTAATCATTTAAATGATAAAAAATATATTTCACCATACTAAATATTACCATTAAATAGGATATTAAGTGTGTTCAGATTAATCAAATTAAAAAAAGGAACTGTTATCGATGATATAGGTAAATTTTGTCTGTTAGAAAACTTGACTCAAAATGGACATCAAGTGAATCAGTTCCTTACCAATAATTTTTGTACACCTAGCCGACTTATTGATCCATTTCTGAAAGACATTTGAGTAACTCCTCCCCATCACTCTTCGAGGCTTTGCCTTTTAAAATCCATTAAGGAACCACAATAGCTTGCTTTCAGGAACCATTTCAGCTCTGCCCTTATAGTGTGCACAAGCTGCAGTTGGTTACATTAATTTGGTGAAATATTGTATAGTGGCTTAGGATTTAAGATTCAAAACAGTGGTTGAACATGGTTTCAATTTATAGGTTAAAAAAATTATTTATTTCATTAATGTTTTAAAGGTATATTCATTATTGTTTTCGTTTGATTTATTAAAGTTTACGTAAGATTTCTTCTTTTGTTTGCAAGTTCTTTGCCGGTTCTTTTTTGTTTTGATAATACTACCAACTTATTGTTGGCTATATTTTTCACACGAGTAATATTAGTAGTGTCACCGAAGAAAGTGAACTCGTGTGAATTCTTTTTCATGGGTAAACGCTTCGGACCCACCAGGCGGTCGCCTTGACCATGATTATCACACGTATTTTCGATTTCGCGAAGCAAATTTTTGTTATGACTATAAGTAAAGCATGCTTTCATCCATTCATTACATTATCGCCACTATTTGATTCCTCCCTATTTAGCTCAATAATTTAAAATGGAAGGCGCATGTCAAGAATAAAAAAGCAGAACTGGTTCTCAAGTGCAGGTTAATGGGCCGGCACTTGAAGATGTCAATCCAGAACAAATTAGCATTGTACAAACAAGTCCTCAAACCAGTCTGGACTTATGGAGTGCAGTTGTGGGGCTGTGCTGCTCAAAGTAACAACCATGCTGCTCAAAACAATGTACTTAGGTGTGTTGTTGATGCATACCGGTACACTCGAAATGTTCGGCTTCACAAAAAACTTCGTATACCAACAGTAAATTGATGGCTAAAGTAAATTCCCCATTTAATCTGAATAAGCATACATTTCCCCAAAATATAAAGCATAGAATTTAAGTTATCTATTTTTTCCAAGTAGAAATATACACGTATAGGGGTGAATCCTATTTTAAGGGACGATCGCTGTCCTTCGTTGATAAATAATTTTTTGTTCAACTTTTTCCGAAAATTATTTTTGTAGATTTTATGTGGTAACTAGGCCTACTCTTGGCTGTCGTAAAGTTAGGCTACTCTTAATTTTACATGCCGGTAATTGATCGAAATGTACCTCTAATCTCATTGTCATGTTCTGCCAAGAGTTCCCAATAACCGAGTTTCCTTTCATTTTATCTCGTTAGTTTTTATCGTCGTAGGTTTCAACGCGTATCTGACACCGTCTGTGCGACACCATTGTGTTTATTTTGACTTCCGCTTTTGTTACGTGTTGAAGGTGTTGTGAAGTGTTGTTGTTTATAGAGTTACATTCATGATCACGATTGCCATGATTTGTGAATGTGTATAAAATAAAATTTGTTCTGACACTGTACGATTAAGGGCCGGTTTTAGCAATTTATTCAACGTTCGCCTAATAAACCGTAGTCGTAAGGTGTTAAACGACGATGTTCGGTTTATCAACCCCGTTTCAGAGACATTCAACACAGTTAAACATAAATGCAGTTCCCAATTCAGGAAAAATCGCTCAATGCTGCATAATTGATTTTATTTGTAAATAAATATTTTGAAATTGAATGTAACACAATTGAAGTGCAATAAAAGTGTATGTCCACCGAACTCATACTTTCTTTTGGAATGCTTCATTTTTGATTTTAATATACCCAATAATCGAAGAAAAACAAAATTTTTAAACGAACGTCAAAAGTTACTGTTTTATGTTTTAAGATGGGTAGACTTCGAAAGTTGTCCCAAACTGTAGCATAACACTACAATACTACTATACTATAACTTTCAGTTAGTCTATAACACTAGTGTTTGTAAGTTTGTTATTGAGAGACTTCAAAGAATCAAATGAACTTTGACAGGAAAAATGAAAGTCAACATGAATGTGAATATGAACTTGGACATGGTAAAAATCGCCCAGTATCATGGGATCGCTTCAACCGATATAATTGCAGTAGGATTTCGTTTCAGATGAGGAAAATTTCCTTGATGTTAGTTTTACATTTGAAGAAGAAAAATTATCCGAAATATAAATTTACTTTGTTTCATTTTATAAATATATATATATATATGTATATAGAAGAAATAAGAATAAAGAAATAAATAGAATGGGATGGATGAAATTTAATAAATCTGAATATAGAAAACTTTTAGTATAACACTATTGTTAATAAGTTCGTTATTCAATCGCTTCACCTGGTATAACTGCGGTGAAATGTTGTTTCAAGAGTTGCTTTTGAAATCGAGTTTTTCAAGTATATAAAGCTGAAAGTACCCTGCTTCACATATATTTGTGTATATATATCCACATGAGTATACGATATACATGATGTATATATTTGATATATACATACATAGATAGAGAGATAGAGAGATATTTATGATATTACGATTAATGATCAGTGATTTACGTAGGAGGGTCGTGTGCCACAGCCGTAGTACACCTTTGTGTAACAATTCGCCGACTTTTTGTAATTATTTACTACAGATGTTGAGCAAAATTATTTTGACTCATTACAGTTTTAATTTTTCGAGTTTCGTCCATTTTTTCAATGTTGTGTGTGATTTAATAGCAATGAAACACATGGTGTCTCTGAAGCATCGACAGTTCAAAAAACAAAATTCTTTTTTAAATCCATTGACAAATAAAATATAAAAGAAACGTATAAACTGAATCAATTAAAAGTAAAAAAATGAAAGAAAATTGAACTTGCATATGGGTGAAAATTCGAAATGATGAGCCAATAAATTTGCATCGCTCCAATAAGTTGGTGATGCTCCCATGAAGCTCTTCATTTGTGAATGTTGAGTTTTTACGAGTGAACATGAACACTACGACAATTCGGAAAACATGAATTCAGCGTGACATGCAGTTTTCAGGACGAATTGGGAAAATAGATGAATGATGAATTATGAATAAATCTAATTACAGTCAAAACGATCATATTATTACAGATTAGAATGGAATGGGGAAATTTGATCATGAATGATTTTGGCTTATAATTCAAGGTTGAGACTGAGGTTTTCAACTTGATGCTGTTTATATCCATGTATGGATGCTAACACGTACGATTTTGTACTTTATACTTGGTAGAGAATGGTAGTACTTATAGTAACCCATTTACGTTAGATCGTCAGGTAATATAAATAGGTGACTATGACGGATGTTTCATTTGTTTCAGGTTCTGGAGCAAAATTTGATAATTTTGATTTCGTGACGTTAAGAATGAATTGTCGATGTTTGTACCTAATTATTCGCTATTTTGATGGGGGTGGTTTTGGTAGAGCGGGAAAATTGATAGGTTTTACGTGGCGTGATGTCAACAAAGGGTTGGCGAGCGTGAGGGTTTATGGGTTTTCTACGTGCGATGTGTGATTCTATTTGACGGATCTATGTGATAAGGGAGGTGTTCGTACTTACCGGGGCTAGGAGGGGTGGACGGTATCGGCGGCGGAGGGAGAGCGAGGAGAGCGCGCGGAGGCGGCGGCGGCGGAGCGGCGTCCGTGTTGGCCGTGTACACGAGGCCCAGCTCCCGCGCTTCCGACTCCTCTTGGGCCTGTTGCCGGCGGAGAGCGACCTGAGCTGCCATGACGCGCTGTCGCTCGGCGATGAGCGTGCACTTGGCGCACACACAGTCCCGCCACCTGCAGTAGCGTTTGTGCCCTTTGAGCGCGGACACGACCCCGTGGTTCCGGCACCGGGCGCATTTCGGCGTTCGCTGGTACCGCTCGCTGGCCCTCAGGAAAAACGCCGGTGGGAACACTGCGTGTTGGGACATTAGTGCTGACATGTCCACACCCGAAGGCAAGCTCATTGTGACTAAACGGCCGTCATCTCCGCCGAGGGAGATAACAGCTTCCAGCCTAGGCCACGCCCCCTCGACTCCCATTGGCCAACTGCCGCTCCTCCCCCTCCCCCACCCCTCAACTCGACCCTCTAGTTGAAATTGTATAATGAATCTGTCAATATTTGTCCTTTACGCATATCAACTGTGTTAAACTGTTCCACACTTCACTACGACTCAATTATCACCCGAAATTATCACCTACGACCCTCCTCTTCCTCATCCCCTCCCACTCCCACTCGCTCACACTCTCACTCATCTCTCTCTCCCACCTCCCCCCCCCACCCAACCACACTCACACTCTCATCCGTCTAAATAATAAGCTCTACATCAAGCTATATGAACATGGAACATGCCACAGCTCTGAGCTAATTGCCAGTAACCGCAATGGTGCACCAAACCCCGTCCAAATTAATTATAGCTTTAGCTAACTGAATTAAACCTTTCGCAAACACAAGTGAACCTTTCATTAAATCAATTCTCTGCACTAAACATGACCAGTCAGAGTACATGGAGTCGAGTCCCCAAAACAATACCTTGTAACTCCCCCGTGGGCTGTCAAACTTTCTTTGGCCTTCTCCGCGTAGCGTCACCCTTCTCTACCTGGCAATAATAATCATACCAGCGTTCGTAGGTTTTTTTTTTTTTTTTTGAGGAACATTGTTGTGGTGATGAGTGACAGCGATTCAAATAGTTCGGTCGGAGGAGCTTTAAAACCATTTGACGGGACACTAAACCACCCTTTAAAACAGTTTTTTCGGGCTTTCTCCGCAATATCTCCCTTTTTCTTCTTGAAAGTCAACATTTTAAAGGTTTATTAATCTACTACACTTCAAATGGGATCGAACGAGATGAGGATCATACTAATTGGGTGAGAATTCTGGCCCTGGAAGCTTTAAAACGATTTGATGTGACATCAAGCCACCCTTTTAAACAGTTTTTTCGGCTTTCCTCCGCAATATCTCCATTTTTCTTCGTGAAAGTCAACGTTTTCTCGAAGGAGGGATGGTCGAATTAGTAGTGATAGTGACTCACCTCCTGTTATTAGGAACACAACTCGACGAAGGTGTTAATTGCAATAGGTGTCCGCGGAAGGTTTAATTCCAATTGCAAAAAGTTTAATTCAGTTTGCGAAAAGTTTAATTCAGTTTGCTAATGCTATACATGAGTACTTAAATGGGTCATTCTCTGGAAATAGGTTTTTTGGGGCCAAAATTTCCCGGTACCAAAGTCGATGTTTTTATTGTTTGTCCTTTCTAAAATTCCATAATTTACGGTGAGTAAACAGAATCTGAAAAATCTCAACATAGATATTCACATTTCAGGAAACACCCCATTTTGAGATGGATGAGATGACGAGGAAGGGAGCTAAGCGGTGAGGGAGCGAGAAACGAGTTCGTGAAACTGAAACTCAAACGTTCTGTGTTCTTATGAATAGGATAAATACAAAAATTTACCTTTTTACTTGCATTGTAATTGCAATTATTGTAATAAAAAAGTAAGTGTAATTCAGGTTTGGGAACTACAATTATTCGTAGATTGAGGGTACATGCACATGCTAATTTATTATTGAGACGAAGACAAAAAAAATTAAGTAACACTTTTCAAATGTTTCTTTAAAAGGAAAGTATGTTCAATAAAATCATAACGATGCGTTTCATATATAAATTCAGGGATCTCAGACGTATGAATTTATTTTACAAAATTCAGTTATGCGTTCATTTGTTCGTCTTGCGAAGAATTGTGCTTGAATTCACATAATTTCCGGAATTCTGGGAGGCAGACAGATGCTCAGCTCTATTTCCTGTACCATGAACATCCATGTGGGATATGAAAAGAAAGATATGTTGAGTATTTCGCTCTTTCAATACCGCTCCGATAGAATTTATATTCATAAACTGCCTGAGAAAGCTTGTGATTGGGCAGTACTTTCTACTTTGTTGAGAAAGTGAAATTCACTTTAATAACAAGACGACATAACGATGTCAATATAATGACTTCACCCACAACTTTCGGGTTGAAATCGAAATTCGGCACTATACGAGTTCAACTCGAAATTTGACGTTAATAGTATGTTAATAATCTGCCTGAGAAGGCTTGTGAGTGGGCATTACTTTCCACTTTGTTGAGAAAGTAAAATTCGCTATAATAACAAGTCATAATGATGTCAGTATGACCACGTCTCCCACTACTTTTGGGTTGTAATTGAAATTCGGCATTAGACAAGATAGATTCGAAATCCCGCGACAGTAGACTCCATGTTCATAAACCGTTGGAGAAGGCTTTGTGCCTTAAACCTGAGAAATGTTGAATTCGATGTCAGGAAGTGGGATGGAGGGGCTAATTTGGCCGATGTATTCAATTGCCGCCCATACCTACTAGAATCCTCAGCAGATTTAATGCTTCTATTTGTACGATTAAATATTTGGACTAGTTTAACAAAATATTTATAAGTGTTGATGATTACGTTTATACGTGTGATGATATAAATATCGGACATAGGGACTTTCCTGTAATGCATTACTTACCAATTCGAGCATTACCTACCGATGGGGATCGAACGAATGGTCGAACAGAACCCGACCGGTATCATTCAAGTCAAGGGACTAATTTCTTTGATTCAGAGAGAAATTATATTGATTCAAACTAAAAACCTATCTCAATACAGGGGTGCCCCCCCCCCCCCTCTTAGCTTCTTGACGCACCCCCCCCCCCCTCCTCTATGTAAGTTAGTACCCCCTCCCCAAAACAAAAATGTGAAAAATACTGGTAAGCACCCCTTATTTATCTAAAACTAAAAGAAGATTTATATAGCTATTGAAAATATTCAAACCCAGTCGGCAATAGACAAAACGGACTATCTTCTAGCACTTTCATTGTCATTTATACATTTCAGATTGAAAAACAAACCATTTTTAAATTGATTACTAGGTTCATTATTATTCACGTTCTATCTAGTGATGTGATATATTTTTGAATGTCGTCACGTTAAACACTGTTTCAATCAACTTTACCCCTCCCCCAATAATTTCAAAGACGCAGCCTGCCGTCATACAGTACTGACGACGTCGTCAGTAATGACATGAGACAAAATGAATTCAGTTTATGATACAAGTAACCCAGCTATGAATATAGTGAAACCTCCACACGTCAGACGCGGATATGATCTCCTCATGATACAAGGTACCTGGCGCCTCCACCAATATTTCAGTGCCGGATATAGGATATTTACAAGTTTCAAAAGAAGGCGTGGATTTTCAATAATAACCCTTTTTATTTTACAGCCTTTTTAAATAAATCTAACTCCAACTTATTCTACCCTATTTTTGCTAATGTCTCTCCTCTATACCTTACCTACGTATCGATGCCTCGATGTAAGGGGGGAAACCACGGGGCACTGGTTACCACAACTGGCCAATTGGTAGCAGCAGTTTGAATCATTACTGGGATCCTGCGACGGGAGCTATTCTTGATCCGCTGCTTAGTTGAGACTGAAGTTCTCTTGTTCTCCCGGAAAGGTCATCTGCTCGGACGTTTGACTTTTCCTCCTTCGAGCCGTGGGAGACAAGGAGAAGGTAGGTGTTTTCCTCCCAAAGCGTTACGACCTAGCCTTGGGTCTCACACTATTATTGTAGGAAGAAAATGTTATTTCATGCCTCACATCCGCAGAGCCAATCCAGTTTTCATAGTAATGAGGGTTGAACTTGATAATCGAGGAACAATTTTTGCTAGCCTTTGAGGAACAGGTGTGCTCCCTGAAACCTCGTGTGCTTTATTTCGGGCTCTCTCTCTCTCTCATTGGTCCATTCTTTGGACCCCCCTCGCCAAACTCACGACTCCACCTACTTCTCACCCGTCCTGAGGCTATGTTTATCGCGTGGACTTGAAACTCTTTTGCTCTTCAATGAGGATTCATGGGTAAATAGTATGGTAATATTATACTTATAATAGTACTAGTTTAAGAAATAGGTGAATAACACAATGGGGGAGTATAAAAACAATAGGCAAAGTAAAAAAATCGTATATTTCGTAGTTTTTTATCATTTTCATCTAATTTTTCATGGCCGATTCATTGAAGTGATCCTAATACCTACTCAAATCTCTAGCAAATTATCCTAACATTCTAGTTCGATTAAGAATTAGGCCTAGTTTCTGAAAATACTCGTTATGTGATTATAATTATGTTTATAAGTGTGATCCTATAAAAACCGGACATAGGGAATTAGCTGTAAAGCATCCCATCAGTTACCAATATGTTCATTATACGTAATGTATAAAGAAGAGTTTCAGATTAATACAAACATTTTAAACTGTTTTTGTTTCTCCAATTTTTATCAAACGTATTTTTTTTTCTTCAATTGGCATTAGCCGGAAGCAACAGCCATGAAGGATTTTATTACAAAAACAAATTATCTCTATACATAATCAATGATAACGGTTATAATAATGAACAAGCTGCAAATTAAACATCAATTCCAACTTCGATAATAATTTTACAAATTGCTTCATAAACAAAGTTCGATCTTGAATATACTTTTGATAATAGTGAACTGGTTTATCTGGGTGTTGTGTCACTACTTTTTTTTTTTTAAATATATTTTTAATATTTTATTTATTTATTATTACTTTTTGGCGTTAAAATTAGTTATATAGCCATGTCATTAAATGTTATTTACAATTATATATATTATATTGGTTTACACCTTTTTATTAGTTAAATATTTTGTTTCTTTTTTTAAATGCTTACATAATCGATAAATACATATTACATTAGATGTAATAAAATTTTATTCATACATATTATTATAATAACATGAAACATATCGTGGGGTTCCGGGTAAAAGTGACCAAGTAACATTTTTTCAAAATGAACTTTTTTTGTCGTTCCGGTACTAAGGAACGTTTTCTACTGTGTGTTGTTGCTAAGAAAGTTATCTTCAAACTGACGTGTAAAAAATACTTGAAAATAAATGTTACCTGCCTGACCCAAAAAGCATTATGTGAACAAATGGCATTTGAACTCAACCACCAAGCAGGAGATGGATTATAAATGTACTCTCGCTGTTGTATGTTAATGTTATCAATAATTTATATACCTATTTCTCTCTAATAACAATGATATACCTATTTTCTTAGAAAAGGTTCTCCATTACCTACCACTGTAAATCATACACAGTAAAAGTGATCAAATGGCAATAATTGCTCGTAGGTATATCATTTTTATTAGACGCTTTGCAGCACGATAAATTAACGAAAAAACACTATTCAATACCTCAATTTCAAGTAACTATCCGATTTTTTTCTTTGAAGATTGAATTGACCAAGTGAGAAGAGCTTGAAACTCCAGGCAGGCAAAATTCATCAAATAAGAGTTTTCCGAATAAACAGATCTCATTTAATCAAAAGTGAATTTTGAAGCACGATATCATAGGAGGGCACAAGCTACCTACGGCATAAACAAAAATCGAAACATAGTCCGATGAGACATCACACAACCAGTGTTAGTTGCAAATGTTACTTGGTCACTTTTACCCGGAACCCCACGATATGTAATACATAAAAATATAAATAACAAATGTATTTTCCTAAAGTCTTTTGCTCGAAATACAAAAAAGTGTGTAACTCCTGGACGGAAACCAACAAGTAATAAGTAAAACAACTTAATCTTCTACCACGAATGCATGAATGCACGTATGCATGATGTATGAAACAACATGAAGGGCATAGTGTGCACTTACCCTGTTTTACAAGGACAAGCATATCAGACAAAATTTCTACTTCCTGTAAAAGAATGCTGATATTGACGTCTATAACATTTCATATTCTACAGACCTGGAAAAAATAATCAAGGGCTACAAAATACTCAGCAATTCATATCGTTAACTGTATTAGGTGATTTTATAGGTTCACTTAATGTCAAACTTGTGAAATTGTGGCGTGCATCTATGCATGCCGACTTTCATTATCCACTCAACTAAATGCAGACTGCAGCGTGCGGCTCTCCAACAAAACCAGTACCGAAATAATAGCCACCTACTTCGCGAGGCAACTGGACCCGCGATACAGGCGTGCTTTGCGGGTTTGCATCCTTCAATTGAAGGTTACTAAGTAACGAGAAATTTCTTCCACGTTGGGAACGTGTAATAATTAATTTGTCCAAGATACATTCCGTAAAGACAATTTTACTTTGTGACAATTTTCGGGTGTCTGTGAAGTTTTCGTCTGGATGACGAACTTTTTACCAGTTCTAACTTTTTTTCACATCATGGGTGCGTACGAAGCCTATAGAAAGTTTTTTAAATTTCCACCTTTGAAAAGCAGTAAATCTTACTTTTTGTCACAATTTTACCCCACTGGGTAAAGTTAATTTTTGGCACAGGTATTTTGCGTTAGAAACACGTGCAAAGGAAATCGTGTCACAATGTTAAGTGATGTCTAACACCTGTTGACTACCAGAAATGTAAACACCCTTTCAAAAAACCGCAAGTCATGGAGACAAAAATGAAATCAATAAATAGATGAGGGTAAATTTAGTGGATTGTCAACAACAAAGGGACCGGGAACAAATGATTTGAGAATAAACTTGAGATTAAATGGTCTTTAGAGAGACAACTTTGGTCCGTAGTTTTTTTGAAAAGCTGTTTATTCAGTAGGAGCATTCCACAATCTTCCAATTGTCATCATCAGCTACTTAAAGCTAACCAAAATTGAAAATGACGAGGTTTCACTTATTGGTCTGAAGACTAAACTAGGTGAGATAGATAGATAGATAGATTGTTTATTTACATCATTTTACGTGTTACATTCTTCATTTGAAAAATAACTGATGACCGAGCTGGATAGTGTAACACTGTGGCCCAGCCCGGAGTTGGTTCCTACATCTAATTTTTGTAAAGTACTTTCCTATAACACCATATTTACACCACATTAACTGTTAAAGTTTAGATTTCACTTCCATAAAATGATGTAAATACTATACACGCCATTTATGTAGCTGCTAATTTTATTTATTCATTAATTTTAGTTCATAAAGTACTCATTTAGTAGTTTATCTCTCTAAATAGAAGTCTAAGTACTAATAGATTAGTTTATAGGTTTTTTTTTTAAATATATGCTGACTGTTTCTAATTTTTTCAAAATCTTTATCAACTATGTGCATGCCTCTGTATTTTGTCATCATTTGAGCAAATGTATTTTTTACTCTCGGCAACTTGAGCCTGTAAGATTTTGATTGCCTCTGTCTCACATCAGCAAAATATATATTTTTGTGTTTACGGATTAGTTTTAGCATATTTAATGTGTACAATTGGTGGACGGTTAACAGATTCAAATCATGAAATAATGTATCACTGGGATGGCGCCTGGGCTTATTGAACAATACCCTTAGGGTCATTTTTTGGATCTTAAAAATTTTGTCAATTAGGTACTTGAAAGTGTTCCCCCATATTACAATCGCATACTGTAAGATTGCCTCAAACAGCACCTGATAAATATTGATCTTTAGCTCATCTGGTAGAAATCTTATTCTATAGAGGGTATAGGCACATTTCCTCAGCTTTTGACACAGATTTTGAATGTCCATTTCATTTGAGAATCGAATGTCACTCTTAAATAAATTAAGCTATTCACTTTTGTTATTTTTGAACAGTCACACTGTAGGTCATTGCAGCTATGTAATGTCAAAGGGTCACCCGATGTTGATTGTGGGTCTGTTTTTCTTGCTATGTCCATGAAAACCGATTTCGCAGCATTGATTGTAAGCTTGTTGGTGTTCATCCATTGTCCTATCGCCCTCAAATCTTTCTCGGCATTTTGATGGACCTCCTGTCATGTTTGCCCGGAGTTTACTAGGGCAACATCATCAGCAAAAATGTAAATTTTCCCGGAATATTTTTGTGATGCAAGTTCATTCACATATAGGGAAAAAATAATCGGCCCGATTGAAGTGCCTTGAGTACAGCCATAAGGCAGTTTCGCTTTTCGCTTTGCCAATGTGGACTGCTTGTTCTCTGTCACTATTATATGATTTGAATATCTCCAATGCTAGTCCTCGAATCCCTGATGCTTCCAGTTTTTCAATAAGTTTTGCTTTTGATATAGTGTCGAAAGCCTTTGCCACGTCGAGGCACGTTAGAGTAACTTTTTTGCCTGCGTCCAAGTTTGAATAAATATCATCCGTGGCCTTGAATAAAGCGTCCTGTGTATTGACACCTTTTTTAAATCCAAATTGTTGTGCTCCTATGGTCTTTGACTTTTCCAGAAAGCTCACTAATCGAGTTTTGAGCAGTTTCTCCAATATCTTGGCAATAACGTCTATCAAGGAAATGGGTCAATAATTGTCTGGATCAGTTTTTTCTCCTTTCTTGAAAAGTGGTACTACTTTTGCCATTTTTAATTTCTGAAGGAAAACACCTTTGGAGATACCCAAGTTGTATAAGTGGGTTAGTGGATCAGCTATACTCTCCTACAGTCTCTAGGATTGTTTTTCATTAAAAAAAGAAAGAAAAAAAAACATGTACATCCCCTGTCAATCAAAGAAAGGAAATACCTGGAAGAAGACCCAATAACTTGAATCCTCTTTGTCTACCCTTCATTTGGGGGTGACTGTTCTTCCCACAGCGGAAATTAAGAGTCGCAATAGTGTGACGACGATACAAAACTTTTAAAATAAAGGTAAATGAAATAAATTCAAGGTGGGGATGAACCCAAAGTCAAAAATTGGTTTCAAGATGTTTATTTTGCCCGGAAGAAAAAAAGAAAAATAAAACATTCGAACTTTACTTTCAGTTCACTGTCGAAAGTAGGTAGGTATATTGTACAAAAAGAAAATTACTTAAACTTCGGTATTTCTCAGGGGCCTCACAGATATAGCCAAGACGACACGATCAGACGAAACAAAAAGTGAGGAAACAATCACTTCTAACAGTCTTTAGGAATTGTTTTTCATATCAAAAAAAAAAAAAAAAAAACATGTAAGGTAACGGTACCGGTAGTGGCCACAGTTAAGAATTTTTTTCTTTAGTTTTGACAATTGTGGGCCAACAGTAGTACTGACTTTCTTCAGCACTCATTTAGAATATAGCCCGACTCTTCCCTAACATATCCATTGCCTAAAACTATCAAAAGAACAATTTTTTCTATTTTTTATTAATTTTTTCTCACACCTTTATTTTGATCTAGTAGTGGCCACATCAAATTACGAAATTTCCAGTAGTGGCCACGTGCAAGTCTCAGTAGTGGCCACTTGACATTTTGCCCTCCTTACGTGTTTAATATCATTAAATTCAATACCAGATGAACAAAATTGATTCTATCCAGTAGAAGCTCTAGGATACAGCCCAACAAACGAGGAAACTAGGGACGGTCATATTGAGAAGTTTACCACAATTTCCAATGATGCTCTGCGCATTCCTAGTTCAACCTCTGACTACAAGATGACATGAGCTGTACCTCTTGCAAGTTTGAAGCCACTAGGAGACCGGGAATCCTTATTTCTCAAATATAAACTTTAAAATGGCCACTACCGGTGCCGTTACCTTACATCCCCTGTTAGTAAAAGAAAGGAAATACGTGGAAGATGACCCAACACCTTGAATCTTCTTCGTCTACTCTTCATCTGGGGCTGACTGTGGGGCTTCCCTGTAAAATTCAACTGAAAAAATTTTATTTGGTACTAGGAACATAGGGGATTTACGTTCTTTCCAACGGTCACTTAAAATTTGAGATTACTCTGGAAATGAGGGAACTATGTCCGGTTTAATGAAGTAAGGTCGATAACTCGAAATAAATCTTGAATCGTGAATAACTGAATACAAGCTTTTAAAAGAGCGTAATGGGTTTGGGAGAATGAGGGATATTCTATCGTCAGAAAGGCAATAAGTTTCGGACCAGGAAACGCAATGGCTTTCTGGAAGGAGAGAGTCTGCTGCGAAGCGAAGTGCAATGGTTTAGGGGGCAAGGCGCGTGAAGCTATCTTTTGGTTTATCAGCTTTTGGGTACTGGCAATTTGCTACTCAGATTTTGGGCTCTCTCCTATATTCCCTCTCAACACGTGTACAGCGTCTCAACAACTTTAACACAGATTTTGGGCTCCCTCCTATATTCCCTCTCAACACGTGTACAGCGTCTCAACAACTTGAATGCAGAATGCTCCAGTGCAAGGGATGAGCTTCAGCTACTAAATCCACGCAACGTACATTAAGGAAGGTTGCTCTTTTCCTCCTTCAATACGGGCTGCTGCAAGTCCGGATTGCCTCATCAGAACGACTAACGGTGTCGAATCATTTCGTTCGGATTTTAACCGGCAATTCTACGAGACCCATCCTAACATTCACTAAGTCATATCGGTCTTGAAGGATATTCAATCGGAATCAGATCTGAAAATGAACAGCATATTACAATGAATGCAAGCCACCATTTTATACCTACTCGCAGGATTTCCTGGGTACCTACCTACCCTACCTTGCTTACTTGTCCTTAACGAAACTCATTGCCTTTTTAACCGAAACCCATCGCGTTTTGAGCCTCGCTCCTCCAAACTCAAAGCGCCCTAAAAGAAGATTTATATAGCTATTGAAAAAATTCAAACCCAGTCGGAAATAGATAAAACGGACAATATTCTAGCCTTGTCATTGTCATTTATACATTTCAGATGGGAAAACAAAATATTTTTAAATTGATTACTAGATTCATTATTATTTACGTTCTATCTAGCGATGTAATACATTTTTGAATGTTGTCACGGTAAACACCGTTTCAATCAACTTTACCCCCCCCCCCCCCCCCCCCGGAATATCAATGACGCAGTCTGCGTCGTGACCCTCCCTTCCTGTGTGGGCACCCCTGGCTTGATCATTTAAACGCAAAATTGTGAGTTCACTATAATAGTTAAGCACTAACTATCTCGGACTTGTTTGTGGCTTTACTGATACATCGTCAATAGCTTTAGCAGGGCATGAGAAATAATTACTTCTAGAGGTGACATTTTGATATCCGGGGTTACGTTGTTCCATCAAATTACGTCAAACGTAATGCATTCCTCCTCTGCCTGAGTATTGTGGACTGCGGATGACAAGTCAACCCTCGACTGGACCCAGATCGACTGTCATCTGGGGGGAAGCTGCTATAAGAAATGAAGGGCTCGCGTTCCGGAAGGAAGTGGTCCGAAAGCCAGCCGATCCCGTAAATGGGAGAAGCCGAGATGGAAGGGAAAAAATGATTCCGAGGAAGGAGAGGGAGGAATAACACAACATCCTGCCCAGCATTGGGGCGAAAGAAGGTCCGCTCAACATTTTATTTATTTAGAGTTTATACCTAGCGGAGTCAGCACAAGTTAGGAGCCGTGTGCCTTCCCAAGATAGACTTTTTACAAACGGAGGGAGCTGACCATGCAAATGACCACATCGTCTTCTTCCCGAAATTTATGACGTTCCATTCTGGCCATTTTTATCTCAATATTTCATTTCCTGGTTTTACATTAGCGGCGGGCTCCCAGCGGGAAGGGTATTGTGTCCGTGACAGGAAGGGAATGACCCTTGTGTTGCGTCGAGCAAACCACCCTTTTTTTCTAAATTGGAGAAGAACCGGGGAAAAGGTTTCCCCCTCGTCCACCTCGCACGGGTAAAAATATGTCGTCCACCTGTCAGACCCTCTCAGTTTTAGTGGAATAAATACTAGCCGAGGGCTCTATGTAGTGTAGAATTTGTTTTTATGGAAGGGGAGGGTGGAGCCGGTGGATAAGGCAAAACTTGGGATCGAACCCTCCCATCGGGCCATCGGCTGTCGGTGGTGACAGATTGAATGGAGGCGATGACAGGGACTTGTCAGACGGGACAAAGTAAGGAAGAGAGGGTATTGTCCATCCAGCGGGCGCTTTTTTTTTTGAACCCCATAAAAATTACCCTCCCCTATTCAGGAGTGGGCCCGCCCCTCCTGCTGCAACCGCAGCAACTGATGGTATTTACCGATTGGATCCCACAGCAGCGTTGGTGAATGGAAAACCGCATATAACTGACTGCGTCTCATGAACTGAACGTAGAAGACCCTGTAAGTGCACAACGGTTTATGACTACCGTATTCGATACTATTTGAGGAGTTAAAAAGTCAAAACTGATTTCCGACTTATTGCATTTTTTTTTGTAACTCTTAACTTTTTTTGTAACTGTAAGAGTTTTCAAAACTCCAACATATCCCTATTAAAAATACAGTCCAAGTTCACCGTTTGTGACAAAACGTGACATGTCCTTCTCCTTACTCATTGTCAAGAACAGGGCACCAAAATCGAACATATCCAATGTGACGTTTGGGATGGAAATGGTTAGTTCCCTTCCCGATTCTAGAATCCGTCGCCTTCTGAGATGAGTCAGCCGCCTTCAAGTGTCTGAATCATCCTCTGAGCGTGGCGGGCATTACTGCATTCAGCTCAATCGAAGGGGCAACTATACCATTCTATCACCTCACACGTTGCTAGCCGAATGTTTATTTCCCCACATAAGCCATATTCCAAGAACTTTGAATTTCCAGGCAAGAAATTCGTAAGTGGTTCATTGTCAACAAATTTACCGTAACCATCAATATTATTTCAATGAGTCTATAAAAATATGAACCTTAATGAAGAGTTGTAGCTTTCAAATTTAAAAGATTCGTAAATTAAAATACCAGAAATAAAACTGAAATAAGAGTAACTTGTAATTTGTAACTGATGAATACTGATGTTCTAATTATTCAGATGTGGATTGCACTGTCATTCTCTAAGCGATTTCGATCTCAATTCTATTATTACATTCGTAATTTTCTGATGATGCCGAAAACGCTTCATTGCTCACAATCTTTCACCTGGATAGACTGTCATCATTTATCCCCTCAGTGCCGAAAATTGGCTTATACACGTCTTTCTTTTTTTCACTGTCGATGGGGTGTAAGTAGTAAAGGTATTACTGGCAATGGTGTGGATAATATTTTTTCCCCGATTCCAACCTCTTTTAAGCTTTTGATCCAGGCCGTCTTTAAATCCGAAAAACTGGTTTGCTTTCACATTAATCCTTTTAATTAACCTTTTCACGCCTTATCCGTGATACTTCTTTCGCCACTCTAACCAAAACAGTATCATTTTACCCTTGTTTATTGTAACGTTCGAATAAGATTCCTATAAAACACTATTTTATTGCACCAAAGAACTCATTGCATTATTATCATTGTGCAAATACAGATTCACGACAAACCAAAACGCCAGACTGATTAACTATCTGTTATCAGAACAGTTCCATGATTCACAAAAAATCCCGAATTCCTATTGGCTGAATGGACTTGTGAGGTTTTACTCGACCATCTTGTCTGGACATGTGTGGATTTGTTGGCTTTTGTCAGAATCACAGTGTTAATCGAGCTTTCGTAAGGAGGATCTACGAATTGTTCCGCTTTCTTATCTCGGTTGATCTTTCTTATGGTGCGATTCGACGAATTGGGACTCGACAGTCAGGGGCCGTCTCAACGATAAATAACCGAAATCCGATTTACCTTTAATTTCTGTTACTCTTAATCTCAATTACCTTTCTGATATAGTCCCTACTCCAATAAAATGACGGGGGCTGGAGGAGAACCCGACCCTGGTATCAGTGACAATAATAAACAATCACATAGTTACAAGAAAGAAGACCCAGGCCTATTCATAATATTACTTGAAAGCAATGATGATACCAAATCAGGCATCTCTATGATTCACCCAATGGCAATTGGTAAACGTATCCACCTTAAACACACCGAAATTGCCCCATATGTACTCAACATTACGAAAAGCGACCGGAATCGCTTGAAAGTATAACTATCTAATTTCTGTTCAGCAAACAAACTGCTTGAGTCACAAGCAATAAAAGAAAATCAAATGATCTGGAATCAAATTAAGGTCATAAGAAGGTCAAGAGGCTGTCAAAGACCTCTACAAGACGGAGAATGGGCTCAGGAGTTTCTGAAAAATCTGACCCCCAATGGAGCCCCGAACTGCAGGCCCGAGACTGCAGAAAACAAGATAATTTAAATGTAATGTAAACCATTGCTGTATAGTAATACCAATGCCAATAAATTAAAAAAAAAAAATAAATAAAATAAAAATCCGCTCCTAACCCAATAATTTTTTTTTCTTTTTTTGTGACTTGTGGGGTCTTATTTGAGAGCTCCTCATATTTGGAAAGGGAAGCTCGTGAACGTAGAGGATGCGTAAAGGATGAAAAGCAGTGGTACAGTAGGTCAGATAAAGTGGGATACCTGGCGGAATCCTTTCTGTTGGTTTTACCACGGAAGTGGCTGTTATGGAGAAGAATTTGCAGTAATCTGTTATAAGTCTCAGTTGCATAAAGATTCAGCATATCAAATATACCCAAACGTTGCCAAGTACATCTGACCATCTCTTTTTTTAACCTACGTCATTAAGTCGTTGGCTCTTCTGCAGCAGCCTCGAGCAGCCCAATAAAGTCTTAAAATCTTCGACCAGTTGGTCTCGTCAGGTTGTAATGTCACTCTCACGTCTCTGAGTTGCGGAAACTCAAATAAATGCTCTGTAGCCGTATTTGAAGTCGATTGGCAGAGAGAGCAGTGCAGGCTTCCCTTAACACTATTTTGTGAAGATGGGATTTCAGGTAATCGTGGCCTGTTAGGTGACGAAACCCTGCCACAGACTCCCTTCTTGTGTGGTGCAGTGGAAAGCGGTTCTCAGCCTCGAGCAAAACTGCCCACTTTTTTCCGCTGGCTGCTAGATGCTGAGCCTCCCCCATTTTCTCTCTTATGGCCTGCTGAAAACACCTCTTTGCGGTTCGATACGCAACCGGTGCGTTAGGCATTTCCATCTGGGAGCCCTGCTTGGCCAGTGTATCATCACACTCGTTACCCTAGATGCCAGAGTGTGAGGGAATCCATTGCATGGGCATTGAGATCAATGCATCCAAATGTGTATTCATGCCATTTACCTACTGAAGAAATTGTCAGCCTTCATTCATTAAATTATGCGGCATCAATCTACCCATCCAGTCAGGAGCTACTTGCCATCATGACCAGCATCTAACCTAGGGAGATAACATTTCATCCTCCTCTCGGAAGATTAGAACAACATTACATTTCCACCAACTCAAGCCTCTTCTCAGCCACTTCAAACTTCCAATCCATATAAAACTTTTCATGTAAAACGGTCCCCTCTTCATGTAAAAGTTAGACCTCTATGGAGGAGGCGATTGGTGTTCTCCATCGCGTATAAAAATCAATGGAATATAGGTCCACCGTTCAATCTAAAGATTAATATGATAATACTATATGATTTATGGTTATTATGGAATTTATCATGACACTTTACATTTTTTTAATTGATAATTTCAGAATTAAAATCAATAAGTAAATCATCTCAGAAAGCTTCAACACCGATTTTGATAAAGACATTTTTCTAGAATTTCGATTCTCAAATGTTCACAGTTGTCGTAATAGCCTCAATTTTAAAGAAAATTAAGTAAAATGTCAACTTTGGGGAAAGAAAAATGAAGATTCTGATACATGTAAATGTAGAAATTATTTGTGTCAATTTTGTCGGTAAATAAGTCACTTGGTTACTGTATGACTCGACAAGCATCAATGTGTCGTTAATTATCGATAAATTCGATAATAACCATAAACCATACAAAATTATCATAAATTAATATGATATAATTTTATTACCAATTCAAAAATAATCTGATAATAATGATATCGAAAACGATTTCGATATCACACTCAGTGATACTGGTACATTGATACTGGAATTGGGACATGTTGTGTAGTCGAAACAGTTTAATGATCGCCATTTGTGAGCAGTAAATGTTGTCCCATGTAAAGTTACATTGCTGATTACGATGATAATCAAATTTTATCGAATCGATCAGTATCGATGCTACGTATTAGGGCAGGACATATCAACTTCAGTTCTTTCAGTTCTTGATCGTCGGTAGAGTTGGACCTCCGTAAATTAGTCGCTCCGGTGTTGAAAGCAGTGAATTTGGGTTGTTGTTCCTTTATTGAGCTTCCCAAGTTTTCGATTGTGGGCAAAGCACTCGGTCTGCTCGCTTTAGGGAAAATATCAACATGTTTTCACGCCTGGGTCGGGAACTGTCGAAGGTCGTAAGGTGAGTCTCCAGATTTATGATGACACTAAACCGAAGTTGTACAAAGTTAAGCCGTTACCTTCGGCGTTAACAACAAAAGTTGAAGAGGAGATTGATAGATTAGTTTCATTAGGTGTATTTAAACTATAGTTTTTGGGCTCCAACGATAGTGGCCATCGTCAAAGCAAATGGGCCCATTCGCTGTGTTGATTTTCGATCAGTAATGAATCCGGTTTTAGAAGCAACTGCATACCGTTTATTCAGGTGTATCTGAAATGTTTTTAGATCATGAAGAATTTTTCAGTATTTAGGTCATTACCTTTTGAAAACCACACTTGACTCGTATTCAAGGCCCACAGGTAATGGGACCGTACTCGCCGCCGTTACCTCATTGTCTGTTAATCCCGTTCTTATTTGAAAATATTTAAAGCCTTCGATGGACTCCAAATTCCCCAAGCTGCTTTGCGCCGTAGGCTTTTCCCAAGCCACCCTTTTTCTGGCAAATGGTCAGTCACGCGTAGTCTCCCCCCTAGCACCCTGGGGTTTCCCGGGGTAGTTGTAACCCCGTCCCTGATTGGTTTCTACTATCCCCCTCTCTCTGCTCCCCGTGATTCCCCACTCTAAATTTTCTTCACTTCTCCTCCAAACCAAATGTTCCCGATTTTTGGTTAACAGAATCTGGAGTCAGTTCTCTCCTTCGTTGTAGCCGGCTCTTACACCCTTGTTAACTTGACTGACTTCATATCATAGTTATTAAATTGACTTCATTTTCCTAATTAAGTAGTGCCATAGCAGCAAATTTTGTGATATTGTTGGCTACCCCCGAAACCTCAACTTTGGCAGTAGCGCCCTAAGGTTTCATTCAATAACATCTGTATTTATTTCATTAGTTCACTGTATCGACGAATACTAGCCTGATTGAATTATGTATTTCCATACTCGTTGATTGAGCATGTACGCATTCATTTGGAATACAGCCTCCATCAGTTAACCGCACAACCGTTTATATCTTCCCTGGGTTCACCTCAACACCGTTTACCACAAATCGACAAGAATGCAAAATTCTGGGAAGCAAACTTTAATTACTAGTAGAAACATATCAGCAATTCTCTACTTGTATAGTCTTTAGACGTTACAAAGAGCAGCTTCACTTGGTACAAGTCAAAAAATTGGTAACGAAATAACAATAAAATTAACACTGCTTAAGGTAAAATAAACTCTTAAAATATTGTGAAGGTAATGTAGTATTTACAAGAAAACGTTCTGGTACTTGAGTGCTAAGAGAGAATAAATAGACATAAAGTTCCCTCCCGAAAATAATACTTTGGTTGGAAGAAATGTAAGGGACAGATTAATTGGTTAAAGTTATAAAAGAGAAAGAGGGGAAAAATGGAAACAGGAATCAGGGGAAAATTCTTATCCAGTGTGTCTAACATTAATTACAGCTTGCAGAAATAAATGTACTGCTTGTTTCTTTGTTGGCAAGTTGAGTATGTATAGGAAATGGCCTAACGACTATGTGTCTGTGTCAAAATGGACAACCTCTCACCTCTAAAACGTGGACACTCGCAAAAGAAATGGATGAGAGGGCCACATGCAACCAACCTCCCATCACTACCACCAGTAGTTCCTAAATTCCTTCCCACAGAGTTGAAGCTGAATTTATTCCCAACAATGTTCAGAAAATTGAGTGAGAAATTCACTAAACATGCAAAAAGAAGAAAGAAAAATCGATTCCCGCTTCTAAGGACACAACCTTGATTTTCCTTATTTATTGGCGTTAAATCCAAGAGTTTTTACTGACACTTGACCAGAACTAGAAGTGAACCCCTGCAGACGAACAAACCTCACCTGACTGGGATGGTGGCTAAAGCTGGGGCAAATCGAAGATACTTGTTCGGTACTCAGCCTCCTTAAAAAATGCGAACTGATATATTCCTCGTACTATATACATATAAGACTAAGACAAACTCAAGATCCAGACAACCAAATAACGTGAAACCCCGCTCTGGTCTCCTCCAGCAGAAATTAGTGCTCCATCTGCCTGTTCCGAGCAAACCTCATTTTAAACCCGAGCAAAGCCGGGTACCTGCAGTAACTATTTAATATTCCTTGATGCTGTTATAAAATAGCAACTAAAATATGGTTATACATGCTAAGTAACAGAATCCAACTGGAACTCTAAGCAATGGATTGGAAAGCTTATAGTGACATGCTTCTCTGACATTCAAAGCACAAACTTACAGAAGTTTGTGACTGAACTGGCTCTTGTCCTCACATTACCTCTTCTTGTATTAATAGTTCGGTACAGAAAATTGGAAAATGAAGAAAAAATACGGATTTGATTGATTATAACTTCATATATTTGGAAGGTTACTGTGCACATGATACCAGTTCAAGGTTGTCTCTTGTACCGAGGAATTTTTGACACGGAAATAAGGAAGACATCAATGGACCAACTTATTCAGTCTACTACATACTTAACTTCAACTTAAAGTCATCATATATGTAAATTAAATAACTTCAATTATTAATACATTTAATTTCTACATATGCTCATCTCATACACTACACAGAATGTCGTGTGCGACTTCCCTTCTACGTGCCCTACAACCTATTTCCGACCAAAAGTGCCTCCTAGAGTTTTTTCTTTAGCGGCTTCGTTTCCAAGTTATTTCACTTAAAATTTTTTTCGTGTTTTCCTCCTCACGCCACTAAAATTTCCAAAACTTCTTCAATTCGCACGAAATATTCAAATTTAAGGGTGCCGTGATAAAGAGCGGTAAATTTGCTGCCTTTTTGACGCCTACAAATTTTTTCCAAGAATTAAGGGACGAAAAAAAGAGCTCAAAAATTGAATTTTGTCAAAATTTCCAAATTACCTAATTTTTAAACGTTTTGTGGTCCTATTAGTTTTTTGTAGCAGGGCTGTGCACACCGCCTAAAACCAAAAACGTGAGCTCCAAAACTTCAGCTTTCTAATGAACTAACCAAACCGATTTAGATTTAACTGTAAAAATGAGGTTTTTGCGCAAAAATACTTGTTTTTTTCAGGCTTGAGTTTTTCGGAATCGAACGGGGACACATCTCCCCGATTGCCTAATAACCCTGACTATTAGGAAGGTATTTGGTGATTTTTTTTTTTTCATTTTAGGGCGGGGGATTGGAATTCAAAGAATTTTAATTTTCAGTCTGTAGGTAGGTACTCTATTAAGTTAAGTTGTTCAAAATTAAGTAGTTGTTGTTACGAATTAAGTTGTTAAAAATGTCCTCGAGGCCTGTTCGTCGGAACACTGCGTCGACGCTATCTCGGAGCTGTCTATGATATCTGCGAATGTCGTCCGCACTCTCGAGAATAATATGAATCAGGTGGGATACTCTTGGACTCAATCCTGACCTCATATTTCAAATTTCTCCAGAGATAAGGGTCGAACTGCGAAGTGGCCATCTGACAGGTCCATTTTGTCCTCCTACTGCCTTCCATCACCCCCATCAGCAATTCAATTGACAAATAATGCAAATCTATCGATAAAACAAAATAACTGATAACAATTAATTCAGCTGACTAATGAATTGAGTCATCCCAAACTAACATCCATCCCCCTCCCTTACTTCCCTAGGTATCTAATCGGTGTATGTTTTCGATCGTAAGCGGCCCATCAAAGGGCCACTTCGCAGTTCTGTTCCTTATCTCTGGGGAAATTTAAAAACCAATATGCATGAGGTCAGGATTGAGTCCAGGAGTATCCCACCTGATTCAAATTATCCTTGATAGTGCAGACGACATTCGCAGAAATGGCAGACAGCTCCGAGATAGCGTCGACACGGTGTTCCGACGAACAGGCCCATAGGCCTGCAAACCTACCCCAAAATGGAGTTCATGTTTGGACGAACACGCCCGATAATGAAAGAAATACCACCAAGTACCTTCCTATTAATCAGGGTTATTAGGCGGTCGGGGTGACGTGAGAGTGCCCCCATTCGCTTCCGAAAAACTCAAGAGTTACCCGGAAAAAACACTTATTTTGTCAGTCAAACCTTATTTTCACTGTGAAATCCGACTACTACAATCAATTTGATTAGTCCATTAAAGAGCTGACGTTTTGGCGCAGTTTTATTCGGTCTGCACAGTCCTGCCACGAAAACTAATAGGATTACATAGGTTTGGAAAATAGGTAGGTAATTTTGAAATTTTGACAAAATTTAGTTTTTGGACTCTTTTTTCGTCCCTTAATTCCGCTTGGAAAAACATCTTTAAGGCATCAACAACTGAAATAATTCGGAAACGAAGCTACAGAAAAAACTCTAGGAGGTTTTTTATTCGGAAATAGGTTGTAGAAACGTAGACAAGCGTCGACCGCGTTACGACTCGCGTTATACCCTATACATAATTGAATGAAAACAAACTTGGATATTTGGAAAGTATGAAGGCTTGGGGGTGAGGAAAGGCCGTTTTCTTCAACGAGTTATATATCCAGGGGTGCCTACGGAGGGGGCTATGACGCAGACTGCGTCGTTTATAATAATGAACCTAGGAATCAATTCAAGTATGGTTTGTTTTTCTATCTGAAAACGTATAAATGACAATGACAGTACTCAAATATTGTTTTACGATTTTGCTTTGGAGAGGGGGTACCAACTTACATGGGGGGGGGGGGGGGGGCTGGTTCTGAAGCCCAATTCACACTGAACGGACGTGGCGGTGACGTGAAAGGGCGTCATGACTCAACAGGTATCGCGAAAGCTAACATCAATTTGTTATATAGTGACGAAGAAGATCAAGATCTTCTGGATTTGGAGTTACTCGCTCACCTGAACCAAAAAAAGAGGAGCTATTGGGTTCATCCGTTGTGGCTGAAAAGGGGGAAAGAAAATAGAACGTTCGATGTTATGCGTGAGATAAGTAATTATGCTGGTACATAATTATATGCAAATACATGTACATAATTATATGTAAATTAGTAATGCTGCACCTATCTATAATATTTAATAGTCTTTAGGAGACAAATTAGGTCGGTAGTTTTTTAAGAAACTGTTTATTCAGTAGGAGCTTTCTACAATCTTCCAACTGTCATCATCAGCTACTCAGATCAACAGCAACAAGGTGGTCCCAGTTGATCGTCAACCAAACACCACTCAGTTTGTCCATTTGTCGAGTGGCCCGGAACTGGCGAGACTCTTCTCCAACGCCACGAGAGACGGCAAACGAACGTGGCAGGGGCAGGAAAGTCTCCGCCTGCGCCACGTCACTTCTGTTTGCGTTGACCCATTGCTTTACATGGAAGGACGGGGAAGCGACAAAAGTCAGTGCCACGTCTTCGCCACACGTCCGTTCGGTGTGAATTGGGGGGGATTCGGAGCAATAACGATTAAAATCATCTTAAGCCTTTAAAAGAGTGTTTTAGAGCCATTATACCTTCGAATTAACACCCTGTTTCCGTCTATGAGAGTAGAAAAGGGAAATATTTGGCAAACAAAAATGATGACTAGCCCCTCAACTTCAGGTAAATTTCAGTAGCCAAACTTTAATAATTCTAATTAGTAATTTAATGAGCAAATCGTATGGTTAGGTGGGTGGAAAATCGGCGATTTAGGCAGAATTTAGGCAGGGATCCCTCCCATTCAGGCATTCTGGAAGGATATTGCTAAGACGTTAAAATGATAAACTAACTGAAGTATCGAAAAAGAAATACTTGGAAAGGTACCTCTATATTTATAAGTTGCATTGTTGGGTGGCACTGTTTTTAGGAAATGCGGAAGTACGTTTGTTCATCAAGGTTTTTCAACGGTTTGCCCACGTAGTTCTTCCATTGCTCTGTCGTTCACCACACTCCTTAGATCTTCTAAAACCTCCTTGAAGGTTTTGCTGTTCTGCATCGAAACAGCTCTTCTCGCGTGCAATGTCAGTCTACTTTTTTCCATGAGGTTGTTCGGTATTCCTCCAGCGTTGGGAGCTATGCCCAGCTCCATGAGCGCAGCTTCCAGGTTCATCATCACCTCTGCCCTGCCGGAGTTCTCGTTGAGCACGTCTTCTTCGATCTCCTCCCAAGACGGCATTTTCAGGTCATCGATCGAATCGCCTACGAGATCACCAGTCGATATGAACGCTTTGTCTTCTACGCTAGAACTCGAAGCCGTGGAATCACTGTCATCTTTGAACAACCACGAATCACTAGTGTCTTCATACGGAATCATAATGCTCGAACTGTCGCGGCCTAACAGTCTAGACTGAAACAAACTTCTTGAAACAGGTTTCTGAAAAACATAATTGCCGAGTGAATCCCTGTTGCTTGCTTTAGAATTACATTCTTTCAACTTCGAAGAAGGAATTTTTGATTCTTCTTCGTTAAATTGAATGCTCAAATCCAACTCAGAAGTGATGGCTTCACTATTGTTGCCGCCAATATGTCTCGTTCCATCGACATTTTCTGTATCAAAAATCTCTTTAACGTCGTCTACAAGATGTTTCCCAGTCTCCAACAGTCTAGATGTTTCGATTACATCTCCAGATACTACTGCTGAACTAGTATTGAAATTCACGGATTTCAAACCCATAGCATCTGTCGACATAAGATGAGACAATCTACTGTTCGGACTCTCAGAAATATTTTTCTTTTTCGTACTAATCAAGTTATTACCGCGGTATTGGTTGCTCGTCATTCCTTTGAGTTGCGTGTCGCTTGAGTCCAGAAATGTCACCAGCTGTTGGATCCTTTGAGTTGGTTGGATTTTAACCGAAGATCCTTCAAAATGCTTACGGTTTTTGTGGAACTTCAGATGCTTTTCACTAATGAATATTTTCCCGCAATCCGAGCATACAAACTGAGCGCCTTCAACTTTGGCGGCCAAAACGATTTTCAGTTTTTGGTCCATTAAAACACACTGTTGATTCAATGAACTCAAGTTTCACTATGTAAACAGTCCTAAAGTGAATAACAACTATCCAGGATCTATAATCAACTGCAGTTTCGACTTGACAAGGGGCCCGAATACAGACTAGGTAAGTTATTTTATGCCTCGAGGAAAGAACCGCGTAACTCCCGTCAAATGTGTGGGACCAGCTGTTTGTCTGTTACCATAGTTACAGTGCGGTAAACATGCAGTCACCTTCTTGGCGGGAGGAGGGAAGCGCTCGACGCGCGACCTAGGAAATTCCCATTGAAACAAGGGGTTCGGACGAACGCCCGTAGAGTGAAGGCAGTGTCGTTTCTTGATCATCATCGACCCTCATGATTCATTATTTCTAATAAACTGAATATAAAAATGTCCCAGTCATTACAGTCATACTTTCAGAATTACTTAAAAAGATTTTCATTAAGAAAATGTAGGCAAATTATTATTCCAAAGTAATTATAGTATCAGCAATTGAGGTTAAATGGGACTGCTCCATGTTGAAGTCAAGTTGAAATAAGCGGTGATATTTAAAAATCTATTCAAAACTTTAATTTGGGTAATGGAATATAAGGTCTTCGATAAATTCTTATTTATATATTTCCCTCCCCACCACCCCCTCCAGAACCATCCCCACTTCACCCCACCTACACTAACCCTCCCCACCCTGCCTTCCCCTCCGCCCCACCACCAAACAACATGATGTGGTCGGGTACCACAACAGTAAACCCCCTGGGCTTCTGAATTTTTAAATCACCTGAACTACGAGCTCCCTCTCTCTTTTTTCTACACTGGTTGACAACTGGAGGCCAACTCCCTTCTCGTTTCAATATTTCACTCTAAACCATACAATGAACTGTACACGATAAACTTACCCATCCTAGTCTATCGAATAGTAGCGTTAATTTAACGAATTTTCTTGACAAATGAGGACCTTTTGATTTATTATTCAATAATAAACCATTGTGATCGCTCTTGAAAAAAAAAAAAAAAAATTCTACCCCCCCCCCCCCTGAAAATTTTATGGTTTACGTTTCAAATGGTGTAGAATCCAAATCTGCAATAAAAATTTTTCCGTCCATCCGCCGTACGCACGATTTCCCACAAACGGCTAGAGCAAAAAATCTGAAATTTTCAGGAAAAATCCACGTTGGTCCGACAACGCCCCAATTCTTTAGCCAGCTCTTACACTTAATTTAAAGTGCCCTTTAAGGGTTATCAAAGTTTTTTAAAATCCCTAAAAAACCTCAAAAAAGTCAAGGCGGCCTAAATTTGTGCTTTTTTGGAAGAACTTCCCATGAGGAATCGAATGAGCCCCTCCCCAGGTCCGTAGCTCAAACCATTCCCGATGTATGGCCCGATTTATGGTGCCAAAATTTGCATCCACATTCACTAAATCACTAGGTTACTGCGATCAAAACTTTTTTAATTTTAAATCACAGTAACCTAGTGATGTAGTGAGTGTGGATACTGGAGTGAACTCATAAAAGGGTTTATAGCCGATACACGGGTTGAAGAATTCTGAAATGCATGCTCCGTGTTACTAAATTTAAAATTTTCAAATAAAATATTTTTCCATTGTAATCGCTTTTGAAAAAAAACGCTGCAAATTCTTTCACTGGGGTTTAATATTCAATGATTCATGATTTGAATTTCTACCAAGCTTTGGAGTGTTCGTGTTTCACAGGTGATAGGGCGATTATTGAATTTCAGGAGGCAAACAAATATGATCAACTGATCAATCCAAATAGGTATTTTGGTTGAGAACCGATTTAAGTGCTCTATGCATTTCTCCTGAAATTCAATAATCGCTCTATCACCTGTGAAACACGCACTCTCCAAAGCTTAGTAGAAATTCAAATTATGAATCATTGAATAGTAGACCCCAGTGGAAGAATTTGCAGCATTTTTTTTACTAAACATCATAGATTCATTCCCAATCATTTTTCAGGAAACCCAAAAAACCGCTGTACGTGTTCAACTCAATGTCTTTAAAAATTGAATAAATGGTCAAAATCGACTAGGGTTTCAAGATATGAATGTTTAATCAGAAATTCTTCATGTTTTTCACTCTGTTGAGTATGAACCAAAGAGTGGTGGATATATCAACTTTTGTTTTAAAAAAAGGGATGTATTAAGTATTGCGGAAGTCATAAAATCTAGAAAAAGCTAACTTTGAATTGAAAATTTCTTAAACAATAAAAAAAAGGTAAATTTTGGTAAATTACAATGTGGATACACTTGTCATCTGAACAGTCGGAATGTTTATCGTCGTTACGGCATGCGGGATAGTTGTAGATGAATCAGTCTTGGTCACATCAGCATTTTGGAGATCGTCATAATATGCTATAATGTACCATCGAAGATCGGGGTTGTCTCGTCAATTTTTTTCCAAAGTGGGTTTTCAGGAGAACAGTGACACCTTTCATCTTCTCCTTTGAGTCAGAGTATTTATTTGTGGCACTTGGGGAAAAATCACAAAAAAGCCATTTTTTTCCCCCACAATACTTCGGAAATCCTCAGTTCTGCTACCGAATCGGTAATTGGTACATCGTACTATAGTGGAGATGGTATTTTCCCTTGCCTTCATTTTCTGTATGATGACAGGTTTGGCGTGGCTAATCCCTTTTACTTTTTGATAAATTTTTTCAAGACCTTTGATGTCAAATACCACTCAGTCTTGCTCCAAAGTCTCTTGTCCCTATCTATGAGTACCTATCTTGAACAGTCACCAAGAAACATGATGAGGTTGTAAGCCATTGCCATCTGCTGGTGAATGGTGAGACCATTGTAGAAAAGTATTCATAGTTTTGAGGATGGATTCATCAACTTCTGCGAAATTAATTACATACTGAGGTGGACGAGAAGTAGGAAATGTCTAGTTTTCAAGCCAAACTATTAGAATACATAAAAACCTGTATTTCCTGAAGTGGAAAAAGGTCCTCAAATTATGCTATTGCAGAGGCTCCATAAATTTTAAAATTTGATTTTTCTTGGTCAAAATCAATTTTGAATCATTTGATGAGGCAGAATTCCTCATATGTATACAGGGTGTTTGGCATGATGAAACTTCAGGATCGAGTCAGCTAATTTGGAAATACTTTTATCACTCAGCCTTTTTTTTTTCTTAATCCATCCCTTTTATTTGCCTATACGTCAAAGTTATTTCGTATTTTCGACCTTACTTCGCTGAAATGGCCACACCTCCCTTAATTTACTAATAAATTAATTTCTAAATTATATCGTTGAAAAGAGCGTTAATTTTTCTTCAATTTTCATTGAATACAATTTACTCCTTAGGTTTTGAAAATATGGTCTCTCTACAGTTAGAAAGAAAATCACCGTTCCAAAAGTTACATTGTTTACTGCAATGTGAAGGGACACAAAACAAAAACGCACAAGAAATGGAGAAGACGCTTTGTGATCGATTAATTATTAATGAAATCAATCAGCTATTGATTGGTTAATTGATTATTACGGAGAGCTCTGCACCTGAATTTGTTGTGACAGCTGACATTAGCCGGCCGGTAATTGTTTCCGGATGATCCCGAACAACCCCGAAAACTTCCGAATAGCTCTCGAGCGTTTTTAGGACACACTTTTGGGGAAATCAAAATTTTTATGATTTTCCAGAGGGAATCCGGACTGTTGGATGCCGGACTAATGGACTTCTAATGTACTCCTAACTTCTTTTCACAGGTTTTTTGTTGTATCATCCGCAACAGAATCAATCTTCTTTTTAGAAAAAAAATGTTATTTTTGTTCTCATACCATCACCCTGCATTACTGGACCTTCATAGACCAAGAATGAGGGCTTCTCAGTTTCCAACGTTCAACATGACCAGATTACAATATCTAGTTCTGTTAGTGGTTGAAAGAACTTCGATTTTGTTTGGTTTCTGAGATATAACACTTTTGAAACGGCAGTGTCCGGCAGCGGTGGATTTCAAAGTAGAGAAGCAAAATTTTGAACTAATATTCCGGCCTTCATCCATTTTTGAAGTTTTTAACTGGAGTCCAACTTAGCTCGGAGGTGGCTATTTTGTCAGCTATCGGAGCGCAAATTAGTCAAAGAGACTGAAAGCTTTTGACCGACATTGTCTGCTCTCCATGTAACCGGCTTCTTTTCGTCGGATGACCGAGCAAAATGAGATTCCCACATGATCCTATTTCTCGCGGACACAATAGGGGCTTCATCGCTCAGTGCGTCTCCAAGTCGTGCTGTGAGTGCAACCTTCGAAATCATCTGCAAGATGGCCAGGTACTACTTCCAATTAAACATCAGTTCCACAATAAACATCCACCCTCGCCAACAACACCCCATCACCATATTATAATGCAGCCGTTTTACCAACCCTTGGGGAATATCGCCTTGGGAAAATATTGGAATATTCTCATTCGAGCCCAATCCCCATAAAAGGTTGCTTGGTGGTAGTTTGAATCGAAGAAAAATTCATCATTAAATTTCAAGCTTATTAATAAAGCACACATATAATTAAAGAAAAAATAAAACCACCTAAAACATCCGCATAAAACCAACCTATTTCTGAATTATGATTATGTACATATATATGATTGGTGGTAACTATTGTACAGGAGTTTCGTGCGTACCAAAAGAACAACGTACGAAGTTTTCCAACATCGTTGATTTCGTTTGGCACCAAAAACCTAACCGAGGGTTATTTAACAATGTTTTCAACAAATGTAATGTATGTCACGCGTGTGCTACTAAGGCAAATTTACACTGTCTTTCTAATGGGGATAAAACCCCAAATAAAAAACTGAGTTTTTCATTTCGCATTCAATTGTCGCAATCTGATAGATGTACTGCTCAGATTTTGAAAAGTTTCAAGTATGGTAATTGAAAAAATATATCATCTTGGAAGGAATCGAAAACGATAATGGAGCAAGGGTGTATCAACAAAGCAGAATACACTACTTCATATTCGGATTTTGGCTCAACAACCGGGTAATGAAATTTACTAAACATTTAAGAAAAAAATTAAATATTAGTTCAGAATATTTCAGTTTTAATATTTCCAAATATTTTTTTTTTTTTTTTTCAAAAAAAGATCTAGCAATGTCACTTTTAGTGAGAACAAATCATCTAGCGACCAACATATCATTAATTTCTAGACCAGGGTGGAAAATTATACTGGTCTGCCAACTTGCCCATTTCTGGTCGATTTTTTTATGCCGAAATTATCTTATGTCTCAACTACGATTCAGCTCAGAGTTTCATCATAACTTAAAGATTTATGTGTAAAATTATATTATCATTACACGTATAAATAATGTAATACGTCACCAACAGAATAGTGCAGAACGTTTTGTTTGTTAATTCACTCGAGTGAACCACTAGATTCGACCAGAAGTTTCTATAACTGCGTACAGTTGCTCACTAACAGTAAAATATTGCACAATGTTACCGGTGTACGGCTGATAATATACAATAAATTGGTGACTATTAGATACAAGTATATGCTACAAGTACCTATCTATACAGGGTTTCCAAGAATTAATAGTACAGACTTCTGGAGTCGATTCTACAACTGATTTAGAACAAAAAGTGCTTCTTAAGGCGGAATTCATGGTCCCTACTTTCGGGAAGAAGTGCTCAAGTGAAGCTGTGAGGTCACTGACTTAGGAAATGATCAAGCAAGTGCTTGAAAAATGAAGGTAGGTCTGGACCAACCTGAAGCATTTCCTTTCTCAAATTTCTTTACTTTTTTGAGTAAGGAAAAATCCTTACTTGAGTCACGTGTATGAAATCCGCCCTAAGACATTTTTTAGCGACTTCTTTTCCGAGTTATTCCACGTTCAATCTTTTCCGTGTTCCTGACTCCAGTCACGAAAATGGCCATAACCTCTTCAAACTAAAAACTGAAGCCATTTTTGAGAACACGGTTGGAAACGGCGTTAAATTCACTATCTTCTTAGGGCAAAATAAAATATTTTCAATATGGCTTTGAACGTGACAAGTTAGTCTGAAGATGATTTTTTTTTAATTAGTGGGAAAACGTCTTTATCCCATGTTTTCTCTTGCTCACAATAACCAGGTTTTGTAATTTCCATATCCCACGAAAAACCTTCCCTGAATCTAATCTTTCAAACGGTGTAGCATAGAAAAAACGTACACATGCAATTGTTTAAAGAAAATAATGTTTAAATGCTGAAAACGTGGTTTCAAACCGTGGAATCGATGTTTTACGCCAATAATTGAGTTTGGCGTTGAATTTCAAGTTTTTTTTTAATATTTTGTTCCACTGAACCAAATGGTGACTCTCTCGAGCCTCCGTGCTCAACAAATAAGGGATCAATCACCAGGTAAAAATTTCGATTATTGAGATACCGTCCGTCCAAAACTCGAGTACCCTTTGATTCAGGGCTTCCGACCAGGGGAAAAGCCGCGACAAGGCTCAAGTTTGAAAACAGGAAAAATGGTTGGTTGGAAATTAGTTGTAGAACACTTGGGAGAGCGACTCACGTTAAACTCTGTATATGCTTCGAGTACCTATAGATATAGCATCTCCGAGTCAAATTCAACCTTTTACAACTCAAATTAACCTGTTCACCATTATTGAGAAATTACGAAAAATACGCACGAGCCCTAAATTAGTGCCAAATGCTTGTACGGACTGAGTCGACGAAGTTATGCAAACCCATTTCAATGAAAACGGAGTAAAATAGAACGTTGTCTATATTTCCACGAAAACGATGGGTTATTCAGTTAAATCGATTTCGACGATTAGGTCATCGTCAGTGACAAACATGAACTGAAAGTACATCACAGATCTTATACAGCGTCCCATCTATTTAGGTCCATTAAGGAATTACAGCCATACGGTGCGAGCTACAAAAAAATTGAACCGGGCCTTTTCTTTAGTATTTTCGCTCTGCTTGAAGGTGGTGGAACCAACCGAGGTGGAACTTTTTGCGAACAATAAAATCGACGAATTCTTTTAGGAAAAAAAAACCGTTTTTATCCAATTATCTTCAATACTTTTTAGATTTTGACCACATTTTTGAAATCAACATCAAATTATCTATCAACAGAAGCCATTTTCTATAATCAACTAGAAAATCTAAGACGTTCACAGCTAAAGCCAGGAGACGTCCTTCAGTCGCGACCAGGGGTGAGATGATGCGTCTTATACAAAATAACCCACATTCTTCGCTCAGGAGCTTATGTCGTACGTCAGGAATCCCGAAATCGTCGATGCATCGGTATTTGAAGTCTGAAAAGTTTCACCCTTATCATGTAAGCATTTAACAACCATGTGTACTACCGATTTACTACCACTTGATGCAAGAATTGAAATATCAATCCGCTGATAATGATTGTTGATGATGGAAACTGGCTTCTGTTGATAGGATATTTTATGCTGATTTCACAAATTCGGTCAAAATCTAAAAAATGTTGAAGATAATTGGAGAAGAGCGTTTTTTTTAAAAAGAATTCGTCGATTTTGTTGTTCGCAAAAAGTGAAATAACTCTGAAACGATGTTTCTAAAAGAAAATTTCAACGATTCATTTTCTCTTCCAAATTCAGCGTAGAATCGAAAACTAGGGCGGGCAAGGAGTAACCTTAAGTTTCAGTCGAACATTTGAGGCACTAAAACATCAAAAAATGAAAAACGGGTTCTACTACTTTCAAGCAGAGTGAAAATACTATAGAAAATGTCCGGTTCAATTTTTTGATAGCTCGACAGTATGATTGTAATCTATTACTTGTAAAATATATATATTGCTTGTAAAATATTACTTACAAAAAACAAATCAAATAAATGCTACTAACCCCATTGAGTAAATTCGTGCCGGGAGAGGAGCTGTATATCAGACGTTTCGCGACTATGCTTTATCAATGACATATATATATAACTTGTAGTAGTGGGTCTACTACGAAATTAAAATTCACGTTAGAAATCGAAGATCACAAAGGTCAACTTCCATACCTGGACATGATAACGAAAAAAAACCAGATGGAACCATTGGGATAAACTGGTGGAGAAAACCACAAAAAACAGATCGCTACCTAAACTTTAAATCACACCACCCTCTAAGCCAAAACATAAATGCAGCACTCAATTTAAAACACAGGGCAATTAAACTTAGTGACCCAAAATTCCAAAAACAATTTCCCAAAATCCTCAACAAAAACAATTCTTTTCAATAGCCCAAAACCTATAACCTCAAATCCTCTAGCAATAAATCTGGATCATACCCAAAATGGATCTCAACTAAACCAAGAGACCACAGAACCTCCAACAATCCCTTGCAACTTTAGAAGTATGACATATGTGAAAGGGTTGTCTGAGCAGCTAAAAAAAAAACATTTCTAAAAAAATAAATTGCAAAATAGCTTACAAAAATCAAAAAACTCTA
Organism: Creontiades dilutus; assembly: GCA_031894815.1. Classification (NCBI taxonomy): domain Eukaryota; kingdom Metazoa; phylum Arthropoda; class Insecta; order Hemiptera; family Miridae; genus Creontiades; species Creontiades dilutus. The sequence goes on along the minus strand of JAVIWC010008988.1, from coordinate 788,376 downwards.
AATAGTCTTATTTACTCTAAAACAAAATCAAAAATACCCATAATGAATAAAAGTAACATAATATACTCTGTAGAATGCAAGGACTGTCAAACCAAGTACATAGGACAAACAGAACAATATTTATCCAACCGTCTCTCACAACATAGATCCGATATAAATCACAACAACGATAGATGTGCATTAGCCCAACATTCTTTAGCCAAGAACCACACATTTGACTTTGAAAAGACTGAAATTAAAGATACAGAATCAAATTTAGGAAAGAGAAAAATAAAAGAAATGGCCTACATAGTTAAAACCCCAAACACTTGCAATCTAAAGACCGACACAGCCAAACTCAGTCAGCTATACACAAATTTAATAATGAGTTCCACTAGCAACTTTCAACAAAATAGTATTCAAAACACCACACATCAATCATAAACACATCCATCCCAACACCAAACCAACAAGTCACCTCCACCAAGACAATAAAACCCTCCACCAATCTAAAACAACAACAACTACAACACCAGAAACAAACCATCCACACAAACAACAAGTCAAAAACCATTTACCTAGTACGTTATAAAATAAGATATATACAGAATTATTAATATAAGCAGTTTTAGTATAAATTATTGTATTTTGACCTCTACAAAAGTGCAATATTGTAATTGTAATGTGAAATTGGAAGATGTGGTAATACAAACAAACAACCTATCTAAGGTATGTAGCCAAATTCATAAACTACTTTTAGTTAGATAGTTTTCTTTAGCTACCCGTAGACTAATTCTGTCCCAAAATTTTCGTTGATATAGTCCTGTTGAAGGTTTATAAATAAATCGAATATATGGGCAGATGAAAATTGAGATTATTGGACTGAACCTCAAGACCCACTACTACAAGTTTTATGTAGTAGTTTTATGTTGTAGTAGTTTTGTATTAATATATATTGTTTTTTTTTTCTCTAATTTTTCCTTCCTGAATTACAAAAAAAAATGATTGCGTCATGAGACAAAATTGAGGCAAAAATTATAAATAAGGAAATACAAAATTCAGCAGAACCATGAAATAAATAATATAAAAGCATAAAATAATATTATAATTAATATTAAAAGCATTGATAATTTTAAATAAATAATATAAAAGCATAGAAAAAAGAAAGAAACCAACACTGAGGATATTACACTTAAGAGCCATTAACTAGGTGTCCTTTTATACAACTTGCAGCTTGCAGACCTTTTTTATTCACAGGGAGTCCATTAAACTCCTTGGCACCTTATAAGTGAAGAAATGTTGACCTAATGTCGTTAAGCGGAAGAGTAAACGTGAACTAAAATCAGATGCTGGCCGTGTTACACTCTCCATACGATTATAAAGATGTTTATGTTTAAGAATAAATATGAGAGTGATTTTTTAAATGATTTTCCACAAATCAAGCACCTGGAGTTCTTTAAATATAAATTCTGTTGGTGTGCGTGTTTTTCTTTGGAATAATATTTTAATTAATAATTTTTGGGTTGAGTATAAATGGTTTAGTACAACTTGGTATGCAGATCCCCACACTAAAATGCCATACGACATAACAGATTGTATAAGTGCTCGATACAATGAACTGATGGATTTCAAAGACATGAGACTCCTCTCTTCAAGGCAAATAGGAATCAACTTCCTTATCTTTTTGGTCAGAAATTCAGCCTGTGGGCGGCATGTCAGGCACTGGTCAACAACCACGCCCAGGCACTACATTTGGTACTACATTTAGGGCTTGTGAGTATTTTTCGTTGAATTTGAGTTGGAAAAGATTGAGTTTGACTTGGAAATGCTATTTATGTTACGAGTATATGCTTGGATTCGAAATGCATAGGCGAAACGTAAGCATATCCCTGAACTCAAAACGAGAAGAGTAAATTGGCCCGATTAATCCAAAACGAGGCGAATGAACCTTACCGAGGTGATTTGCATTCGTTTAGTGCTCTACACCAGATTATGAATGTCGATGAAACCCGCCTTGAATGCGTTCGTACTCGTATGTTTATGGAAAATGTGAAAACCCAAGGGGAACTATAAATATAGGACGAAGGGGGTGAAGTCATTTACTTCAAATTCGACGTGAAATAGGTGGAGGTCTTAGGTAGCTCTGAAATTACTCTAGTCGAGCTTGATATGAACTTGTCAGAAATTGCCTTCTCAATTTCCGCTCCGGGCAAACGGGAAAGATTGTTCAACTCCGCGGTAAGTTGCGGGAACCGTCACGCTCCAACCCGTGAAATCATGATTATTAAAAAATAAAAAAAAAAAATGTGTAGAATGTGAGCGGAGAGTAGTACGAGTTCCAATTCAGTGAATTGTTACCGGAAAGCCATACGGCTACGTACGAGGCGCTCAGAACCGAAAGAGGAACTGAACAAATTTGAACAAAAAAAAACTTTTTAAGAAAGCTTTTTTTAAATGCCCTAAAAAGAAGGAAATAAATTTTGACTTACAAATTTTAACTGTCTACTTAGAGCCTACATACAAATTCATAAAATCATAATACCTTGTCGCGAGATTTAGGCTTGTGTAAATTAACTAGTTCCTAGATACCTATTTCATTGAGCAACTTATTCCGATAAGCTCATTTTTTATTTCAGTTTAATTAAGTAAAAACTTTCATATACCTATCAAGTATTACGCAAACGTCGCGTCAAGCTTTTATGATTTTATGAATGTGTACATAGGGTATAAGTAGACAGTTAAAATTTGTAAGTAAACGATACTAGATCCTCTGAAATTTGGCCTTTCAAGTGCAGATTTGGAATAGTTGGACGCAGGGCCGGTAGCGGTCACTTCAGCCAAATTGAATGACATCAAAGCCCTAGCTGAGTACGTTCCCATGTGGCTAACGGCTACATTATTTCTTTAAAATTTTCGAGGAGCTTCAGTATGTGAAAATGAAACCCCTAATGAAGAGATTCGTTACGTTAAATCATGCTTGAGGTTTAGACATTTTTTTTTGTATAGTACATCTGAGTGGATTTTGCATGATTAAGAAATGTTGTAATTTTTTCAATCACCTTCGGTTTTGGTTCTCTGACATTTGATGTTGGCACTAAATAATTACTTGGATGAGATTTATTTTTCCATCTTTCGTTTGTGCATTTAACCTAACATACCGGATCTGGTTTTATCAATAATTTCCTTGTTACAGGTAAGTACGTCGCATTGTTACTTCTATAATTAAAGGTATGTACGAATCTTGAATACTTGAATAATAGTGTATATAAAACATTTTATTAGGTATCTTTCGAAATCACAAACATTCACAAAACTAGAAAATTCAGTCTCCAAATTCAGTAACATTAAAAATCCTTTCTTATGAAACACAAAACTCTTTAATGACATTCAAACTACAGATACTGCACGAAAATAAGAAAGAAACAATCACGAAAATGGATAAATTAAACAAAAAAAAACCTTTTTAAGAAAGCTTTTATTTAAATACCCTAATAAGAAGGAAATAAGTTTTTACTGATACATTTTAACTGTCTACTTATAGCCTATATGCACAATTCATAAAATCATAAAAGCTTGTCGCGAGATTTAGGCTTGTGTAAATTACCTAGTTCCTAGGTACCTATTTCATTGACCAACTTGTCCCTATGAGTTTATTTTTTTATTTTAGTTTAATCAGGTAAATACTTACATATACCTATCTAGTATTACGTAAACGTCGCGTTAAGCTTTTATGATTTTATGAATTGTGTATATAGGCTGTAAGTAGACAGTTAAAATTTGTAAGTAAACATCTTTTTTGAAGCATTTAAATAAAAGCTTTCCTAAAAAGGTTTTTTTATTTATTTATTACTTTTTAGTCATCGCTAAAAAGCTGTTTCTGAGTCTGTTCATCTCATTCAAAGCATCATTGTTTCAAGGTCGTTTGCCGGTTAATTTGGAACAGTCTAGCTCTTGAATGAGGACACCTTCTAATGTTTTTATCCTACTTAAGGCCACGTATGCTTGACCAACAGCAAAGAGCCTCGGAACTAAGTGAACAACGGCGTGGTCGACAGTACTACCCTGCATTTTGTGTACTGTACAACCCCAACATAAAACAATTGGCGGCATTCTTCCTCTCAACAAACCCTTTCATTTGACACCCATATTGTAGAAATGCATTAAAAATAACTATTTCGCCATCTTAGATCGTCCCCCATATTGAATTTAGAATGACGTCACACAACTAATCGTGTGTTGTCATCCAATCTAAACGTGCATACAAAATTTCAGCGTAATCGGTTGAGAGTATCTGCTTCAAAATCGGGTCGCAAGATTCCACCCGAACATACATGCATACATTGCAAGTCAAATAAAAGCGTTTGAAAAATAGATGGATTCATCGCAGAGATAAGGAGCTTAGCAGTTGAGGCGTTTCATGACCCGAAGCTCATTGGAAAATGGGTTGATGACAGGTATCACAGATCTACTTTCTTTTGCGGTCCCGAATCACATAATCCTCATCTTGCGGACTTTTCAAGCTGATGTGGAACCTCTTGGCGAGTCTCATTTTTGTTGGACAATATACTCTTGATTATGACCGCCAGGCTCCTGGGGATACCCCTTGTGTCTAGGCATTTGTCGAAATGATGCCTCATCAATCCAGTTGCTAGCTCCGACAAAAAATCTTTCCTCCTCATTTAGTTTCTCCCAGTCAGTTGAAAAAACCTTTTTGGAATCCATACTCGCTCAAAACATTAGTCCCAAAAAAAGAAATATGGCAAAATTTTTCTCATCATACATCCCAATCACACTTTGAAACCGTCTACTGTGATTTCATTACTACAATTATTGGTTTTGGTGGTTGAGGCAAGCAGTGGAAGAGTGGGAAAGATTTTACAAAGTGGGGGCAAAGGAAATGGAGGCTACAGATGTCAACTGCGTTCAAAGAAATTTTGTTTGGGGTGTCAGACACCCCACTGTGCCGTATTAGGGTTAAAAATGTTCCATGAGTTCCCTTTCTGGTCTTCGTTAACTTTGAAGGCGAATTTCAGGAATTCTCCCTTCCGGTTCCGAGCGCCTCATAAGGAGCTTCCTTCGAGAAGGTCCAACTTAAATACTGACCAATCATTATTAGTAGTTAACATAGTAGTTAATATAATATTAGTAGTCAACTAGCAGTTAATTAGTAGTTAAATAACAGATAAATGTTTAATGTGTCTTGCCACATTTTGATTCTCCCATATTGTGACAATGCTCTATTTCTTTGTCACACTCCAATTTCCGGGACATTCCAAGTTGTTCAGCATTAATTGCACCTTGGAAAAACACCGTCACAATTGGGACACAGATTTTTGGGTTTCTCCATTTAAAAATGTATTGACTCGACCAGAATCGAGAAATTGCAGGAATCAATTGGAATCTAATAGCTGACATCCTAAGCAACTTCAAAAAAGTCAAAAGAATGGAATTTATTTAGCAAAGTTTTTAAAATAGCTATCGTTTTTAATTTCTTCCTCCTCTTTTGGAATTTTTGAAGTCGGTTTTCGTTTTTTCGTTAGTAACTGTTTTTATCGGGACCAATGGGAGATTCTTACTCTAACCCTATCAAAATCGGTTCAGACTTCAAAGGCGTTAATTGCCAATGAATCTGCACGCATAATAATGATCATGGAAGCCGAATGGAGTACCTTCCTCCTTCTAACATCCGTTTTGGGGAATGAAAAAGCGATACAAATATTACTTTATACATCACTATTACGTTGCTATCTGCGTATTCCACATCGTGTTTACCTTATGATTCGTGTGTCAAAAGAGGGATTGGAAGAGGTTTTTTGTGGCAAGATAGATAGGGAGCGAAAACATCTGAAAAGCGGTCACAATTGTCCTGAGAAAAGAATCGGACCTCTACGCTTGCTATACTCGAATATTTGGTAATACTAACCATCTAGCCATATAGCAAAATATCCAGCGATAAAAAGTATGATAGAAACCCTCACGCAATTCTCAACTGAAGCAAACTGTAGATGTTTTTACCATATTAAAGAGATAATTCTCTCGGCGATCGTTTTACGAGGAATACAAGCTTTCAAATCACGACCTAAGAGACAGTAATCCCAGATTTCACGCTAGTTAGGTTCTTTGGAAGTTAGTCGAAAACACCTTCTTTTGCCGCGCTTGTTATCGAATCCTCTGAGATGTGAAAAGGCTGATTGTTAGCGGATTCATAGAAATATATCAGATGTTTTCGAACTTTTTCTTTTTGAACTTCGCCTTTGGGTAGAAGATTATTGGAAACCAAGAAACGGATTGACCTCCCACCCGCGTCTTCGCAGAATTTCGTCTCGAGCAGAAGGGAAGCAGTGCTCAACGGACTTCTCCGAACCGCCAAGATGTTCCACATAGTTCTTCTGTCGAAGTTTTCCCAAGATCGAGTTTGTTTTCATGTAAAAAATCATTCAACGCAGGAAAACATGACACCTGTTCCTTTACAACAGATTCAACGCAAAACTGTATTTTTCTTTTAAAGGCACTAACTTTGTTATGAGTTTCTCAAGTTGTGATATGGAAGGATATTTGATACATACTAAAGAATACACTGACCTCTCTCAATATAAAAACGATGAGAGAGAGATGATAATAACATCCATACTCCTCATCCTATTCTCTCATTTATCTAATTTTGTTGAACTGATGGGCTTGTGGTTCACTTTTAGGTGGACCGGCCAAAATGGACCAGTCGTGAACTCACACCCTTGGATTTCTACTTCTTGAAATCCAAGGTATAAGAGGTCAGAATTGAGTCGCGGGACCAAGTAGCGGATCGAATTCTGGAGTGCGGGGATTTGATCCGTCAAAACCACCTTGACATTCATTGTGGGTCGACTCCATTCGCAGAAGAGCGACCCTCTTCATCCGCGACAACGGGGGAAATTTTGAACAATTTGTGCGAACTAAAAAAAAAACCTCAAATGTGCTTATAAACACACGTTTCTTTTCCATAAAATCTCAATTAAGATTCTCAACTAAGTTCCCTCTAAAAAAATAAAAACTAATTATATCATTGGAAAGCTGAGGCTTTTGCGCATTTTTAGGCTTACAGGCTCAAATGTATCATTAAAATTGAGGGGACTAGTGAGCCACTAAAAAAATTGTTTTTTAAAAATTTGACAAAATTTACTTTTCAGGCTCATTTTTCACACTTTGGTTCCCTTTATAAAATCACTGTTAAAAACTGAGACGACGGGAAATGTAATGCTCCTTCTAACGGCATCTGCAAATACTTCGAAAACACCGGAGTTACGACCGTTTTAGTGACGTAAGGTCGAAAACAAGGGGAAAGGATCTTGTAAGTGAAATAACTCAAAAACGAAGCCTCTACATGCCTAAGAGCCCCTACACGCTAGCGATTTTTAGTCGCACGACAAAATCGCAGCCGATCGTGGTAAAAAAAATTTAGTCGCAGCATGTGAAAACCACGTACCAGCGCCTTCGGTAGGCATTGAAGTTAAAAAAAAAGAGGCGAAATGAAAAACACCATAGAAGATTTTGGGTGCACTCAATTATCTCCCAAAAGGGACGTTAAGGGACAATTCCATAAAATACATGGAGATTGGATCCAATGCTCTTCAGCAAAGTTTTTCGATTATTATCGAATGAGTGCGACAAGTTTCAACCAACTTTTGGAATTGATTCGGCCGAGAATCAAGCACCAGGACACCCCGTGGAGACGCTCAATTCCGCCTGAAGAGCGCCTATCAGTCACACTGAGGTTAGTTGTTTGATAACGTCAACTTTCCGTTGTGAGTACAAGTCTATCCGAAAAACAACGATACAGTACTACACAAATGTGTGCATTAAATTCACTTAAAAAAAAACGCAACATTAAATATTTATAAAATTAAAATAAGTCAAATTTTTCATTTTCGAGATCCTGATAATTGACTATATTACGCGGAAAAAAAGGCAGGATACGTATCAAGAAATGAATGCTAAATGATTGTGTACCTATATAAAAAAAAGTACGTAATCATTTTTGTCGGATAGGTACCTACTTATCAAAAAATAAATGAACCAAAATACCTGCTTGGGAGAAGAAGAAAAACATTTAAATTTTGACGATCACAAGAAAAAAATTGAGGATACCGATCAAAAAATGAATGAACCTACCCCACTTGCAAAAACGCAGGATAGCTAAGAAGAAAACTGAAAATTGAAGAGAAAAGAAAAACACAAACAAAAAACCAAATTATGAATTTTCTAATTAAAAAAAATTACTCTGATGACAAGTTGACATCATCGTTTGAAGAGTCGGAAGACATAATGACCTGAACAAAAACTGCGAGAAGGGAAAAAGTAGCACGACCGAATGTTGCTTGTGGGTACAAGGTCATTCAATTCTGTGTTTCACATTTTCTCCAGCGACAGTCGTCCAAAAATAGAACATGTTGAAACTTTTTAGTTGCTGATGTGTACACTTCTATTGAATTCTGTGTTTCATTTCCTGGATGGTTTACGAGCTCGTAGTCGCGCGACTAAAAATCGCTAGTGTGTAGGGGCCCTAAAAAGCTCTGAGAGGCGAAATTTTTCGGAACATACGCTGGACACCCTGTATAATAACCCTCGTGGAGGTTGTCCATGGAATAATCAAGTACATTGTTTATTAAAGATAAGTTGCACCGCATTTGCGGGATGTATGATTATAAAAAGAAAAAGAGAAACCTAAGGAGCTCTGTTAACACAAAGATCTTAATCTAAGGTAAATTTGTATAGTCAGGAGCTAATTACTGTAGTTTCGGAACGAACTAACCGGATTTTATGAAGAGGTGTCCAAAACGAATTTCTCCTAAATCTCAGGGCATGAAGCGAACCAATCGAAGCATATAGGTACGATGCTGTTGACCGTAGACATTGTCAATTCTCTCACTGATGTTCGAATCTGCTGCCTCAAGATTCCTTGAATCTGAAATATTCAATTTCAGTTGAAACTCATGGCAACAGGAGTGGGTTAACGTGGTACGTGAAAATTGACCAACTTACATATTCCGATGTAATTTGGAGGGGTAATGAGGTGTCGAAGGACGTCCAAATCTCGGTTCCCGATCAAGCGAAGAATTCAAATTGCTGTTGTCAAAAAACGATGAATTGAAGAGTTTGACGTTCTCCAAAAATAAAAAACGATTAAACGTGGCGATTGTGTGAAAGAAGGCTACGTTGGACGACTGATAGCAGACGGAGGTTCAAATGATCCCACTGTTCGTCCCACACTCACGCGAACGCATCGCGACAGGAAAGATGACAACACGTAGCGACGGCGTAAACAAAGCACTTAACTCGTTTTACGAATCACATATGTAAATTAGCTAGCTCACTACTCATCCTAGGATGCTGTAATTTTTTCACATTTCAAAAATGGAATGACTGTCTACCAACAACTTTTTCTTCTCTCTCGAAAATTATGGGAGGTCAAATGAGAGTAATTTATATCATACAAATAATGAAAAACAGTGGTCTTGAAATGTAGTTGTAACTCTAGCACGTTCGGCAATATCGCAAGTAATATCACAAACATCATCAAAATCAAAACTAATAATGAGGAAATGAATATTTCTATAACGAAGCTAACGAACATGGAGTCAATAGAGCAGAATAAAATCGGCGTAACAAAAAATTGGTCTTTGCATATTTTCTGGTGTGTTCCAGTCATATCGACACGTTGGTACAGAGGCATTTATAGAAAGACTTCCTCTTTCTTATTATAAATTTTATTTGACTCAAGCTTAAACTTTTACGCCATAAATTTAGAAAGACTTCCTCTTTCTCGCATAGGGACAAAATCTACAAGTTTTCTTGGTTTCAAGTCTGTCACTTCTTTCTCTTGTTTACTTGCGTTACTCTACGAATTCTCGAGTCAGTACCCTCCTTCCTTCTTCATTCACTCTTCGCATTTTTCTTGATTCTTCTGTAACTTTAGAAATAAAACTTCGCAGAGTGGAAGCAAATTATTAAAACCATCTACGCAACAATCAAAACTGTTCGAATACATTTCGTATTTTGCTTCCGAGTCTGCGAAGAAGCGGAAACCTTGAGTTCACTTTCGGGAGCCAACAAATTTTTGTTGTCCCAATTCAAAATTTCCATTCGCACTTTGCGTTTCATAGCCTGCTGAACAAATTTGGTTCCGTGTCTGTCGGTCGGTCTGTCTGCCAGCATTTCCTTACTATAGCCATAACTTCCACAAGTTTTAATGAATTAGCTCATATTTTGAAGGAGTGTGCGGATAAGGCTTCTTGAGTTCCCAAACAAATTTCATCTCAATATAATCAGCGGTACGCTCTGCGCATGCGCTAACGTGAAATTCTTGAAACAGGTATAACTTTCACAATTTTGATTCAAAATTTATTCATTCATTTACTTCAGTCTGTAAAATGTCACAACGAATCTTTTGGAAGTTTGACCAATCACCTCAACATCTTTCATCTTAAGCTTTCTTTATTTTCTATTTTATAATGGTGTCACGGTGATTGTAACCAGGAAGTTGCTGTGCCATCCCCTTGGCAGTGTACTTTAGATTGTATCGATAAAAGAAAGAAAACGTAAAAAATTGACAATTACTCGGCACAAATAATGTTGGTTAAGTGGGTTACGAAAACGGCACTTACTTGTAAACGGCGGAGGGCATGACCTATGCCAACCTCCTAATTTGCTCGCTAGAACCCAACCGAAGATGTCACGGAGCCTAAAACCGTTCGTACAGACGGTTGCGCCGCCGACCGGTATCACACACCGATGAGCCGATCACCGGGTTAATCAGAAAAATCCTGCTCCTTTTCGGAAATACTTCCTCATTTAGACCTCGGCTATAGTTGATCTACCTTTTAACGGCACTTTATTTCGCACCAACCATGAAACTGCATCTGCCTTCAGGGCGTGTCTTACGTGGAGAATTAACGCGAGCGACGCGGTTTGGACGAATCGCTTCCAAAACGTGAGGTAACACATCGCGTTGTCAACGAAGAAGGATACGCTATATTTCCATCCATTCCTCCTGAGTTATTTTATACCAGTTTTTTCCGCATCTGGCGAAAGAAAACGAAAGGCAGTTGATGAAATTTATCGGCTACGAGGAAAATTATGCAAGTTTCACCATTTGTATCCTTAAATTTATATTTTTATGGGAATTTACTAGGTAATTGAATGGTTATTAATTAACAAGAAATAATTTATTAAATGGTGTTTTGATTTACTTGAAAAACTCGTTTCTTTCGCCACGGCATCCCAAGCCAGATCTGTGAGCCTCCTGTTCTAATAAATCTTGCTTTCTTTGTTCGACAAAACCTCTTTTTTTTTAACTTCTGATATTGTCGCTTCTATGATAAAACTTGAAGTAAACCACAAAGGCAGTAATTAAGCAAAAAAACAATATCAAAGAAGTCCTGATGTAGTTCGGCTTTCAACTTCTCTCCTAATATTGACGACTTTTCCGGATGAGGCACCCGTCGCTTCACTCGCCACATGGCGGACGTCCTTGTTATTTCGCATTCTTGTCTTTCTCCTTCCTCGTGAAATACTTGGACATATTGTACACGAATTTTCGCACAGACTTCTTACAGATTTCTCTCAAACGAAAGCAGATTACTGTCTGCTGCTGAAGACGGAGGTTGCTCATCCATTGCAATTGAAGGGTGGAGGAATAGTGATGATATTCACAGTTGAAAATTTTTTATTTTATTTTTATTTTTTATAACACGGGCCGAATCCCAATATAAGAAGGCACATATACAAAATTAGACAAGGGAGCCAAGGAATCACATACAACGGAAACAGAAAGCAAAAACTAAAACGAAAACTAAAAAGAAAACTCACACCACTAACCGGAAACGCACTGCACACACTTAGTGACTCTTCAGGGACCACTACACCGAGGCACGACGTATCGCAGACCTGATTGATGAAAACGACGATGCAAAGAACCCATCATGTTGCGGTTCACAGCTTGCTGTGCCCTCACCAGAGGGTTGTTCCGTAGGTAGTTTGTTGCTGCTGGCCGCAGGTAGAAGATCGGCGAGTTTCTGGTTGGGTACTGGTTTACGGCGAAATTCAGCCGAGACAAAAGATCGGGAGAATCCGTAGACCCATCCAATTCAAAAACAAGACATCCGCCTCAATTTGCTGATCATCCAAGGAAGGGAGGCTGTGCTTCCTCAATGCTCCAAAATAGGAGAAGTCCTCCCAGCTAATACCTTCTTTGTAAGCAAAAAAATCCCATTGGGTATCTGAGTCTCGGTGCGATTGCTGACGATGTGACACGTGGAAAGTTCGGATAATAGGAAAATATAGACTGTTGAAACGAAATATAACAGAAAAAATGTAGTTACATCTGTGTCGTGCGGAAGCGAAATGCTCCATGTGCCTGAAGTACAACAATTGAGACAGCTACCCAATTTTTGTATATTTCTCGTTATCTACAGATGTTGCAAAGGATTTGAGAGTCGATTAGGTACTAATATAAAAAAATGGTTCTCATTTCCCTATCAACCTAATTTACTTTAGTTACTGCTGCTGGACTAATTAATGACACTACTAATTAATTAGTACAACTTTCTGATTGTTTCTGGCTTTTTCTCAGTTTGGAAACACCGTGCAGTGTGTTGCGTAGCGGCGGCACGCCGCGCTCATGAATAGTCATTTGAGAGGCAGGATGGGCCATTGTGGCGATAGACAAAAGGCTTTCTATATCAGGTGGTCTGCCCGAGCTCGTCTCGTCAACTTGGGACAAACAAAACATGTTGTAATGATTGAACGATGTAATCCCGAACAGTGCGAGGATAGCAAGGTGCATTCAATCACTAACTACCTGCTCTGTGATGCCTGTTCTCTTTGACCGGTTCCTGCTCCCGACCGACATTGATATATATTTTTAAAAAAAGGTTCCACTGAATTATGATGTAAATTGTGTATATATACGTATATATTGGTGCATTCCACGTCAAAGGTTGAAATAAACAAATTAAAGTTCACCGAAATGAAGGAACTTGATCTATGTTTTTACCAAGAGTAAGCTGTCACTTGATGTAATGAGGACCTTGATGTAAGGAGTACTGTGTCCTTGCTCAATCTCTGCTGCTCTATAGCCTCCCGCAGTACGTATGAGAATGTATTTGGTAGAGAAGAATTTCTGCAAAAAGCTCTGATTCGATTAACTTCTAAATCTCACTATCTTGCCCATACAGGGCCTATCTTTCAAAAATTATGAATCCTACCGTTTGGTCTCCTGTTTAAAATGATATCAGCTTAACTGTTTTAAAAAAATTACAGGCCCATAGTTCCGGAACATGATGGTTTTACTCGCATTTCTCAAACCAGCACATGATCAATTCCGAGGTACCGCACTGCATTGGCGCCAAACTTCTACACTTATCAGTAGATAAATGTAATAAATACTTTCTCCTCTGTTATTGAAAGCATTTGCACAACGATTTGGGTTTTCACCGACATCGACAGCTTTATTTTTTTTAATCCTTTAATTCACCCAGGGGCGCCAATAATGTCATTATTACTTGTCATCTACCTCTTTCAGTTTATTTTTAGAAAAGTTTTCCCTTGCAGCACTAACAATTGATCTTAATTCATTTTGCTGGAAAAATATGAGCAACCTACCGTGTACGCTTCAAGTGCATGTTTTGGCGTTCACCAGAAACAGGAAAACAAGCTAATGTGAGGGTCCATTGATACGTGTGGTGAGGCCGAGGAGGAATTATAGCAGGGGAGTCCGGCCGACGACAGCGATGACAGATAGAGCCGGGCGTGCGGGTGATGGGATCCTCCAAGGCAAGACCTTGGGCTCAGGTCCACACCAGCTGTCCCCCTCAACTCCACCTTCCCCTTCCAATTGTTGTCTATTAGAGACAGTTTGTGAGCTGACCCTCGTGGCTTCCGCCGGCTGCCGGTGCTCCCGGGTTCCGGCCTGGTGTCACGTTGTAATGCCGTTGGGGTCCAACTCCGATGACCACTGTTAAGTGTTAGGGTCGGGAATCCTCTTCGGCCCTTCGCAAAGTGGTCCAGGATCGTAGAAAAGCGCTTAAAACTCAATATATACCGTATTTTTGGAGTCAGAAACCTAAACTTTATTCGCAAGTCTAATGAGCAGAATTAAGGTAATATAGAAAAATTCTTCAAGATTCACACGATTTAATTCATATAGATAATATAGATTTAAAAAACGGCAAATAACGCTTACGGGTGATTCTCATTCTTCGGGACAATCAAGGTTTTGATTCTGACTAAAAAATTGTGTTCTTCTAAATTTATGATTTTTTTTTCATTGTACAATGTAGGTAAATGTTACTCAAATGGTATAGTGATGTACAATGATTCACACTCATGATTTTCGTTTGTTTCCTCAAAATTCAGGTTTCAAAATTTTATAGTACACGACAGTGATATGTATCCATGACAATAAGTTTTTTCAACCGAATAACGATAGAATTATGTAAACGATGTGTAGATAAGGTTGAATGTGACAGATATTTAAACCAAGAACATTTTAATAGATGATTTATTCAGTTAGCTACTACCACCCAATATTAGCGTATCAAAATAATGACGGTTCACAAAAGTGTAGGTGGGCGGGCATCTGATTTCAGTTTTTCCTTACTTCGTGCTGGAACAAGTACCACATTTTATTATTGGTATTTATTTAGTATCAAATACCGAACTTGAAAACAAAAATTGTTTCAAACAGCCATGACGGCTTTTGTGGTAGCCACAAAAATGAAGTTTAAAATCGCCACGACAATTAGGAGTCTAATGAACAATTATAGAAATTGAAACTTGCATTAAATAGAGTTTCTACATCTCTATCCCAAAATGAATGCTAAACAAATCAGTAAGATTGATTAAGAGTGATTATCGAACCCATAACAATGAGAAGTATGAAACGTACATACCTGTTGTAGAAACGGCTAACTTCATTTTTGAGCCCCAACTGTATGAAAATGGCGGAAGCCTGGTGTTTCCCCAAAGGCAGGGTTACTAACGCTGAACAAACTTTGAATTGCCAAAAAATGCCTTCATTTGAGAGACCTGCGATGATTTCCTTCAAACCCTTGACAATGAGATAGAAGGTTTGGGACAAAATATGAGGACTTGATTCGTACAGACTATCTAAAAGTTGGTCCCACTTGTAAGCGCACTAACATCCAGTAACTAATTAAAAAAAAAAAATACTAGTTGAAATATTTCCGGAAAAACGCACTTTGAGCGGATAAAATTTCGGATTAAGTTCAATTTCTGACTCACGGGCAGACCATGACAATGAGATTAGAGGTACATTTCGATCAATTACCGGCATGTACAACGAAGAGTAGCCGAACTTTATGACAGCCATGAGTAGGCCTAGTTACCACATAAAGTCTACAAAAATAATTCTTGGAAAAATTTGAACAGATAATTATTTATCAATGAAGGACAGCGATTGTCCCGTGAAATTGGAATCACCCTTAAAGAAGCTAAATAAAATATCAGCGTGCGTACGCGCTAAAGAACAACCACATTGGCATAATTTGATCCTTTTCTAATCTTCCGGTCTTGTTCAAATTTGATGGGTCGGTAGGGTTGGGGGAATCAAGTACCTGTGGTGAAGTTCCTAGTGTTTTATCCCTCATCTGGTTCACATTTTATTTCGTTGAATATTTTCAGAATATCAGCAAACAATGAGCACCTATAAATGAAATATTAGCGGTACTTCTTCATGATAAGTATACCTGGGATTTGACCGTTTATGCACTCAGCGAAGACGTAGTCGTCCAATTGAGATTCTTTATCTCTTCTCAAACCTGGATATCTTCTCAATTGAATATATCGCTTTGGCTTACAAGGCTCCTGATGTACCGTTGATGTGAAATGTGGTCAACGACGTCCTGTAAGATGAGATCAATGCAATGGCGTACTCCTCGCCAAAATAATCACAAATCATAATAACGAAAGAAATAATCCTGTCCATTGTGATCTAAAAATTGGTGTTTATTCAAAATTTCCAAACCATATTGTCCAAAAAACAAACATTTGTTGGTATTATGCTAGTCAGCCCTTGCGGCACCATCTATTGTAAGGTCCAGCACATACCAATGATCAGATCTGACGTGAAATCCAACTCATATTTTTAAAAGGTAGTCAGTCATAAGTACAAATGACGTTTAATTGTGTCACGAAATCAATTCCTCCAATTCAAAATCCTTTACATGTAAATTAAAACAATAGTTCTAAATTTTTACTTCGGATGTATTACGAATAATCCTGTACATTTTCAGTTGGTTATGGCAATAAACTTTCCTTGTTGGAAGGGTAAAAACTAAGTGAGTTATACACAACTTATCCAACCGAGTTAAATGCTCTAAAGCCTTCAAAGTACATCTTGTGGGAAAGAGGACTAAAGATCACATCGTAACTTCAATCTGCTGGTCAGCATATGCCTTGGTAAACGCAATGGATGTTCATTTTGGGGGCACTCTTGCACCAATATTACTTTTGGAGTCGATTGTTGGTATCCTACAGACAAACGTTAGTTTCTCGCTTGTACCTTATCAAGGGTGGAAAGTGGGCACTTCAAACCTTGACCATATAACTGACATCCATAATCAAAATTGGAACTACTTGTAGACCTATAAAATCGAATTGCTACTACTACCTCAGTACGAGTAACCATGCGAAGCACATTTATATATTTCTTGGTGTTCTGAACAATGCCGTTAATTTATATTTTCCATGTCAATGCTTGTCTATATGCATTCTTAAGAATTTCACTGTCGATTCCTCTTTGAATGACACATAAATTTGGATTTTTCGAGTAACTGGCAGCCCGAATTATCGTGAAAACGCATTTTACAGGAGATTTGGGGATGGAAATTGTAAGACCATTGTTCACACACCATTGTTCCTCCGACCCTGCATCCTAGCAGAGTCATCCATCGCCAATAACTTAAACGCAGACGTATATACTACATAAAAATAAATGTTTTGTATTCGATTATTTTGAGTTTCTGATCATGTCAAAGACCCATGACCTTTACAGCACTTGGGGTGGTCGTGAAAACTGATCGCTTATGTCCGATTTTTCCTAGTCACCAGTTGGGTTGTTTTCTGAAAAAAAACAACGTACACACATGGGAAGGGTTTGTATCTCCGAATACTCCAACATGAATAACTAACTCACTGGAACGAGGGGAAGGAATCCTGCTCGACGCAGCATTAGTTAACTCGAAGCGTTTCGGAACGCTCGTAGAAAGCGACTGATTATTGAGGAAGAACAGTTGAGATTATTGGTGAACTGGGCGGAAGTCCACCAACTCGACCCAGCGGCTTCTGTTATAATCCCCGATAAGGAATCGCCTAGCGCGTGCGAGATGACTACATCAATAATACGCACGTCGTATTATCCAGAAAATCAAGAAAACATCTGATTGCATGCAAATTTATATGCGTAAATTTAAGATAAGATTGGTTTATAATTTATTGGTTCGGTATCTAGCGAGATAAAAATAGCTAACCTCTCAGGAGCCATCTATGCTTGAAGCCATTTAGCAGTCGCCATTTTTTGCCTCACATATGAATTAAATTTTTTTAAAGTTCCATTCATGCAGCACGATCGAATGAGCGAATTTTTCAAAATAACCAAATTACATTTATGGTAAATTGAGTTGAAATTCAAGTACTGTGTACGAAAAAAAAAAAAACGGTTAACTATTAATCTTATTGGGGAAGAAACTAGATGATATTATTTTACATGTGAATTTACATTTTTTATAAATTTTAGCACATTCTAATGGAAATTAAAAAACGAATTCCAGAATGACATTGTTCTTCAATTTTTTAATGACCTAGTTCCTGGTTGATGAGCTATGTTCGAGTAATATTCTATGAAAATAAATTAGTTTAACGATTTTTAGCTTTTTTTGACATTTTCAGTGACTTTTTGGAATACGACCAATTCACTGTGCTCCAAAAGTGTGGTTCAAAAAACTCATCCTTTTGATGTGAATGCTTGATAGCAGGACTCATTCCAAAAAATCCAGGAATCATTTCAGATTGCCTCAAAACCGATTTTAACGAAGGAAATTCGGAAAACTCTGTAGTTAAACATTTTGGAGCCATTGCTTCATTTTCCCAGAAAATGAAATAAAAACCTTGTCATGAGTCATTCTGTGTGACTTCTTCTTTGGGGAAAATTTCATCGGTACCTAAGGCAGGGAAATAGTAGCGGATCCTCTCCTGAAACTCTGGTGGCTCACAAAGATCACCGGGGGCTATCACAAAAGGGAAGATTTTCAACATACAAACATATTTACATATTTCAACTTGACTATTTATCGTTGTCCTACTCTGTTTAAATTTTATCGAAAAACTCCTGAATAACACCGTGGTTATCGCTGGCTATTCGTTCTCACCGTCAGTTTACCTCAGAGAGTGAAAGATCACTAGGTTTACCAACAAGTAGTGAAACGCGCTTGGACATTCGAGAACGTAACTGAATGTATGTGAACTAGGTTCACAAACGCAGTTTGACACCAGTGAGTTTGGTGTAAACAGGCCCCTCATACATAACCTCGAACACTGATACGCTGAGCAGTTGTATGTCCCTGATCGAAATGTTAAGATTCCCCTGGGGCGCCCCAAATGGGGAGAAAAGGACCTAGAGCGTGCTCCTGTCTTCATTTTTTCGAGCTCTCAGATTGGTCAATCACATATGCCAGCTTTAGTGCAAACTTAAAATGCCTCCAAATTCCTCCTTGTGCCCTACTATATTGGGTGACGTTGGAGCATTTGCACCATCTGGTTGGTCCGAACTGGCTGGTTCATATAGAGTGAGGGCAGTCTTGTTCCACTATCTTCAATGGACGAACATTTTTATCTTTTTGGTTAACCTGCACCTAGTCTTATGCTTCTATATCTCAATAAATAAGTGCGACGTAGAACAACGATAAAACCAACTCAATTTAAGATTCATATTCCATAACATGAAGGATGTACAAGTGTACCATTTGCCCTCTTAAAATTTTGATGATACTAATTACAATACCACCACGCTAAAGGCGCGTAAAGTGTGTTGATGACCTAATAATAGCACAATTACCGAACTAGCGATGGACTTGGCGATTGGTAACGGAATAGATAGTGGTAGGTGGTTCCATGTCGCTCGTTTCCAACTTCAGGCGAAATTACCTAGACGGATCTATAAATAAATGATGAAACTGAAGAGCAGACAATTATGCAAGCGGAAGGGCAGTTACGTACGTCCGATTGCTCCTGCAATTTCATGATTGCCTACCGGCTATCACATGAATATTTCAGATCAATCGAACCAGTACCCAAGCTTTCATAACATTTGGATCGTTGTGGTCCTGAAACGACATATTGTACGAAGTGGATGGCAACCCAATATATTTCACAATAATATATCAAACCAATATTTTCACGAGAATTTACAAGCGCTTAGTATCAGCATGTACAGCTGTTTTCTAAGGAGTTTCAAATTATCCATAAACCTAATTTGTTTGAGTTTTTAAAATACTGATCCCTTCTTAAAATTAATTTTCTGTCTGCTTATCTATACATTTTGAATTCAGTTCGATGGGTAAACGCATTAGCTGTTGGTTGTTCCTTCCAGGTCCAGCTAGAACCTCTATACCCATAGCTACTAACATTATACTGAGGAAAGATTCGATTTCATCTCGAAAACTATTCGTCTGATTTCCGAAATTGTTCTTCATTAAAAACAGACATCTTTACAGATCAACATCAGTGTTAAGGTGGAACCAAAGAAGATGTAAACGGTTGTGCAGTTAACTGATGTAGGCTGTATTTCAAATTAATGCGTACATACTCAATGAACGAGTATGGAAATACATAATTCAACTCGTATTCGTCGATACAGTTAAAAAAATCAAATAAATGAAAGTGTTGTTGAATGAAACCTTAGGGCGCTTCTGCCAAAGTTGAGGTTTCGCGGGTAGCCAACAATATCACAAAATATGCTGCTTTGCCACTACTTAGTCAGGAAAATGAAGTCACTTTGATAACTATGATATGAAGTCAGTCAAGTTAACAAGGGTGTAAGATGCGGTGATGGAGAGAACTGACTCCAGATTATGTTAACGAAATAACGGGAAATTTTTGTTTGGAGGGGAAGTGAAGAAAATTTAGAGTGGGGAATCGCGGTGAACAGAGAGAGGGGGATAGTAGATCTCAATCAGGGACGGGGTTACAACTACCCCAGAGTGCTAGGGGGGAGACTACGGGTGACTGACAGTTTGCCAGAAAAAGGGTGGCTTGGGAAAAACCCACGGCGCAAAGCAGCTTGGGGAATTCGGAGTCCATTAAAGGCTTTAAATATATTCACATAAGAACGGGATTAACGGACAATGAGGAAACCAACAGCTGCGAGTACGTTCTCATTACCTGTGGCCTTTGAATACGAGTCAAGTGTGGTTTTCAAGACCTAAATACTGAAAAATTCTTCTTGATCTAAAAACATTTCAGATACACCTGAACAATCAGCCGTATTATATTTTCAAATAACTTCCTACCTGAAGTGGAACATTCAAGTACCAAAGTTTTCTCCATAAAAGACACTTCTCGTGTGCTGCAATATATTAAATATTGACCTACGGTGCTTCTGGCGCCTGATGTAAAAAATTATTTTTCAAGTACACAGAAAATGGAGCAAAACGAAGCCGACCGCATTTTAGGACGTCCTTCAGAAGCAAGGCCTCGTCCGTAGAATGAGTCTATAAGAATTGATCCAGGAGGTGTAGGGTCTTCGGAAATTTTAAATTTTCTATTGGGAGGGGAATGGATGGGGTAATACGCAATGCATTCAATCGCTGCTTATGAAGCTTATTCTGCCAATTTTCCGGATTCTGTTCCGACTTCAATTACGAACTTTGGTTTTGTTCCATCTCAACTCGCTCTCGGGATTTGATTTAGCACACGTGCTGTGGCATAAAACCGTCATTTTCCGCCTAAAAATGCAGCGCTCAATTTCCCGTATGCCTAGTGCCCATTCATAATTAAAAATGAACTGCTAAGGACCCCCAATTGCAGATCAAATATTGAAAATGCAAAAAGGCGAGTTTGGTTTCATTTAAAGTATTTAATAATATGGTACAATACACCCCCACATTATTGTTTTTGGAGGTTGGACCAACATTTAGGGAAATTACTTCAACTTTTAGACATAGAGTAACATTT
Organism: Creontiades dilutus; assembly: GCA_031894815.1. Classification (NCBI taxonomy): domain Eukaryota; kingdom Metazoa; phylum Arthropoda; class Insecta; order Hemiptera; family Miridae; genus Creontiades; species Creontiades dilutus. Next base: position 767,172 of record JAVIWC010008988.1, on the reverse strand, counting down.
AATACGGCTGTCCTCTTGCTGAAGGGATAATGTGAAGAAAAAAAATTGGCAATTTTAACTTAGGTGGGAAATGTCATGTGTCAGCACTGATCAAAAAGGCTATAGAATTTGATGTCACTAAAATGGCCGACCTCTTATCTGTCAGCTAGGGATAGGCAGAACCCCCGTATCCACATACAGTTCGCCTCATGAAACAAATGTAATTTAATTGTTTTCCACTCATTATAATTCCCTCCCTTCTTAAGGAAAGTTTCAATTATTTTTTCTATTTTGTACGCGGAAACGTGATAGATCACACTGAACGAGAGGGAGGCTGATGAAACAAAACTATATTTTTTCTCGAATTCGCCGTTAGAGTAGTCTGAAACGTATTCGTATACTCACAGTTATTATTTTGTTTCACTTGTTTGGGTCACCACAGAAAAAAAAAAAAAAAAAAAAAAAGTCACGAAAAAAAAGAAAAAGAATTCGAATTGAAGGTCCGAAAAATCCCCTAACCCCCAAAATTTTGAGCTATGAGCAAAAAACTGCCCTCAAATTGATATCAGAACCTTCTTTTTGAGTCATGAGATTGGGATGAACTACGACATCTTTCTAGGCGAATTTCTACATTTTTTTCGACTTTAGACAAGGAGAGTACTTGGGGAAACTACCTCCCGCTCAATCATCCCCCGCCACCCCCTCCTAGGGGTTGAAATTTAAGTTCTCTCGCCAAGTCGAGTGTTGTATGGATTTCTATGTTTTTGGGGTTCCTGAGATCGAATTTGAACTTCCAAGAGTCCTTAGACACCTCTTCTTCCTTTAATCACCCCCTCCTAGGGGTTGAAGTTTGATTTTTCTACCGAATAAGGTAAGGATTCCTGTGTTCCCAGGTTCGCTGAAATTGAATATGATTTTTGAAAAGGCTTTCAAACTGTGTTGGGGTCTTCTCCAATGACTTTCAATTCTTTCGAATATCACAGGGATATCACAAGAAAAGAGAATAAAATCCGAAGTTCAAATTCGATCTCAGGAACCCCAAAAACATAGAAATCCATACAACATTCGACCTGGCGTGAGAACTTGAATTTCAACCCCTAGGAGGGGGTGGCGAGGGGTGATTGAGGGGGAGGTAGTTTCCCCAAGTACTCTCCTTGTCTGAAGTTGAAAAAAATGTAGAAATTCACTTAAAAAGATGTCGTAGTTTACCCCAATCTCATGACTCAAAAAGGAGGTTCTGACACCAATTTAAGGGCAGGTTTCGAGCCATTGCTCAAAATTTTAGGGGTCAGGCGTTTTTTCGGACCTTGGATTCGAATTCAGCATCGGAAAATACATAGGGATGTCCTGGTCTACTTTACGGATCTTGACTTTTTTTTGTGGGATAATAAATAAATTAATTAGAAAATTAAAATGAAATACAAAGCGAGGTCGTAGATTTATGCTGCTGGGTTGCTTTTTATCATTGGGGAGCGTGTCGATCGAAGAGAGTGCATGCTTTATGATAGAAAACAAGAGATCTGCTGCGGTTGAGCCACTCAGTACGCGAGGCTGCCTGGAACAAGTTACGGATGTTCTTGACATTATAAAGAAGAGAAAAAAGTGAAACATTTGATTCGCTGGGGCCTTGGTCCTAGAGACCTTGACACGTTGCTCCTAGATAGAAGTCCTCGTCTGGTCTCATCCACATTCGGATGACTGCGCGTCCAGAGCTCACGGCAGTGCCCAAGACGGGTTACGCAATTCGCCTCACCTACCCAACCCGTGGAGCCTCCTGCCCTGACCCCCACCTGGCCCGTCCCGTTGTGATGCCGGCTGACTCAACCGTTGAGACCACCACAGACCGCTCGTCAGTCGCAGCGCCCTCGTCTTTCCGTTTTTTGTCCTCCGGTTTTTGTTATGGTTTGTCGTCCTCTCCGGTTTTCGCTCTTCGGTTCGGCAGTGATGTGTAGTGGTGGTGTTATGATCTTCCGAAGGTGAAGACGATGTGGGCTTCCTGTTGCGACTGCGCCTTCAGGTTCGGCAGGTATGTGAGCCCGGCCTGCATCAGCTGGTATCATGTTAACCTTCACCTTTGCAACCTCCCGTACCTTTCCGCTTACCTTACCAGACCAGCTGACCGAGAACTGACCCGACAACTCTGGGACATGACCAGTACAATCCCTCATCTAGGTTACTGAGATATTATTAGGCGACCTCCACAAAAAAATAATATCCACTCAGTTCTAGAAATGTTTAGAATGGAGCACTTTCCTGCAAGAATGATTTTATGTACGTTCGACTTCCATTTAATTTAGAACTAAGGGGCTAATCGAAAAACAACACACCCTAGGAAATGTTGAATAGATATTGCTGAAGACCTTCCTATTATAGAGCTGAATAAATTTCTGTAGCTCAGCCTCACTATCTGATTAATACTACCAATTATAAACTTAGCTTTCCTCCTACAATTTATTAATCAATTGTGAGATAAATATATTTTGGCTTTGGATAAACAAATGGTCCAGTGTCAATTTTGTAAAATCCACAAAATATCGATTGAATGAGTTTTCAAGGCACATTGAAAAAAAGCGCAATCTTGTGAAATACTTTTACGTTTGTATTGTGTAGTGTTTCTTCCATAACGTCAAGTCTCTTTTTCAATTTCAAAGGTGGACTATTCACGTGGAGGAAGTTAGGAAGTCGTAGGTAGTTAACGTGGGTACTTTTAGCTCAAAATATTTTTTATCGGAACAAAATAAAAATGATGGATCCCTCTCAATGTTGCTTGTTTGCTCAGACACAGTAGACATGCACCGTTTTTTACGTAATTAATTCAAGGAGACTACTCATTGTCAGCTTCCAATAAAATACGTTTTTATATAAAGGGAAAACATTCGTTGTGGCTCTGCAAGTGCTTAATTAGGGTCGGTGCCTACCTCGAGTGAATCAAATTTCTTCAGATTACTATCATAACTGAAACTAATATAATCAACAATTCCCTCTAAATAGTCCGTGATAATGAAAGCGTAGATAGTGGGTCAAAACTGAAAAATATTTTTGCCCAGAAATCCACCCATTTCAAAATTTACACCTTCCTGGGCATTTTTCTTTTCGTGTCCGTGTGTTTACTTATTCTTAGGCCCTAGCAAGAAGAGATTTCCGAGAATTTTCATTCAATGCTGGTGAAATTCTTGTCGAGTATTTCTCTTAATTATTTCAGCCCTAATTAAGTATCTAAGAGTTGAACCTTTCAAAGTCTTCTATAACACTGATATTTAGGCGTATCTTCAATGTAAACTTTATATCCTCAAGAGGTCAATATGCGCGACATAATGATCCGATTTTGCAAGAATTAAAAGGATAGTTAAGGGAGAAGTTCAAAACAATATTCATGACTTATATTATTATTAAATACAGCGTGTAAATCAGTCCTCCGGACCAACAACTACGACCTATTCGGAACGGACGTGCTTTAGCCAACGAGGAAGCTACAACTACTGCCAACTTCGCCCAAGGTCTTGCAAACATCCTCCATCCTTGAATGACTCGGAAGGAACAAGTGTTGCCAAGTAAATGTTGGAATTCGTACCCGTCTGGCAGCAATGAATACCTCGTCAACGAGAATTGGTTGCCATGTGCCTACATATATTCGATAAACTTAATTTGAGAGAAATTTCACAGACAAAAAGAGGAAATACGAATTTGATATTTTGGATCAAATGTTTGTCCAAATTAGAAGAGATTGGTTTTTTGGATAGTGGGCGAGGAAAACTCGTGGGTGCTGGTGACTATGTAAACATCGCATGGCTTCATTTGCTGCTCAATCATTGAGGTTGAGGCAGGAGCTCGCATTGACCCCAGTACCTACCGATGAAACCGTTCCGACTGTTCCATCAACCAGTCGTTGGTTGGTTGGGGCATCTTCTTTGAAATCTCCTCTCCAAATCAATAATTGAATGTTATAGTGAGGTCTTGAGTCATCGCATGCAGCTTTACTGGCAGTGCCCGATCTTGATTCAGAGAAGCTCTATGGTTGTTAACCTGCAAGTTTACTAAGCTGGATTTACCGACATATAACCAGTGTGAAGAAGATCAAAGCAGACATTCAATGAATGCTTTGGGTAGAAGGTCTTAAAGGAGATGCCACAACCAACCAACGACAACTTGATGCAACAGCCGGACTCGCACGATTTATAAAAACCAGTCTCTCTTCGAATCTTTCGACAAAGAATAAATTCGAAAAATCAAATTCTTCTTTCCTATTATTTATATACATGAATTAGGAAAGTCCGAAGGTGCTCTATATTTGCACACGCAATGGCTAATGTTCTTCTAACCACAATGAACTTCATAACGGTTTTTTGGAAGGTTTGGTGGTTTTACCACAAACTAATATCCGATTTCATTCTCAGTTTGAGCTTTGAAATCCGTATATGAGTTCCATTAAAATCGAGAGATAAACGAGGCAGCGCATGTCGAATGCTGTGAGAACGTCATGTTTAAGAAATCCCATAGGCTAGAGTTACCAATAGTTGTTATGAAGCCGAATTAATTACCTTATACGATCTAATGGCCCTAATCCCTGAAAATCGAATGAAAATTGGAAAGGATATGCGTTACTAACCGCGGGTTAAATCCCATACTGTGTAAGTCTAATAAAATTCTGCTCTTAAAATTTAGCTTGTAGTCCTAAAATAAGTGCCAAAATGTCAGCTTTTCAACGGTGTATTCAAAATTGTATATAAGTATAGTGGAAAACGCGGCTTTTCTGATGAAAATCGTGCGATGAAAATTTTTATGCTATAACTACAACGTAAGAGCTAGGTCTCCCTATCAGTCCTTCGAACTCTGAGTCACTTGACCTCTTCGATGGGAAAAAAGTACATAGATTCAGGTTTGTTCAAAACCTTGGAGTCCTTTGGCTTTGTTGCATTCGTTAGTGCAGCCTTCAAGGCTCTCCGTTGGCTGAGAAGAGAATGAGCGAGTTACACGCAGTATTCTGTCTAACTGATTCAAATGTCATGTTATTTCATCGTATTTAATAAGGAAATGTTTCAGAGTTAAAACTGGTTGGACTAGATGTTGACAAAACTTACCAACCTTTTGTTTTTCATTTCTTACCGTAACATGCTGACACTGTTTTAGAACGACGCATTAACATTACACACGTGGTAAACCACAACTCGCCTCGTGAGTGACAGGCAGAAACCGCACAAAACAGAGACATAACGCATTGGATTCTTTCATACCTCAGGAAATACGCCCCAACTTGGAATTCGCCTGTCACGGAACCTTCATTCCCTGGCACTTTTTGTCAGAAATGAGTTGTGGAATCTATTCCTAGCCTGTGGCAGGTTCCTCAGGTTAACACCCTGTTTAGCTACGTGAAAAGATTTGCTCAAAAAATAGGTGCAATCACGCTGCTGAAGTGAGACATCATGGAATTCGGGTCCCTGATGGGATTTCACTCAAACTCCTACATCTACCAACAAACTCCAACAAACTGTAAATGCAAGTGAACTGTTCCACATAAACCTTCAGGATTCAAATTGAATTCAACTACGAGACGTTTTATCCTCCTGCGGGTCGCATTAATCGTAAACATTCAGGGCCCTCTGCGATTAATAATTTTGAGGGCAACAGACGTAGGTACGGAGTTATTCTCTGGGGGAAATCATTAGGCTGGGTCTTACATTGGCTCGTCTAATGCTGCTTTCCCGCCTCCAACCTAATTATTTATTCCATGAATAACTTATACCCCCCTGTGTTGCCCATCGAGGGGATGAGACGAGCTCCTCACCCTTAGACTACGAGATCAAATGTTGCGGTTAGTCTTCTTAGCACGTAGTGTGACCAATATGGGAATTGTTCGTTTGAAATGAATCTTCAGACGGAAACCCGAACAATCTACTCAAATTCACAGTTTGCAGAACGTGTGCCACATACGTCGGAGTTGGCGCACCGAGATTAAGACCCCTCACAACTGAATTGTTCCTCATAAATCTTCAGGATCCAAATTTAGTTAAACTACGAAAAGTTTTATCCTCCTACTAATCAACAGCAATCCCACAACATTTTTCAACTGGTAAGTCGTCAAAAAGGGAGAACGTAACATTCGTGCTACTTGAACTTGCACTTTAAACATTGCAGTTGAACTTGTACTTCCTGCATAGAATGACATCTAATTCGAACTAATTTTCAGAAGAATAATTAATACTATACTGATTTAATTTGAAAAAATAAAAATCCAACAAGAAAGTTAAGGAAAAAGTATGTTGACCGAAAGAAGAAGAAAGAGGGATGAAAGGGTATGAAATTATCCATGTTTACACCTGACAGTTACACTTCACAACTACCGTAATTCACTTCTTTTTCGGTGCTCAAATTACTTAAAATTCTTTGTTATCCGAAATGAAGTTCTAATTTGTTGACGCGATTCGGACTACACGTATTCAATCTTGGGTGTTAAGTGAATGGAAGGTCTACGTGAATCCTTCGCAACTTGGTTATGGGCGAAACCACTACATTTCCCATGAGTAATTTGGACTATTGCAATTAAGATTCAACAAAGATCCGAAATGGACTCCGCCAGTGACTTCCGTAAGAGTCGTAGATTTTTCTGGATTTTAATCTTCTAATTTCATGTATTGTGTTACGGGAAATATTCCTAATGATTGTTGAAATATTTAGCGAATCTCCGATGAAAGGGACACACTTCAGGGGTTGATTCTTCAATCCATTTGCTACAATAAGTTACTCGTAGTGATTCTTCAATAGTTGCGTTTTTTGTATTTTCACCAAGATTTGCTTTTACCTTATGCCTTAAAAATATTCGTAACTTTCTTTAGGTCTCCACTGAAGCTAAAATAAGGATACCGTTGAAAAGTGCATTAAATTTGTCATCAGATACGCAACCTACTAAACTATCAAATCTCACACCGAATGAGCTTTTTTCAAGACCAAACTTCAAAAACGCTAAAAAATATGGCACCGTTTTATTATGTGTGTGTTGGCTATTAGAGAGGTTGCCCAGGGATCAAAGAATATACACGTGGTGCAGTCTCAGCTTTAGGATTGATCCTTTCGAAGATCATTGGATGAACTGGATGATAAGCCCCCATAAACTGGAGAAAAAAAAATTATAACTGATACTCGGGATTTCGTTGTTTGCTGCCTTAAGTGACAGGCGTCAAGGAATTCTGGAGACAGTCAACTTCCAACCCGCCTCAATTCCAAGAATTCTCCTGGAGTGGGTTCCAACATTCCCCTAAAATATGGAAAGCAAAATGAAAGACATCATTCCGCGAATTGCTTTTGTCTTACTCGTGACAGCCCTTAGTAACCATTCTTGGAAGCGTATATCCTACGCCGGGTGGGGCGCTGCCGAAACTCCTGGTATTGAAAAGAACTGGGCTGAAGTCCAGCCATAACATTTGCTCGCTGGTCCCGTGCAGTGGAAAATACTTGGAAAGTCAGAAAAACCAATTAGCACTCTTCCACCTCCCAAATACTCTGAATCCCTTTTGTCTTCTCATCAATGTCACAGTTGAGATGTATCCATCTTCTTGGAAGCACAAATTGGCTGATTGGGGCAGTGCAGAGTCTAAACCCTCTGAATTATAATGAACTCCACTTAAGTCCATCCATAGAGGCTGCGCAGTAACACTTCACGTTAAATCTCCAACAGGAATATCCTCAGTCTTTCTTCGTGTTGGGCGCGTGTGGTACCTAAGTTAGGCGACCGTTCGCGTAGTGAAATGTTTTATAGGATCATCATGATTTATTCTGCTGCGCCTCGTCGTTGAGGGTGATTCTCATTTAACGGGACAATCGAGGTTTTGATTCTGACTAAAAAATGTTGTTCTCCTAAATTTATGATTTTTTTATTGTACAATCTAGATGTTACTCTAATCGTATAGTGATGTGCAAGCACGCATGATTTGCGTTTGTTTCCTCAAAATTCAGCTTTTAAAATTTTATACGTTACGAGAATGGTATGTATCCATGACAATGAGCTTTGTCAACCAAATAAAGATAGAATTACGTAAACGATGTATAGGTAAGGTTGAATGAGACAGATATCTGATTGCAGTTTTCCCGACTTTGTGCTAGAACTAGAATCACATTTTAAAATTAGTATTTATTTAGTATCAAATACCAAACTTGAAAAAAAATTGTTTCAAACAGCCATGACGGCTTTTGTGTAGCCACAACAATGAAGTTTAAAATCGCCACGACAATGAGAAATCAAAATTAACCTTCTGCAATTAGGAGTCTTATGAACACTTATAGAAATTGAAGCTTGCATTAAATAGAGTTTTACATCTCTATCCCAAAATGAATGCTAAACGAATCAATAAGATTGATTAAGAGTGATTTTCAAATCATAACAATGAGAAGTATGCAACGTACACACCTGTTTTACGAACGGCTAACTTCATTTTTGAGCCCCAACTGTGTAGAAATGGTGGAAGCATGGTGTTTCCTCGAAGGGCAGGGTTACTAACGCTGAAAAAACTTTAAACTGACAAAAAATACCCTCATTTGAGAGAGTCAAATGTCATTTGAGAATTGCCAAACCCATGACAATGGGACGGAAGGTTTGGGACAAACTTTGAGTACTTGATTCGTACAGACTATCTAAAAGTTAGTCCCACTTGTAAGCTCACTAACATCCAGTAACTAATTCTAAAAAAATACTAGTTAAAATATTTCCGGTAAAACGAACTTTGAGCGGATAAAATTTCGGATTAAGTTCAAATTCTGACTCACGGACAGATCGTGACAATGAGATTAGAGGTACATTTCGATCAATTACCGGCATGTACATACGTTCCATGAACTTGGTGATCGGCTGGACTCGAGATTTTCTCGAGAAGATCAATACAGCTTATATCAACATAGAGATTCAAAAATAGAAATCAAGCATATTGGTGTTTAGTTCAAGGTTTGGAACAGAGTTGGGTAAAAACTAATTTTCTTTAAAAACTGCTTTAGTTTAGTTTCGTTGCTTTCGAAAACTAAATTAATAGTTTCGGTTTGTCGTCGAAACTAACGGCCAGAGTTAGTTTTTAGTTTGGATAAGAACTAAAACTAAATTAGTTCCAAAATTATTTCTATTTAGTTCAACTAAATTATTTCTTAGTTTTCGCTTTAGTTCAACTAATTTTTTAGTTAACTAGTGCCAACTCTGGTTGATTGATTCCTTATGAGAGAAGGTAGCGATTGTAGCTACCCTTGCTCTTAATTTTGGGGGAGCGTTTTCAGCCGCCGGAATGTCAATGTCACCATTCCCTGAGGTTGTATTTTTGGTGCAAAATTTAAAAAATCTACCCGAATTTCCCATTGAGTTAGCTAAAATGTGAAATAGGCCAGTAAATGTTAAGATATTCCGAGGGGTCAGCGCTCCCTCGCGCCACGAACAGCTTTGTATTTGGTTCTAGGAGCGAGAGAGACGACTGAGCGGCTAGGCAAACATAAAACAGATTTTTCTCCCTAATGGCTCTTTCCTTAAGCGGTTCTTCAGTGTATAATGCTCTGTTGTCACTGATTAGCATGAACTCGCTTACTAAATGCTCGCTCATTAGCATATCATTTGTAGGTTGGCGCTTCCTAACAATCAATTAGGCCTTCTACTTATCGAACGCTCCCCTTTTTTCTTGTGATAAATTGATCTAAATATTTCTCTGTTAACTGGATTACGCCATTGAGATTAAATCTCACGTCAAGAGTAAACGAAAAAGTTCTTCTTGACCAAGAATTCTCAAGTTTAAGGTATTCAATTCGTGATTTTTCGTATAAATTGATCACTTATCTGCTGCCACAGCGTTTTGGAAATAGTTTATTATAAATAACGAATTTATCATTTCCAATTTCAAACCTTTATAATCAACCAAAAAATAAAAAATAATAATAATTACGACCCCTTAAAATTTTGTTGGTTTACATTTCAAAATGTGTATAATTTTAAAGTCTAGTTGAAACATATTGGTAAATAATACATGCGTTACGGGGATGTACATATGTGTGGTTTCTACATGATCAAAAAATAAGTATTTTCAAAAACTACGAGGGTCATCCAGAAAGTAAGGTTACAAACTCCCTGGAAGGTGCAGATAATTTTTTTTCGGGGTTGGTATTACTGCGTGTAGGGGGGTTCCTAGTAGTCACAATAAGCACCCGCCCGCATCAGTCCGCTACGAAATGTCGTCACAACATCCTACTCCGTCAACCTCAGCAGGGACCGTTCGCTCCACCTACAGCCGATGCGAAATTCGGGCGTTCATCAAGTTCCTCACTTTGTCACTATACCCCAGAGTCAAAAAGGCAGTCCCTGCAATGGCGCCATACTCACTCCCCGTCAGCAAAAATATTCAAGGTTCAGCCCTCGGAGCGGAAGATCATGGCATCAGTGTTTTGGGACAGAAAAGGGGTGTTGTTGATGGATTTCTTGGTCAGAGGAACCACCAATAACGCCGATGCGTATTGTGAGACCCATAAAAAGTTGAGGAAAAAAAGTCAAAGACGAAAGGAGGGGAATGCTGACTTGTGGTGTGTCCCTTCTTCACGTCAACGCCAGACCCCACACCGCTCGCCAGACCCAGGACCTGCTTGTGTCGTTTGGATAGGATGTTGTGACCCATCCACCAGATTCACCGGACTTGGCGCCTTTGGACTTCCACCTTTTCACCAAATTGAAGGAGTTCTTGAGTGGAAAACGTTTTTCCAATGACGAGGAGGTGAAGGAAACTGTCGAGAATTTTTTTTTGGAGTTGGAGCGAAGTGTATGACGAGGGCATACAAAAGCTGGTGCCCAGGCTGGAGAAATAAGTTGAAGTTGGTGGCGATTATGTAGACAAATGAGGACATATTTTGCTACATTTCCTCAAGATTTTAATAAAATATATGCATTTTTCGATTTTTACCAGAGGTTGTAACCTTACTTTCCGGATGACCCTCGTAGTCCGAATTCTTAATCGAACGATGAACGGCTTGAGAATTTAGTTGGTATGAGGATCGTTCGAATGAGTCGGCCATCACACACCCCCCCCCCCTCCCCTGCATCGAGAAAAAAATTCAAAATTTCTGAGCTTTATTCCTTAAGAAAAGTTTGTTTTTCTTAAAATAAAAGTATAGTATATTTTATTTTCTTAAAATAAAAAAAAAATTTTAAGACGAACGGATGATTTTTTTCCTTGTTTTGTATTTTAAAAGGAATCGTAATGACTTGTACCCGGGCTAATTTTTCTATATATAATAGCACCTTCCCCATTTATAATAAGATGTGTTATAGCCCGCACATTTGATTACTTACTACATTTTTTTTTACTCTTGCGAACTTTATTTTGAGGAGGGACTTTTTCGAAGAATGGTGAAGCACTCAGAGAAGATAAATACTCTTTCCTTCTGAAGTTCCTTTCGCCCGAATTTAATTTTGAAATCCTTACCAGCGACTCTGAAAGGCAAATTAAAATGTGGTTGGCGAGCTATGCCTCCAAAGTTTTTGATAAATGGGTTGCTGCGGGAAAATCAAAGCAGCGTTTTTTGGAAAACAACGAAAATTGGTTGGATAAAGAAATCAAATTCGAGGTTCGAAGCACTGTACCGCGACCTTCCACATCATTTCAAGGTTCCACTAAAGTGGGAAGACCACGGAAAAATTTTGACGAGGCATCGTATAGAGGCATTCAATCACGTAGTGTTGCGGAATTAGTGACTGCTTCAGAAGTAGCAGCACGTGCAGAAGGGAAAAGAAACGTTGCTAAGGCAATTAAAAACATAAACGAATGTCCAGTAGCTGCTTCTTCTTCCAATCGTGAAAAAAAGGAAGACGTTAGTTTGAAATTTGATTATAAATATGTGTTCAATTTCATTTTTGTTTTATTGGAAGAAATTACAATTATTAAAAGTGAAACTATAACCACTGTTAAAATAAAAGATGAAACAAATTAATAATTGTATATTTGTATTATTTTAGTACTATCTAAGATTTAATTTGGTTGTGCATCAAATAAAGAAATAAAACTGTTTTTACGTTTTCCACTTATTCTCCTGGCAATCCTCATTGATTCAATTTTTAATTAATCGAATGGTTCTATTTTACGATTATCTGTCTTAATTGTTCGACATAGATGTAAGATGTACGAAAAATAATTTTGTCCAGTTAGGTTCGTGAAACGACACACTGTGAGACGTACTAAAAAATTATGTATAAAGATGGCGCTGATCGTAATTTCCCTCAACCCTTGAACTGTATCTAAACATTGATAGTAACGGTAACTCTTGAAAAAGTCTCTTCGGGTAAAGTCTCTTCGGAAAAACAGACTTGAACTTTTCCCATTGTTGTCCACGGATCGCTGGGTCCCGCGGGGGACTTCATGGTTTGACTCGCCGAGCCGAAAGGAATCCGCTTCGAGGCCGCCAAGTGAGAATAGCGTGACAGAAAGTCATCGGCTGAATGTCCACCAACCTTGAATCCATCACTGTCGACATGCCACGACTTAATTTATGTGATTTATTTATTGGCACCTTTGGCTCCAATGATCCGCTCGTTCCAGCTTCGTAACCATTTTGACCAAGGTTAGAGATGTTGAAGATGTTCAGCGAAAACGTCCTCTGCGAATTGGTTGTTCAAAATGTTGATATTTCACTACTCGTTTGTTCTCTTTAAAACAATGTATAACTGTATAGGATGTTCGGTATAAGGTCGACGAAACTTCAGGCAGAACAGCAACAAATTTGCCACAACTTTTACCTCGACATTTTTTGCTTCCGAGTCTGCGAAGCAGGCGAAACCTTGTGTTCACTTTCGGGAGTCATAAAATTTTTTCAACAACTTCCTATCGGTCTACTAAATTTGTATTTTAGTGCAATTTTTGGGTATGGAATTTATGTTTGAACGTTGAAATCTTGAATTTTTTAAACGAAATAACCGTTTTGCTATGATATAATAATGTTGCTGGATGAAGTTGAGGGGGAGACGAGGATATAACTACATAATTTTTCTCGCTGAATCAAATGGCTGCATTCCATTGAAGTAAGGTCGAAAATACGGAAAAAATTGATGTAGAACAAGCAAAATGGAGCGAACTGAAAGAAATTACTATGAGGTAAAAGTCGTTTCAAATTAATCGATCCCTGAAGTTTCGTCGTTCTTACACCGAACGTCCAATATGAACGTTACAGTCCAGGGATCATTACAGTTCAAAACGGACTTCGATGGTGAAACGTTTCGAAGATGTTTATTCCAACATTTTTAGAGCCATTGAAATATCTCCAGCCTCTGAAAATTCGCTAAAAGTAGCAATTCGTGTTCGCCGCATGGTGATTTGGGTCGTTTGGACTGAGCACCTTGTCCCGGTTCTCAGCGTTAGAAGAAACACATTCCGTATCAGATGACTCGGAACAGGTCCGTCCTTCAAGTCGAGTTCCAATTCCGATCTTCTGGGGGGCTCGCAGTTTCCAGCTCCGTCCTTGGCGCCTCCTCTCGTTTATTTGCCGATACCCAGACCCCCAGCCAACTCCCCTCACCGCGGTTTTCGAGAAATCTGTTTTAGATGTGGTTTGAATTGGGCGTCCATAGTCAATATATAAATTGAGGAGTTTACTTTCAAAAGGGCACATATCCACTTTTGGAAAGTGTACATTATTTTGCGTTTCCCGTATCTTGGAGACCTATTGGCCTCTACATCTATTCCTTCCCGAAAAGGTTTGTGTTAGCAAGTGTTTTGTTGCCACGTATGCAAGGGCCCGTTGTGTGTTAAGTCATACGATTTGCATTGAGAGTCAGGCTCTACCTCACCAGTGTGTGGTGAGAGACCTGGGTGTTCTCTTCGATTGCTCACTCACTCTGAGGCCCCACATCGAGGCCCATTCATCAAGAGGAATTCCAGCTATTTTTCATCTGTGGAGGCCTTCGTCGCACTTCATGTTGCCCTCGTTCGTCCAATCTTGGAATACTGTGCATTAATTTGGTCATCGCTTTATGGTAGTGGGAAGATGGAGGTGGAGCAGGTTCAGAGGAAGTTCCTACGTTTTGCCTCGCTCAAGTCTGGAGTTGTATGGGAAGAATTTCATGTGGGTGAGGCGCTGAGGCTGTGTAACTTGAATTACCCCCTAAATGAACGTAGGCGAAGGTCAGACGCCTTGCTTTTGCATAGAGTGGTCGGTGGTGTGGTGGACTGTCCTGGACTCCTTTCCCGCATAAATTTCTATGTTCCACCTCGCAATACAAGATTCCAGCAGACCTTCCAAATTGCACTAGGATCAACCAACTACCTTCTGCGGTCTCCTTTGAATCGTTGCCAGGAGGAGTGGAACAATCTAGGAGCGGAAATCTTTAATATTTCGGAAACTAAATTGAAAACAATTATAGCTGAGTACTTTGGTCAGTGAGGTACTTTTGGTTATAATTTTCTTTATTTAATCATGTTTGTAAAGCCTGCGCGCAACTACCAAAATACAAAGTTCTTATACCTATTATTTTATTATATTAGGCTGATAAGCCCGTGTTATAGATGAATAAATAAATAAATTTCATTTGAAAGTTAGTGTAACCATTGGCTTCGCCACCAAAATAGCATGTATCTAGTCCCTATTTTCGGGCAGTTTACAATTTTCAATTTACAACAAAGTGAGCAAATAGTCGCTGGACATTTTTTCATATCTAAAAGGCATCTATCCATTCACGAGGTTGCCTCCAAATATTTGAATGTTGTTGTTCAGGATACCGCTTGGGCACAGCACTTCCCGAGTGTGTTATCCACATTCTGTGTCCATCTTCCTAAAATTCTAAAAACGATGACAGAAATAAAGACATGCAGAGAGTATGAAGTCGTCTACTCTCAAGTTAGCAGCGTGAAAAAACTAGGGGCTGACTGGCAAATAGTGGATGTCAAGGATCTTGAACAAACATACAGCAAAGCAACTGGCATCAGTCAAGCAAAACGGATAGAGATAAGAAAATTCCGGGGTAGAAGCGGAGGAGTCACCACCAGAGTGAGGTATATGACTCACTTCCGATTTGAATGCAGTACCAAGGCTTTCAAATTTATCTTCAAACCGTCAAAAAAAAAAAAAAAAAAAAAAAAAACGCCACTACTCCTCCTGTCCTTTCTCTTCCCTTGACAAAGAAAAGAAAAGAAGGACGTTGAGCACCTCCTTGAGACGCATTTGGGAAAAGTGTGGAAGTTACTTCACGACTTTCAATGGTACATCCCCATGATATTATTATGTGATGAACAAGAAGAAAATTGTATTTCTCCATGTATGTTTCAGCTACAAGCCCGTTTTTCCAAGGGAACTTGTCCAAATTTTACACCAAAAAAGATTTCATCCAAAATTGAAACTGCCATAACTCTCTTTGGAAACTATTACGTGAATCCACAAATCTGTTAATTTGATGAGCGGTCTTGGATCAAAATTATTTAGCCACTTCGCCACTGTTGAACTTTCCTCTCCCATCTTCCTTGATCGTTCATTTTGTCCACATACAAGGTTTATTTTGGTCTTGTGACTCACCCCCTACCACAGCCGGTGTCGTTTTGAGGCTAAATTCCCCAGTTATTGATTTATGTTTTGAATGTTGACGAGAGAAGCGGCCTCCTGGGATGAGGTCCTTGACGTCGTTCTTAATTAGAAGACCCCCGTGCTCATCAGTGACAATGAAAAGAAGGCCCCTGGTTGAGTCCACGAGCCGGGACGGCCGATTCTCTCGGCGATTAGAATCAAAGTTTTCTTCTTCTGAAGAGTTACAGTCATGCAGCATGACCCAATGAGCGAGTGTTCCTTATTCATCGTACTACATTTATTAGAAACTAGCTGATCCAGCCAACTAAGTTCCGCCTTAGAGGTTAGAAATGAGCTGAGTTTTAGTTTTATCGTGATCAATTTTTTATTTGGATAACTAATATAGGAAGAGAAAAAAATCAATTATTTTCAGGATTTATTGTTGGTTTTGTTCGTGGGTTCCACTTTTTATTGAAACAACCTTGTAATAAACGACATTTTTTTAATTATCTGGTGCAAGAACAAATAACGAAGATGATCTTCCGACAAACCACATACAATTGACCACGGGAAAAATATGGATTTTCTAGATTCAGACCAAAAATCTTCAAGTATTATCGATTAATAAACCCTTTTTTAGAATTAGCATACAGAATTCATGGGAATGCGTATTGTAAGTTATTCTTCTACCGTATTGCGTGTACACACAGAACTAAATGAAAAAATACCTTGAATGACGGATTAAATCTTTGTTCTTTTATAATCTCTACCCTAAATTATGTCATTTGGAAACAACAATTCTATTTTTGAGTGTTTGATGGAAAATGTGATACGGGAGGTTCGCCACGAATCAATGAATGCAGTGGTGGAGTCAATAATGGCAATTTTACTTTCCCACTATCTCAGCACAATCCTGGTGTTTCCTCGGAAAACGCCAATGCTCGCACACAACGTCCTTCGGCCCTATGCGAACGCTTGTTGGCACTCCGTAATCAATGCCGCAATCGTATTCAAACGCTGCTCGATTCAAATCAGTACTTGATACATTTCTTCTGGTGCGTCGTTAAGTATCAATTTGTTAAGCTCTGTGGTTTACTCGATGATTTCGCTTTGCTAGTGTGATTGAGGAGCGCGAAGTCGAGCCATACGAGAACCTAGTTTTTTCTTTCAGATTCGGATTCTAACCAAAATTTCATGAAAATTTGATCTCTCAACCAATCGCCCGCAACCGGTTCATTGAGCACGCGAAGTTGACCCCAAAATGGTCAAGCAGTGGATCATGGTGAACTCTAAAGTTTGACATACGAATTTTTTTTTTAACGCTGATTCACGCGATGCTATGCATTTCTTGATTCAACTCAATTTCTGCCGAATAATGGTCGAAATTTGTTTGTATAGCGTGAAAAATCATTATTTGTGCCGACTTTCTACTCTCAGATTAAGATGATTTTTCACTTGATCACTGAAGAACCTTCCAATCTCCTATTTTTACTTTACTTTTTTCAACCAGACCTCAAAGAATAATCCCCGTAAAAATCCGAAAACAGACTCCTAAAAAAAAAAAAAAAAAACGGACGCGAAATAAACAAAGTTCGGTTAAAAATTTCGGACAGCCGGATATCCACCCTAAAGTGGGACTCTCTCTATTTTTTTCTTCTGTGTGTACGTGTGCTCGTATGGAAATGTGCAAAAGCTTTTTTTGCCCTTATAAAAATGGATTTGTATAGGTTTTTGACAATTTGGCTTGGTTTGATCAATTGAAAAATTCGTTGGTTTGAAAAACATTAATCAAGACCTCTATGAACATATTCTTACAATCAGTACCCCCCCCCCCCCCCCCACTTTCCAAGGTTTGTGAGTACAGCTACAAGATTTCTGAAAAGCTAAGTAAGTGTAAGGGAATATTTTTTTACTGAGATGACTGAGATTAGTAAAGTTGCGTCTTTGCACAAACCTGAACGACAAATGCTCTCCCCAACTTTCTTTCTTTCCAGGAACATAGGATGGACCAGGTAGTCTGCTTAGAAACTTGGAGGAACAAAATAATTACCTACCAATACCACGAATTTCTGTATTGTTGCCTTCTGTGACAGATGAGAAATAAGTTAGGAGACAATCAACTTGCAACAGTTTCTGAGAATTGTTTTTCATTAAAAAAAAAAAAAAAAAAAAAAAACCGTAAAATTGCCTGTCAATCAAAGAAAGGAAATACGTGGAGGAGACCCAATACATTGAATCCTCTTTGTCTACCCTTCATTTGTGACTGACTGTTCTTCCCACATTCTTGGAGGC
Organism: Creontiades dilutus; assembly: GCA_031894815.1. Lineage (NCBI taxonomy): Eukaryota > Metazoa > Arthropoda > Insecta > Hemiptera > Miridae > Creontiades > Creontiades dilutus. Next base: position 749,412 of record JAVIWC010008988.1, on the reverse strand, counting down.
ACAGCAGAAATTGAGAGTCGCAATTGATTATTTTGACATTTTCTTGAAATCCGGTACATGTACATGTACATGCACAGCAATAATCCTTTCCAAGATCATAGGTTGGACTGGATAATCTGCTTTCAAACTGATTGATTGAATTGATTTGCATAAAATTCCTACATTGCCTGTCAATCAAAGAAAGGAAATACTTGAAATTAGATACAATAACTTGAATTCTCCTGGCCTACCCATTGTCACTTGTTAATGCCTGCTCTCACCACATTTTTGGAAGCGCATATCGGCTGATGGGCCTTGTACTGCCCGAACGCTGGGAATCCTAAACTGGACCTAAGTCCATCCATAAAGGCTGCTTAGAACGCTCTTTGCAATAACACTTCTGGGATATGGAAAGGTTATCCGAAATTAATTCTCCCCAGTCTCTTTTCGTTCGTGCTTGTGTTCCGATGCGAGTTGTTGAATGTTTCGGCCAACTGCAAGATAGGTAGTTCTCAAGTGATTTCATCTCGAATTCGGTATTCGTTGTGGAGGTCAGATATGTTGGTGGAAGACAATTTTTCCTCTTAGTGAAATGTGTATGAAGTGCTTAACAGCACCATCATGCTGCTGAACTCACCAACGTCAACAACAGCGGGCAAAATCATTAACGATGTAAAAGTCTACCTAATCGCAGGGGGGAGATTTAGTCAAACGGAAGAACGAGGTTTATTAACCAAAACTGAGGTACCACAAGTACAAGTCACGGGAGAAGAGTAAGTAAAGTTCTATAAAAACAGCGGTGGTGTCGCAGATACAAAAGACGACGAGACGTCAGGAAGTCCTCTTGATCCTCTATTTTTGAAGCATAGATTGTATGTAGGAACTTGTTATTGTCGGTAGTTTCTTGTCGTCAGATGAGCATTGGAAAAGTGCCAGGGAGGTGGAGTAGTAACCTTATTTCCAACAAAAACTAAGACAATATTCGAGCACTGTCATTGTCATTTGTACATTTTCAGATAGAAAAACAATATTTAAATGAATTACTAGGTTCATTATTATTTACGTTCTATCTAGAGATGTAACATATTTTCGAATGTCCTCACGTTAAACACTGTTTCAATCAACTTTACCCCCCCCCCCCCCCACCAAGAATTTCAATGACGCAGTCTGCGCCATAGCCCCCCCCGTGGGTACTCCCGGTTACCTACTTAGTTCATATGCAGGTAAGATATACTGTTCTCTAATGTTATCCTTGCTTCATTTCTTCAAATCTCGGAAGTATATTGCAGACCTCTCGAAACGAGAAATTACTAAAGTTATGTTCAGTTTATAACATTTTTTACTATATGTACTTCAATAAAGCATATTTATGAAAATAATATGCTCCAACTCTATGTGTCAGATAATATGCTATTTATATGCTAGATAACTCTAAGTGTGAGATAATAAATTATATGCTCTAACTCAATGTGTTTATATTTAGCAGCATTCACGTGGAATGCCTCACGCCCTTGCTATATCGTCAATATTGAATTAGAGTTATAGAGGTATAGGTTAAACTATTAGAGTTAAAAATTAACTCTAATAACTACAGTTAAAAATTAGAGAATAATGAGTTAGCGAATCGTCGCCAAGTTCCCATAGGTTATATGGCGGCAGACAACCTTCAAAGCTCTCCACATTCATTCCCGCTTCAGAAAAAAAATAAGTTTCATGAGTATTGAAATCAGCCAGATTTCTTCAAATTGGTTGACGATTTGACATGGCAGACGAAAATTTATTCGCTCAGTGGATGAGATACTTTGGTTTTGTACATGCGACACAAATATTGATTTAAGTCATATTTTTGACCCTGGGCCCCTGGACTATTATGACAGTTTGCACTTACGCGACTCAGTTGTGGTTTTTTACGGCTCTGTCAAACCGGGACATCATCCAAAGATTCCAAAATAAAGTGATGAGGAATATCGTCAAATCACCTTGCCACTCTTGAAACAAACGCCTTCACTACGAGCTTCAGATCGAAACAATAGACGGGCTATAAAACGACAAGCAGTGAGACACCTTCATCAGCAAACATCTCACGTCAACTCCTTGATTCAACTTATATCGTCAGATAATCAAAACGAACCAAACCACTTGACCTAGCTCACTTGTCAAGCAGAGAAATGAAAATATTATATCCAACCAAAGTCTGTGATGTATATTAGTTTTGAATATTTATCCGTGGTCTCGTATACATACAATAAGTTATACTTGGTGCAATAAAAAATTTGAAGAAGATTTAACTACTCAAATGTTAATAGCTGCTTCTGAAAACAGTTGGATTTGAATCGCGGGTGAATCGACTAGCGGCTGAGATTTTAGTCACCTGGCAGACCTCCGTCTCGGACGCTTTCCGAGGGCCACTGGGTTGAGAGAGGCAGACGCTCGACGCATTTCATTGATAACAGATGTCGTCACTTTTGCTTTATATTGCACTGTTTACTGTTGACTGAGGTAAACACAGCTAGGATCCTGAAACGCTGTGTTAGTTGCTCCCGGCCGGTCCGATGTTCGGAGTTCCGGCGCGTTCTGAATTCGTAATTCCTGTCGCGACCTCTTCCACCGTTTCGACGGCGGAAATCGACGGCTAGTTTTCCAACAGTTGCCGCATTGTTAGCGTAGTTCGGGATGTTTGTTTTTAGTCCTCTAAGAACGGCCGCGGAAATGACCTTCCTCGTGTCTCTACAAAACAAATTACGGTGGGTGTACCAATGTTCAATGGGAACGGCTTCTCGGTATTTACTTCTATTCACGCAGGCAATCAAAACATGTGGTTATTAGTTGTCACGCGTGAGAGAACGCCGAATACCGCAGAAAATTACTCTCTGGGAGCTCGGGTGCTGTTGTTTGCGTCCTCTTAGCTGTGTATTTATACGAATTGTGCAATTCACGGGACACGTCGGGCATATCAAACTCCGCTAATTATTACACAAAGGCATATGATGTCAGTATTGGGACTTCATCACTATATGAAAACAGCGTCTCACTGGCATTCCACACCATAAATTAAATAATGCGTTTTTAAAGATAAACGGATTGGTAAGTAATCAATGAATAACAAGGACGCCCCAATGTCCAGTTTTTACGTTTTCAAATTATAAACGTAAAACACCCCCCCCCCCCACACACACACACATATATATATATATATATATATATATATATATATATATAATGTTCATCTGGCCATATATTCGATTTATTTGTAAATCTTTATCAGGGCTACATCAACAAGAAATTTGGGAAAATATTGGTCTACATGTAACTAAAGAAAACTAAGTTACTACTAGTAGTTTATGAGGTTGGCCACACATCTTAGATAGGATGTCGTTTGTATTATCTCATCTTCCAATTTCACATTTCTATTATACTATTGCACTTTTGTGGAGGTAAACGTACACTAATTATATTTAAACTGCTTGAACTAATGAATCTATATACATAAATCTTATTTTTATAACGTAATAAAGTTTTTGAACATTGGTTTTAGACTTGCTGTTTACGTGGATGGTTTATTTCTGGCGTAGTTGTTGTTTTAGTTTTGTGGAGTGTTTTCTTGTCTAGGTGGAGGTGGCTTGTTAGGATGGATGTGTTTATGATTGATGTGTGGTGTTTTGAATACTATTTTGTTGAAGGTTGCTGGTGGAACTCATTATTAAATTTGTATATAGCTGACTGAATTTGGCAGTGTCGGTATTTAGATTGCAAGTGTTTGGGGTATTACTATGTAGGTCATTTCTTTTATTTTTCTCTTTCCTAAATTTGTTTCAGTATCTTTAATTTCAGTATTTTCGAAGTACATATATACTATAGGAACGACGAAACTTCAGGGATCGGTTCAACAACTTATTTGCAACAGCTTTAACCTCCTAGCAATTTTCTGTTACTCCGCTCCTTTTTTGCCTATTCTACATCAAAGTTTTTTCTCGTACTTTCGACCTTACTTCACTGAACTGGCCCTAAATTCCTTAATTTACTAAAAAAAATTACTTAATGTAAAATTATTATTTTTTTTTAAATTTATTTATTGTTACAACTGATTTAATATACAAACCATCTAGCAACTTAATTTATAATAAAGTAAAAGAGCGTTGAATTTCTTTAATTTGCATTCCTTATAATTTTCTCTTGAATCACGTCGTAAATGGGTTTTTCTAGCCTAAATTTTTTTTAACCTTCTTTTTTTTCAACAATGTTTAGTGTTGATTAACCACCATACTATCGACTGGAAAAACGAATGAGCTTACCGGCAAACCATCTTCATTTTATCGGCTTTCTGTCGGTACATTAAGTGTTTATTTGAAAGCAATTTTTGACAAAAAATGTGGTGTTTGAACTTGGAAAAACGTCAATTTGTTAAACGAAATTAGCGTTTTGGCATGAGAAAACGAATCTGGCTTTGGATAAAATTGAAGGAGGGAGGGTTATATATCTACGTGATTTTTCTCTTTTCTTTTGTCTTTAAAATGGCTAGGAACCGAGGCGATCGGTCTGGCTGAAAGTTGGGAGCAAGTGGAGTTCATGTTCCAAAGCAAATTTGGAATCTACAAACCTTGGAACTTGAAACGACAAAATTTGAGGAGAGATTATGAAGAAATGTTGCTGTATGATTACAAAGGCTTATTATAGAAAATAATAAACCAAAATATCTGGCTGCTAGGTAGATAGATGGTCTATTTTACATAATTTTCTTTACATGTTGCTTTCTTCAATTGAATATTAACCGATGACCGAGCTGGATAGCGTAACACTGTGGTCCAGCCCGCAGTCGATTCTTGCTTCTAATTTTTATAAAGTAACCTATAACACTATATTTACACCACAATAATTATTAAAATTTAGATTCCACTTCCATGGAATAATGTACCAAGTAGATCTCAAGTCATATCGCCATTTGAGCCAATGAATTTTTTACTCCCTGCAACTTCAGTGTGTATGATTTTGATTGACGCTGTCTCTCATCAGCAAAATATATTTATTGAACAATGTCCTTAATGTCATTTTTTGAATATTAAAAATCTTGTTAGTTTGATGATGTGAATCGTTCGACATCTTCTTCGACCCTTTCACAGTCATCCTAAATCATTTCCCTTCCCTTCTAGTCGATTTAAATTCAGTTACCCATAAATATCGATGTGATGAGAGGAAGAGAAGCTTGAGCGGGAGCTCCCGGTAATGGCAACCCTCTCCTAATAGGTCCAAATGTTGTTCACCCTTTGAGAATGTTTCATGAACCTCTCTATTCCCTCCAACAGCGAATTTCGAGCTTCAAATGCATTTGACGGCAGTGACTCCAAAAGCGTGTCAGAGCCCATTCATCAGAATTCCTTTCGCTCTGCGTCAAATTAGTCATGTAGCACAGGCACAACCTGCGCCGTTGAATCAACCCAATTCTCTTCCGGTTCATTATTTTCATTGATAAACCTTCGCAACCTACAGAGAAACAGAAAGCTCCCCCTCAAAATTTGTTGGTTTACAGTACAACCCTCGATTATCACAGTAGCATTTCTATTGCATTCGGTGCTGAGCACCTCTTTTCAAAATGAAATTAATGAATTGCGGTCAGTAACATTTCATTTGAGTCACTCCTATTAGAGCAGAAAAGGTTACTGAATATAACAAGATTAAAACAATTCAAAAAATAGTGTACATAATATATTTTAAAAGGTATCTCGAAGTCACAAACATACACAAAACTAGAAAATTCGGTCTTCAAATTAAGTAAAATTACAAATCCTTCCTAATTAAACCTCTACACTCTTAAACCATCTTCTCATCTACAGAAATTGTACGAAAATACATGCAAATATTCACGAACGAATATAAATTACTAGCAGGAAAATGGAGTCCAACAATTGAGGTACCGCATGGCTCTTATGTTCGTAGCACATTGGTTGACGACTTGTCCCACAGAAAGACTTGAGGTCCCGATTGCTGTTACGGTATTAGTTTTGTAATCGTTCGTACAGCTTATACATGTTCTACAAATTCAAGGAAGAAAATGTTCATTGTAAAAGTTGATGTTTGGTAAATTTATGTATTCGAGACACTCAACGTTTCAAGAGTTTATCAATGACATCAATTTTTTTTTTTTTTTTTATAGAGCGTTTATTTGTTAAAATATCAACTAGTTACAACTGAGGTAATATACAGGCAACTATCTAGATATTTACTTCACATAAATTCCGCAATATTAATACGAGTGTTAGTCCATTGACAATACACCACATTTCAGCTTCACATCAGCATCCAAGGTCCAATGGCTTGGTCCTTTTCAGGCGTCGGTTTACTTGGGAGTTGTCGAGAAGCCTAATGGCTTCTGGGTTGGTATGAGCAAGAAGCCTCTTTTCGTAGTTCCGTGCGTATCTTTTAATGACATCGGTGACTCTTTCGATTTGGAGGTCCTTGTGGAGGTCATCATTACGAATGTACCATGGAGCATTCACAATACTCCTTAGTACCTTATTTTGGAATGTTTGAATTAATTTCAAGTTACTTTTAGCTGTACATCCCCATAGCTGGATACCGTAGGTCCAGATGGGCGTAAGTACTGTTTTGTATAACAGCAATTTATTGTGCAAACTGAGTTGTGAATTTCGGCCCAACAGCCAATAAAGTTTTCTATACCCGATTGATAGCTCTTCCTTTTTTTTCTTGACATGTTCTTTCCACTTTAGCTTTGCATCTAAGGTCATTCCTAGGTACTTTGCTGAGTTTGAGTATGGGACTGTGCACTGATTCAGATACAAAGGAGGGTTTGTGATTTTTTTATTCGTGAGGTTCACATGAGTAGACTTAGTTTCGTTTAGTTTGAGGCGCCATTTTCGAGTCCACTCTCTGATGGCATCTGTAGCTTCTTGTAATTTTTCTGTTGATTCTTCAACCGTGTCTGCTACTGCCAGAATTGCTGTATCGTCCGCGAATGTGGCTATAGTTGTTCCTAGGGTGCAAGGTATATCATTTGTATATAATAAGTAGAGTAGGGGTCCTAGCACGCTTCCCTGCGGTACCCCTGCTTTAATTTTGTTGAGATGTGAGTATTCATCTTCATTTTTAATTCTGTTGCTAAGATAAGATTCTAGTATTTGGCAATATTGGTGAGGTAACATCCCTTGCAATTTGTTAATTAACCCAACATGCCACACTTTATCGAATGCTTGTGACACATCAAGAAATACTGCGCTACACACTTGTTTATTTTCCAGTGCATTTTCGATTACATTGTTACGCAAAGGTCGCGACAAGCTTTTATGATTTTATGTATTAATTGTATATAGGCTATAAGTAGACAGTTGAAATTCAGAAGTAAAAATTTATTTCCTTCTTTTTAGGGCATTTAAATAAAAGCTTTCTTAAAAAGGTCATCGCTAGCTAGGTTTCTGAGTCTGTTCATCTCATTCAAAGCATCATTGTTGCAAGGTCGTTTGCCGGTTAATTTGGAACAGTCTAGCTCTTCAATAAGACCTTCCAATGTTTTTACCCTACTTAAGGCCACATATGCTTGACCAGCAGCTAAGAGCCTCGGACCCAAGTAAACAACGGCGAGTTCGACAGTGCTACCCTGCATTTTGTTATTGTGCAAGCCCAACATAAAACAATTGTCAGCATTCTACCTATCAACAAGCCCTTTCATTTGAAACCAATGTTCGACAAGCCCTTTCATTTGATACCCATATTGTAGAAATGCATTAAAATCACTATTTCGCCTTATTGATTTTAGAATGTCGTAACTTACTAGTGGGAGACGGAAATTTCCGCATTTCCGTTATTTTTTCAATATTTTCTGGCTGTAACGGGTTTAATTGTTTGACGAAAGTGGCCCATAGTGATGGGCAAGCATCAGCGTTACAAGTCTATTTCTATTCAGTTGGTGAGGTGAACTAAATGCCGATAGCCAAAAGATCAATACAGTGGGGAGATATCAATTTAGGAGAGTGGTTGGCCGTTGTGTAATCATTTGCGGGTTTTTTGTATAGCGCCCCGCATTTGGAATGGAAATGCCCGCTGGCCTGAGATGAGAAGGTGTAGCGAGGGAATTAGAATGACAAATGTCGCTCCGGTCGTCATAGTGCAGTTGAATAATGGACGAGCTGGGAAGAGGGCGACATCATCTACGCGACTATCTGTAAGCCTTGGAGCTCGTGCTCTCTAGCGGCTTTTCCAGACAAATGGCCCCTTCTTCGGGCTCATGCCGAGGTGCGTACTGGCAGATTCCGTAGGTCGTTCATTAGCCTTGTCAGGGCGCGAGCTGCATCATCAATCAATGTTTCATTCGATTCGCCGATATGCCGACAATGAGTCAAACCGGTTCACCTGGGCTGCCAAGTCAGGCCGCGATGGAGCCTGGTGTGAACGCTTGTTCATCGCTGATTTGGTCTGTGGGGCTCAAACACAGAAAGTCCGTAAAGGGTGGGGATAATATAATAACGTTTACTACAAGACAGGTCTTATGTCATACGCCGTTTGTTCCAAACATTTGGATTTAAAAGGAAATGTATTCCTATGATTTTAGGTTTTTTTAAAATCTTTCTATTGTCCTTAAACATGTAGTTCAATGTGCCATACTAATGATGAATAAAATCAACTATGCGAAGTACTTAATCTATTTGCATACGGATACACAAACATACATATATGTTTTTTTCCTTCTTCATTAATTGGTATCTATTATTGAATGTATATCGTCATATTCAAACATTATGATTCACATTAATTGGGAAACGAGTATGTAACCATACATATTATTTACATAAATCGTCCTATCACGAATCAGTATTGATTTTCGCTCCCGCTGCTCTCGAACAGTGAGCATTTAAGAAAGGTGTGATTTGCCAAGGCAGGAACAATTGGGCTGATTGGATATATTCCTATATTATAGAGGCGGTTTGCCAATAGGTGGTCCTCAAAAGGAAACGGCATTTGGTTTTAATGATACTTCTATCCAAGTTGTCTTCACTAGGGCCGGTCCACACGCTACGCTTGAACTCCGCAGTTCAAGACGTTGCAGACAAAATGTTGCGTGTGGACAGGAAAACTGCGCGGTTTTGAGTTTGTCGTGAGCTCTGAAAACCGTGATCTGTACAAACATGTTGCATGTAGACACTTGCTCCGTTTTCCAATCGGTTTTGTTCCTCAGTTTTCCATAATCATCCGACCATGACTGCTCTTCGGCAATCAGTTTTTGACTGATTTTATTTCAATTTAAAAAAAAAGGAAAGTTTTCCTTCATTTGGCGAGTTAAATTCAAAGAGTACAGCGACCAGGACAAGAAGGGGGAAGCTTACAAGAGATTTGTTGAGAAGTTCAAAGGGGTAGGTGCCAACGCGAGGACGGAGACAGTGATGAAGAAAGTCAGATCATTGAGAAATCGAAAAGAATCAGCCAAGGTAAACAAATCTATTCGATCTGGGACTGGGGAAGAAGAAATTTACAATCCATCTTTGTGGTATTTCGATTTGCTGCAATTTCTCAATTCACCGCCAAGACTGTACTGTCTGGACGCTCAAACTTGCAACGTTTTTAATGACGTAGTAAAACTGTGCAGACTTGAAACGTTGTAAAACGTAGCGTGTGGACCGGATATTAAACCAGACGGTTTTGTGCATGTGGTCTTGAACACACATAGAATTTCCCTTTGTTCAAATGAGTGTTTTGATACTCCCTGTTCCAGTTTTTGGTGTTTCGTCTGAGTAATGGTAGGTAATTATGGATTTGAAAAAAATGCTGGAAATAATTTATTACACCGATGTTTATTATTTCTGTACCATATAGCCCTTCTACGTAAATCACTCATGTATGTAAATTGGACGTAGCTGTGTTGCATTATCTCGCGCCTTCGTTCCTTGTAGTTGCATTCAACATGAAAATACTTAGGCGCTACGGCCCAGGTCTCCAGCGCGACCTCCTACCTTACCATACACGACCGATTTTCATCACAGGAAGATGAGGTTTTTCAAATGGTGAGCGAATGAATGAGCAGGCAGCCACCCGAGTGGTCTCATTCGATTCAGGACCAATTCTTATCTTAGTCCAACGAAGACCATCCAACACCCCAGGCACTTCCTCATGCCAAAACGCTGATTTCGTTTAAAAATTCCCTTTTTTCCACGATCAAACACCAATTTCTCTGTCAAAAATCGCTCTAAAATAAAAATTTAATAAACCGATAGAAAGCTGAAAAAATTTAGATGTTTTTGCCGTAGAGCTCATCCATTCTCCAGTATATGGTATGGTGGTAAATCGACATTAAAAATTCTTTAAAAAGGAGAAGGTTGGCAAAAATTCAAGTTAAGGCTGGCAAAAACTATATACGACGTCACTTAACGGTATAATTTAAAACATTTATTCTGTAAATTAAGGGATTTATAGCCATTTCAGTGCAGTATTGTAGAAAATATGAGAAAAAAACTTTGATGTAGAATAGGCAAAAAAGGAGCGAACTAAACGGTAATTGATAAGTATTGTTGCATACTAGCTGCTGAATCGATTCCTGGTTTCCTCTTCCTCATACCGAACGTATATCACTGTTCAGATGTATCTGGAATGGTTTTAGATCTTGAAGAATTTTGCAGTATTTAGGTCATTGCCTCTTGAAAAACACCCTTGACTCGTATTCGAGGCCCACAGGTAACGGGACCGTACCGTGGCGTTAAGCGCTGCTGTTGGTTACCTCATTGTCCGTTAATCCTGAAACCATATCTATTTCTGAAAACCCCGTTCCTATGTGAAAATATTTAAAGCCTTGATGGACTCCAAATTCCCCAAGCTGCTTTGCGCCGTTGGTTTTTCCCAAGCCACCCTTTTTCTGGCAAACGGTCAGTCACCCGTAGTCTCCCCCCGAGCACCCTGGGGTTTCCTGGGGTGGTTCTAACACCGTCCTTGATTGGTTTCTACTATCCCCATCTCTCTCCTCCCCGCGATTCCCCACTCTAAATTTTCTTCACTTCCCCTCCAAACTAAAATTTCCCGTTTTTGGTTAACAAAATCTGGAGTCAGTTCTCTCCTTCGGTTTAGCTTTCTCTTACACTCTTGTTAACTTGGCTCTCCTGGGACCTCCCTAATATTGGCTGGGATCCCTATATAGTTATCACTTATCAAACTTGACTGACTTCATATCATAGTTATCAAAGTGACTTCATTTTCCTAACTAAGTAGTGGCAAAGCAGCACATTTTGTGATATTGTTGGCTACCCGCGAAACCTCAACTTTGGCAGAAGCGCCCTAAGCTCTTGTTCAACAACACCTTTATTTGTTTGATTGGTTCACTGTATCGAGGAATACGAATTGAATTATGTATTTCCATACTCGTTCATTGAGCATGTACGCATTCATTTGAAATACGGCCTCCATCAGTTAACTGCACAACCGTTTCCATCTTCCTTGAGTCCACCTTACCAATTACAAAATTCAATTAACACTTTTTTGACTTGCATACCAGTAATTCCAAACATGCTTCACTCACCGGGAAATGTTTCTTTTCGGCTCCGTTCGCAAACTTGAGAATACCGATTCGGATTACCGGTTTATGGAACACATCTTCATGCGTCTTTGAACGAGGACACTCCCTAGAAGAGTTGAGTGTGAAATTTTAGTAGTACTTGTCGCTGCTCTCGTAGGCCTCTTCAGAAAGCAATGCGATTGTTAGATCTGTTGCACGTAAAATGTGGGAACTGTGGATGAAGATCTTGTGGATGTCCTGCAAGATCCAAGCGCGAGTACGGATTCACACTCTCTATCAGTTCATGAAAGTTGGTACAGATGCCACAATTGCAGGCTTTCGCCGCTGAAATCAACTGGGCTTCTTTTAAAATGTATGTAGATGTGAAAAATTACCCAAACAATCCGTAGCTTAGCATCGTAGGAAACGATGTATCTGACGCAGAAGCAAAAGATGCTCCCATGCGGCCTGAACCGAACCCTGCCAGGATCTATTCTCCGAGGGACTTTACTTCTTTGGTCGGGGCCAGGATGCTGAGAAGCTGGAGGGAGCGGCACTGAGCCTACTCCTCTGGCAACCGCTACAAGGAGCTTTTCCGATGAAAGGAATCCCCTCGGTGAAATGACCACCAATTTTGGTAACAGCGCCGAAGAAAACGGGTAGTGGTGACACCACGATGACACCAACGACTTGAACAACTCAAGAAGCTCCGTGGCATTTGCTTACACATACTTCAGATGCTTCATCATGAAAAATGGATTTAGAAGCTCGGTATATTCGAGAGCTGGTAAAAATCTTCAAATATCAGTCACGCGTGGGGATTATCGGAATCGAATCTCCGCGAAGGTTTCTAAGAAGGTCGTTAGCGTATGTCCAATACCTGAATGGCTGTCAAGTAAATCCTCATATCTTTGAAAGGCAATCTCCTCCTTCCTAAGTAATTTGATATAACCGCTCGTATTATCGGGGCTGGATTATCAACCTCCCGCGGGGTTTCGCAAATGATCGCGTATTATCGAATTACCCCTCTCATATTATTGTATGTTCAACGTGATGCTGTTCCGAGAAAATTCCCTAATCTATTCATGATTGGGAACGAAGAGTATCGTGTTACGGATGGGTGCATTTTCGAAGAATCCCTTCTTTTAAAAATTTAATTACTTACTGTAACGCTGTAATCAGTCAGTCAACACATAGAGTTGGTTATTAACTTGATGCACAATGATGGTGAAATTGCAGTGTTCGAGGAGAGGTTTGAAAAAAATGCTACTAATCCATTACAAAGGCTCATTGTGGAAATTATAAACCAAACGACCAATAATGATAGAAATGCTTTTATGATCCGTTCATAAGGTCATGATGGTTTGTTTTCTGTACAATATAATTTTCACGTAATTTTGTGCTCATCCCGCCTGTGACCAGTCTTGGGTCCAAGGAACGTCCATCAGTGAGAGGCACGATGGGAAACTATAAAGTTGGCCAAGCTATCAGTTCGTTGACCTTTTTTGTGAAGAGCTCCTGTTTCCAGTTCTTCTTCCATTCATTCATCATTCTGGCTAATTTCCTTAGAAAATGAATGAAAATTTTCAAGAATCGTTTTGATCGAAATTTGTTTTGAGGTATTCTGACATTATTAAATTATTCCTAAATATATAGGATGGATTGCATTAAAACACAGCCACATGGTCGACGGACTGCTAGAAATTATTGGATGCTTCCAGGCCTCCAGGAGAAAAACCAATGGCCTCACATAACGTTAACTTTGCTCTTCATCAACCACACACATAAGAATATACATCCATATGTGGGATCTAGAGAAGGGATAAGGGCTGGAAGACTAGCGCCAGAGGGCGCTTCGCCCTTAATAGGTTCTTTTACCGGGTTTTGTGAGCAGTTATTGTTGAGCTTCGGCCATGTACATTCATGCTAATACAACCTTTACGTTAATACAGTTCTGATTACCTTTCCTGAATCGTCCATTTAATCAACATGTCAGAAGGAGAAGGCATAATCCTGGATCCCCTCGAGGAGTTTCTCACATATATGTAAATTTGTGTATAGGTGTGTATTTGTCGTTCCAATCGATAAATCTGAATTGTATTGAAATAAAAACGTTACTGCTCCAAAAAATGAAGTACTTATTTCAAAAGAAGAGATCAGTTGATTGGGCGGTACTCATTGAGCTAAGTGTTATGGTTAAATTTCAAAAAACTATATAAATGACAAAAAACGGCTACACTTTGTTGAATTAATATTCATTTGTTGATATTTGACTAGTTCATCAACCACGAATCAATTCATTTAAATATTTGAAGTCTAACGTATGCTGAAAATTGTACTCAAACTATTTTTTGAAATTATAAATCTGTGTTTGAATAAACAAATATTATTCAGCACAAAATTTGTTGGAATCGAATTGATTGAATTCATTTCTCAAGTTTCAACTCGATTTATCCTAAATGTAGTACGATAATTTCTGAAAACTCGCGATTTAATGAGCATGAACGAAGTTTTTATCCCGGAATCATTTCGTAATGTCCTAAAAACGAATTTCGACGAGCTTTGTTCTAACTGTGGGAAATTTCTTCCCTCCAAAATGAAAGTTTCCACTCGCGTTTTGCGTTTTAGACCTCTCTGAACTGTGGTTTTCGATTTGGGGCTATAGGACAGCAGGCACCGTTGGGAAGGCTATCGAACTGGGCAAGGTCTGGCGATAGAACTGGGTTATGGTATGGAGGTATACGTCCAGTTCTGCATTGTCTCTCTCTCAGCCAGCATCCCATCTCTACGCCGCCAGCGCCTGCTAGCCCTTCGGGGCTCGAGCTGGGAGGTTGCCCGCACTGCTGCTGACCTTGATTTTGTCAGGCAGCAGCTGTTGTGGTGCGATCGAGCAACACCAACTGCTGCACAACCCAGCTCATCTGTTGAGTTTGCTGCTGCCCTGCATGATTCAGTTGATGGTAAAGAACTCCGACAGTGCTCTTAATCTTTCATATCGTCCCAATGGGTGGAGTGGGCTTCAGAGGGCATAGGGGCCCACGACTACTGACATTTTCATGCCGTGTCATTCGGGGCTCGTACTTAAATTGGTGGTAATTTTATAAGGGCACTTCCTTTCATCCCTCGCTTCCTGCTCCATCATCCTCAACATCCCATATCCCAAGGGCCGGTCGGTAAACCTGGGCGTCCTCCCCACTTTTATTTCATTTAGTTTTTTCGTTTCTTTTTAATAGTGTGTCCCTCCGCCTTTGAGGGGAGATTATTTAAAAAAAAAAAAAAAAAAAAAATGAGACAGTTTAGTTTGACTTACATTACACGGTTCGCAATTATCAACCTTACACCTCAGTTTTGTGGAGGATGCCCATAAATGCAGTCTTGCAAGTTTTTCCGGGGCGCGTAATATATGGGTGTGAATTCCCCTTAGTGCAGGCGTGGCTCAGGCGGTGTGATGGATATGGTTAGTTTGCCCTTCCTGATTTCTGAATCCGCCGCCTCGGAAGATAAACTAGACGCCTTACATTATCTTGGACATCCTGTGTGTTGCGGGCATTATCCGTATCAAGCCTATGGAAGGGGCAAGTATACCACTCCATCACCTCCCCATGTTACAGCGGTTAGGATGCCAAAAAGCATCCCAGATCGTGTCTTGAGTAATTTTCCCCCGGTTGAAAACCACCTTAAGAGTTAACTACCTCTCACTGAATAAATTACCTCCCATCTGTCTGCCTGCTTCCATCCGCAGGTTCCCGGAACTAACCTAATCACTAAATTTTATCCAACTTTGATGAAATTTTCGCCGAACATGAAGTTGATCCCCTATGAGAATCATCGATCACGAATCTATACATCAACCTGAGCATGCAAAAGAGTAAAATTGCATCCGCTATCGTTTTTTCATGTTCTAGCCGTACAATCCAATCTGATTAATAACGTGCTTCCCTTTCGCTTTCCTTAAAACATCGTGTGTATGTATTTCCGATGTTAAAGGCGATACTTTCTTTGTATGAATAGCAATACATATTTGTTAGCGAGTGATATCGAATTGATAAGTATCTGACCTCAAATAGGTGGTACAATTCATGATTGATGTACCTATTCGCCGTGGGTGCTCGCCCTTGAATGGGTGGATTAGTCGATCCAATATAATCTCGATCAGATAGGTGATTATGCCTGATAGCTTCCAGCCCATTGGTGAGGAAACAATCCGTACAGGTGTTGACATGATTAAAGCCAATCTCCACACTTGGCATATGGTTATCCGCCCGCATGTCATTGTCCCCGGTTGCAGAACGATCTAACAAACCCGACTCTCAATAACAAATACATTTTGTAACGGCCTTGGGAAGCAGTTACTGCCTTTATGAGTCGACAAGTTAGTTGAGGAACCGATTTTGGTCCACAAGTATTACTTCCAATAAGGGCCGTTGAATTTCAGGTTATATTTCACGGAGAAACATGATGAAACAATTCTGGTAAGTGTTGAATCTTTGAAAACATCCCAAACAGTTCCTGTGAAGAGGAGCAACTGTAAATAGAAGCTTGTAAAACTAGTTGACAGATTCGAAACTGATTAACGTGTTCTAATTATGTTTAATGAATTTCTACAATGTCATTTACAGGAGAAAAAGGTATGCTATGAAACTAGAAAATTGAATCGTTTTCCGAACTTCTGGTATTCGATGTGTAACACGCATTTGTCCGAACTCGAACGGTTGAGTGTGAATTTCAGTTGATTTTTTGTTTATTACTGTCAATTATGAACTTCTGTAATCGACTAAGAAAAAAAGAAAAAGAAAAGGGTGTGGCGCATAGCTCCCTTGTCTAGGTAACACGATCTCGTAGATCTTATGGAATGTTTTAGATATCTCCAAGCAATTAGAATACAGGGTGGGTCATATAAATAGGGCCAAAAACAAAGAGGCGTAAATATTATAAATTTAGGTACTTGAATATCGTGAAATAAACAAATTGAAATTAAAAATTTTGAAATGATTCGCGAACTTCAGAAAACCGTGTTTTGCAATAGTTGAAATTCATATCTGCGCAGCAACAACCATCGCGATGCATCGTGGAGGTGAAAGCCCAAGCTTCATTCCCATTATTGCAGCAAAGAAGACAAGGGAAGCAGAAAAGTTTATTACTTGCCCCCAAATCCGCAGAGCCAATACCTACATCTTTTCGTAGTACTGAGGTTGAACTTGCGAATCGTGGAACGATTTATGCTTGCGTTTGAGGTTTGTTGCAACCCTGACAATACTGCCGTATTGCAAATAATCACTCTTTGCTGCAGTGACAATTTAGGGAACTCACGTTTTAAAGCACTTACTGAATTAATTGCGTATTCACAGCGAACAGAGTTCAGTCACAAGGGTTGGGGACAATAAACTAATAAGCGTGCGTTATGCTGATTAGATGCACGCATTCTAGCGGGAGAACGGACAACTACGTGAGCTCCTGAAACTTCGGGCTCTGTATTTAGGGCAGTTTCTCATTGGCTTATTCTTTGGAATAATGACCTAAATTTGGTTATTTCTCGTGAAAAAATCATCTTTTTTCGCGCGTGTGTTTGCAAATGAAATTTCATAGGTAATTATCCATTTCCTTTCCGTCCTCCTTTCTCAACCGGACTGGGGATCGGCTATGGTGGAGTTAAAAAGAAATAAAAACGAATTTAGGTCATTATTCCGCAAAAATTGAGCCGAATCAAGAAACGGATAGCACCACGTGAATCAGCGTTAAAAAACAATGAAAATTCATGTGCCACACTTTAGAGTTCACCATCATCCACTATTTGACAATTTTGGGGTTGCGCAACTTTGCGTGCTCGCTGAACCGGTTGCGCGCAATAAAAAAATTGATTGAGGGGTCAAATTTTCATGAAATTTTGAGTAGAATCCGAATCTGCAATAAAAAATTGGGGTTCCCATTTAAAATAAGAAAGTTAGTGTCAGTTGCGCAAGATTGCGCAGTTGCGCGGGGTGCGCAAATATGATATTTGAGATCCTTGGAAAAACTTATGAAGATTCAAAACAAATTTTTTTTGTTTACTCCCGTTTGGACGATTTTAGGAGGGGGGGGGGGGAACAACTCGTGGGACACCCTGTATATTCGGTGAATGTCACAGGATCGGGAAAACTTTCAAACACCGGATTTCGCGACTCGTTTCGTTCCTTTTGTGATAAGGAGGAATGAAAACGTGGAAGGAGACGCAAAGGGGATGTTGGCTATGTAGGGATCTGGTTGATAGCATTTCATCGTTGTTTTTCAAAAATAGAACTCCGAAAAGTGTCAGAGCTGGAATTGTGAATTACCATAACAAACATCCTCTCACATGTCGTAGGTAGCCAACGTCGGTAGGTAAGTTTTCAGGCAGAGCTGAGAGTGTAGTTCCGTTTTCTGGCTCCTGTACAACTCATTGTCAGTCTCGGACTCTCTGAGCAAATAGGATAAGGGAGATCTCTCTTATGCAAACTACCCCAACGGTTGAAACCCTCCAGGTATTTCACCCTCTCGCAGCTCCCTTCGTTGAACAGATTTTTTCCTCGGCTATGTTCCCTGAATAATTTCATTTCTCTCGACGTTTCTAAATACGCGTTGTTATCATGGTGATGAGCTGGTTATTAGGTTCGGCCAGAATGCGTGGGATTGTAATGAATTATACGTGACCGTTCATAACGTGATTTATGAGGGCTCGTTCGTTCAGTTTTATATAGGTAAACAACGTCTACCAGATGGGGTGGGCTGTGTTGATGGAAGAATAATGAGACAAAATTATCGACATTAATCTACCTCTGCATTGAAACTCCCTGCATGCAAAATTGGTCAGTTGAGCTTGTCCCTTCAAACGAAAAATGTTTGTTTTCTGCTTACTTAGTAATAAATATTTAGTATACTACTATGCCTACTTAGCATACAAGTAGGAAAAAGTGTATACTTAGTAATCAGTATTTAGTATACTAAAATTAATTCTTGGTATACTATTATGGATACTTGTATACTTGTGTACTTAGTAATGTGTACTTAGTAATGTATATTTAGTATATTAGTATGACTACTTAGTATGCTAGTATGAATACTTCTGTAATAAGTAATGAATATTCAGTGTACTAGTATGAATGAGTGAATACCTAGTAATAAATATTTAGAATACAAGTATGACTGCTTAGTATGCTAGTATGAATACTACTAATAGTAGGTATACTGTTATGAATACGTGTATACTTAGTAATGAATATTTAGCATACTAGTATGACTACTTAGTATGCTAGTATGAATACTTGTGTAATAAGTAATGAATATTCAGTATACTAGTATGAATTCTTGGTATACTACTATAAATACGTTTATACTTGGTAATGAATATTTAGTATACTAGTATGACTACTTAGTATGCTAGTATGAATAAGTGTATACTTAGTAATCAGAATTTAGTATACTAGTATGAATTCTTGGTATACTACTATAAATACGTTTACACTTGGTAATGAATATTTAGTATACTAGTATGAATACGTGTATACTTAGTAATTGGTATATTGTATACTCGTAGGAATAAGTGTACACTTAGTAATAAATATTTAATATATTAGTATGACTACTTAGTATGCTAGTATGAATATTTTGTATACTACTATGTATTCGCTTATACTTAGTAATGAATGTTTAGTATACTAGTATGGACACTTTTATACTTAGTAATTAATATTCAGTACAGTAGTATGACCACTTAGTATACTAGCTTGAATACGTGTTACTTTGTACTGAAAATCAGTAATTACCCACAAAGTTCAAGAGAATAAACCTTTTTCCCGGGATCCCTGGACATAGTAATATCAAACGGAGAGTTATTATTAACGTTACTTCAAAGAGGCGTTGAAGCAGCAAAAAAAAAAAAAAAAAAAAAAAAAAAAAAAAAAAAAAAAAAAAAAAAAAAAAACGAGCTACTAGTACTAGTTATGTATTACTAGGTATACGAGAAGAGTTACTAGTTGACCTCAAAATATTTTATGTTATCAATAAGCGTAAGCGAAGAACTCACAGCAGCGCGGAGGGAATCGTTCGATTCAGGCAGCCACCGTGCATTAAAATAAGATTATTACATATTGATAGGTAGTGACAGACAGAATGACAGTGATGTCCCTAAATCCGGTATCTATATGTCTACACCTAAGGAGGTCGAACTCCCTGCGTGTCTTCTGAAACTCACATTGGCTTTAAAATGGAAATTTAAAAAAAATTGTCAAAAAGTTGCCAAAAGGATCAGCCATTTTATCCATTTCAGATAATCAGATATATTTATGGATATTGCTGTCGAAAGTTGAATTCAAGGTCGTGTCCACAAGGACGGAACCCGGTCAGAGACCGGCATCATGTACCTATGTATCTTATAGGACGACTTAGTACACGCCATTATCTCTTTCAAGGACGATTAGCTTTTTGCGATAAGTCATCTAAAAACGCTTCATCACGTTTGAAGGTATATACCTATTCATCAAATAAAAGTACAGGTTATTGTAATTTTTTTTTTGTAATCATATTTCTAAAACATGAAATAGTGTTGGAATTATCTATGATAATTAACACTTATTTCTACCCCAAAAAACTAATTTACTATTTCAATAATTTAAACTTGAAAATAGAAATTAATGGTGAATTGGGTATTTTTAGTGAATAACAAATCGGATTGGAGTTTATATAGATTTATTGAATCTGATATAGGTCCGATATGAAATCAAGAGAGAATTTGGGTTTAGTTAGGAAACCGCAAATATAGGAAAAGAGACTTACCAGTAATGAGACGGCTAGGGATCAACTACTGGTCTCACAACGCGCCTCTTGGGGGAGCGTCCGCGGAGGCGGGCCCGATGAAGTATCGGTCCGCGTTCGCGTAGCAGTTCCAGGAACTGCTACAAACAAAAAAATTGAAAAATTTAGGATAACATTCCTCTTCATTTATTTAGAGTGTTATGTTTGAGATGGCAACGTGATGAGCAAGTTTTCACCATGACGGAAAAACACTTGAGAACTGAAAAGCAGAATCCCTAAAGTCACAAAATCTGGTACAATGGAAGCCACACACGAAAATAACACGAGAACCAGAGTAATCAGTGAGAAAATGGTAATAAAAAGTCGAAGATAGTAACCAGTCACGGAGAGGTTTCCCATATTTATTCCCTGTGTGGTTCATTTTATCAATAAAGGCTGCTGCCTGTGGTCTAAACCTTCAGAAAAACCTACAGAATCGCGCTCAATATTTGAAAAATACCGAGCTAGCACCGGGTTTCGTCCATGAAGACAAGAAAGGGCGCCGAGCAGAGACCGGCATTCGACCGCTACGTGGACCGCTTGCTGGGTCCTGACCGGGTTTCATCCGGAAAGGGTTAAATGCACGCTGGCAAATTTTATGATCCGCTTCCGCTGGAAAGGAGTTGCCAGACGAGCGTCCAGTCGAGTTGTGAAGGCAGCGGACTTATGCATTTTTAACAAATTCGACGTAATAGGGTCGGGTAGTTGTCCACTCTGGCAGCTGAGGGTGATGCGAGCGTGAGGTTTCATCAATAAGTTATGAAGCGCCTCAACTGAATTGTTCCCAGCTCTTGTGTGCTCGGCAGAACGGACTCGAAACTACTGCTCCAGTTGGTTATTGCTTTGGCGGACACTAAACACTTTCGCCTTATATTCCTCGCTCGGTTTAAACTTCTTCAAGTACAGTACAAACAGTCGCTTCGCCGCTAAGGAAGTAACATCAGTGCAGAGTTTTCCACTCTTTTAACATTGTAATGCGGGAGAATAAATTTCACGGAGTGATTTATAAAAATGCTACAAATCACTTTACAAAGGGTCATTATATTTAGGCCACCAAGTTTTCTGGACTGCCAAGCCGACAAAACAAACAAAAACTCGCCGCTGCGCGCCTCGCCTGGACCCCCGGCTGCTTTCTGCTTTGAGTCTGAGGCTGACATTAAAAAAACATGGAACATTTTTTCTGTTTGCTGCTTTCAGTTTGATCTCATCTGGCCCGCTACTTAAGCTTTCCGATTTTCCGCTTTCAGTTATTGGGAATGTTCGAATTTTGATAGTCCAAATTCTAAATGGTTCATGGATCGATCGATTAGCGTTAATTCTCGTTCGGGGATCGTTCCATAAACAACATTGTCGTCTGGCTATCGATCGATTAACGTTAATTGTCGGCAGGAGGCAGACCGTTAATTACGTATGGGGAATGGGGAAAAAGCGTTTTCAACTCAGCTACTACGGGTTCCAGAACCAGGCCACCATACAGTGGTCCAGAATCGTAAAAAACCGGTCAAAACCCCAATTTCTGAAGTATTTTCCCTTACCTTGTCGGTCTCAAATATGTGTTGGGAACATCCCAAAGAAGTTTCCCTTTGATTTCAGGCGCTAAAAATGATTTGGGAGCCACCAATGATTATTACAATCACAACATTTGTGGAAATGTCGAAAATTGTCATGCATGTTTTACGATTTTTTTATTCTTCAACTTTTGACAGGAGGTGACAAGAGCAATTTTGTCTTATCCGTTTTTATAGCTTTTTTGTAAAATCCGTTTTATAGCTCGTGGACTCCACTTGAGGCCTTGTTACTCCTCACTTCTCTCCAGCCCGATTGCGTCACACCCATCGATGTAATGAGCCAAAGCACTCTCAAAAAAGTGTTTTTTTCGAGGTTTTCAACGACTTGGTCAAGACGGTTTTTTCCCTGAAAATATTATCTAAATCGAATGATCTATGACCAATGTTACCTTGTTATTGTGGGGCTGTCGCTGTATGACCTCACTACCAAGGCGAAGTCAAGGGACCATGACAACAGCAACACCTTTCGTTAAGGAAGATGACGGGAATCGAGCGCGTACAGAAAAGGGACCAGGTCTTCACTAATAAAAACCAACGTGGGGTCAAGGTTTTCCCTCGTCAGATGCGGGTAACATTTCTTTGAAAATTCGAACGTATTTGATCGGCTTTGAACACAAATATCGATACCAACTCGTAAAGAGATAGTATTGAAAGCAAAATCGACAAAAAACAGAAAATGACCTGATTGATGGCGGCCTTTCTACAAGTTTTTTTAACATTAGGAGTTCCTCAGGGTTCGCATGTAGGCCCACTAATTCTCTTGCTGGTAGTTAATTGCGTGGGTACTGTGCTGGATGGAGTTGAGTTCCTTCTCTTCGCTGATGATTTGAAGATTTAAAAACTGATTGAGCCACCTGTCGACTGCTTAATCCTGCCGAGATCTCTCGATGTACTCTTCACTTGGTGTGCTGATCATGGTCTTCCCCTTAATATATCCAAGCGTCTGACTAGACTTTTAATCGCTACATATCGCCTATTTATCATACCTATATTATTGGAGAAGCAATACTTGGGCGGGTTGTTACATCACGTGATTTGGCAGTGATCCTCTACATCCAGCCTACCTTCTCTGACCACATTCTGGCTGTGACATCCAGGACTATGCGCCTACTGGGCTTCGTCAAGCGGAAAGCACGTGAATTCACGCACGTACCAGCAATAGTTGGTAGCCTTCTTTGAAGCTCTAGTCCTTCCAGTGATAGAATACGCGTCTGTTGTTCGGAGTCCTCCAAATAGTTGCCACGTTGATTCGATTCTTTTAATTCTATTCCCTCTTGCCTTCACAATAGTTTGTGAACATTGCATCTTGTCACAATATTTTCTCCCCGATCCTGTTAGTAGTTTAAATTTCATTTTTTTTCCTTATTCATCACCTATGTTGCAGTTCACTTCATTGTTTTGTACTTTTTATTCATGTACTTCTTTTCGGTGTGCAACGGCTAGCCCGTATTGTTAAATAAATAAATCGATATATTCGGCCATTTTCTCGTTTTGCTTCCGAGCCTGCGAGGCCGCTGGAGCCTTGTGTTTACTTTCGGGAGCCAAAAAGTTGTTTTTGTCCGAATTCAAAATTTCCACTCGCACTTTGCGTTTCCTAGAATATTGAACAAATTTGGTTCCGTGTCTGTCTATCCGCATTCCCTTGTTACAGCCATAACTTCCGCAGTTTTCCATGAATTTAGCTCTAATTTTGAGGGATTGTGCGGATAAGGTCTCTTGAGGTCCCATAGGTTTCATCTCAATATAATCAGCGGTACGCTGTGCGCATGCGCTAACGTGAAATTTTTGAAATAGGTATAACTCTCAATGTTTATCCAATTTAGCTCATATGATAAAGGATGTAACGGGGAAGCTGCTGTGCCATCCCCTTGGCAGTGTATTTCAACTCTGCTGAAAAAATTGCTTGATGATAATATGGTCCCTTTTCAATGAGACGTTCACTAATGATACACCGATTTTGTCAGTGATCTCTTTTTTTGAAAACCTTGAAGAGTACTGCGAAATTGCGTATAGTTGCAGTTGCGCCCATTGGTTGCTAACCAGGTTCTTGATGAGAAATGTTAACTTCATTAATATTCAGAACTAATCAATACTTGATTAGTCATATCTGTTGTGTAGCAAGCTGGCGAGCTTAGTCGGTGAGTCGCGGAATAGTGAACAGGAGTGAGTCCTGAGGGAAGGCCGGGAGGCGTTCGGCGAGACTGTCGGTAGCGCCGGAGGCTCTGGGGTTCGGGGGGGGGGGATGTGGTGTAGCCCAACTTCTGACAACGCTCAAGAACTTGAGGGTGAGGGGCTACTTGTGATATTAATGAGCAGCTAGCAAACCAGCTCCGACGGCAACGGAAATACCTTCGTTTAAACACACTATGCGAAGAGTTTCTGAAATAGCTGAACTTGTGGCTTATTGTGCTGCTTGATATGATATGCTCAACATGTCAGCTGAAATTCTAGGGGAAGTTGGCCACCCTGTGAGACGTGAGGGGCAGCTTGACGGACCACATTATCTTCCTTGACCTCCCTCAACAGTATCAGTTCTTCCTCGTTTCACTGTTGGTATGGACCATTCACCCCCAATAGCACAGTTTAATTATTCTACAAACATTGTTTGCAAAACGTTGGATAATAGAGGCGTGACGATGTACGGTAAAAGCGAACCGCTTTTCTACCTTGAATGTCCTTTATTATCATAATCTTCAGATTATTCTGGACATATTCTGAATATTCTGGATGTTCGGATTTTTTTACAACATCTTCTGACAAACCATGCAACCACTTGAGAAACTATTTTGTTTCCTACAGACTTGGACAGCTCCAGTAACGCTAATAACCTTGACAACATATATGAACAATCGTGCGTTTTTAGCTCGAGTGCGAGAAAATTACAAACCGCCTGTAGCGTGTTAGCGATCAGAAGTACAGCGTCCACAAAGGACGCATAACTCGGTCACCATGGTTTGATCGGATAATCGACCGCCCCGCAAAAAACGCTGAACCCGCACGACCCACCGGTATCGTCCAATTCCCGCTCAAGTAGAACACGTCGTAAGATCCTACACTCGATAACAAAAGAAGCAGTCTCGTATTGATCCCGAAATCGTAAGGCATTCCGTTTTGGTTTGATGTTGGAGATATATCCAGTTCATTTACATTCATTGGTCTGAAGAAATTTTAAAGATATTTTCTAAGCTCAAGAGCTCTACAGGTTTTGATATTTATGGTCTTTCCGTTACAAATACTTGAAAAATGTTTCCTTTGACGTTGTTCACTTGGTGACACATTTGATGAGTTCCCGGAGTTATTTTTCTTTTTTTTTCTCAATGTTGCCGAGGTGGTTCCGCTGCTGAAAGACGGAAATCTGTCTTTATCAACCAATTATCGTCCGATCTCCAAGCTCTGTGCTCTCTCAAACATTTTTGCGAAGGTAGGTAATAAAGAAAAAAACTGCTTCTTATTTTGAAGATTGTCCTGTTTGGTGAAACTCAATTTGGTTTTCAATCAGGCAGAAGAACAAACAGTGCTCTTCTTGAATTGTAAAATCACGTTTTGAATGGTATCTCCAGAGAGAAGTTCTGTTCAGCGACTTTTGTACACGTGGCAAAGGCTTTCGATTGTGTGTCCCATCACCTGCTAATTAGTCCAGTCATCTGGTGCAAAAATTCCCAACTTTCCGCAAATTTGCTGGGTTGTTTCTACCCCTCCCCCCCCCCAGGGTTGCTACAGCTCATTTTGCGGACTAATTAACCTTATGCTAACTTCAGGGGGGCCGAAAAACCGCGATTTTTTCGGAATTTTTTCAGTTTTTCCGCTATAACTCGAAAACGACACATCCTTGCGAGAAAACCATTCTATTATAAAATAAAGTAGACACGATTTTCTACAAAATGATCTACTCACACTTCATTTTCGACCAAGCGATCATCGAGATATAGGGGCTCAAAGATTAGCAAGTTTTCCCAAAATGACCAAAATTTGCAGAAATCACCCAGAAATGTAGGAATTAAGAATATGACACTGATGTATCTTAAAATCGTGTTTATTGGCCGAAAGTTATTATTCTTGTTGAGTTTTACAGTCATAAAAAGTATTAGCAAGGAATAAAATGTTGATGTATTTACAGTATTAATAATACAACAAATGTTACAACAAGTATTAATAATACAACAAATGTTAATGTAGGTACTGTACAGGTCGTAGATCGATTGTCATCCTTCAATAATGATCCTCCAAACTCGAGTTTTAACGAATTAAACTCGAGTTTTAACGAATTAAACGCGAGTTTTAACGAATTAAACGACAGCTTTTCGTTGGTCATAATTGCTGACATGATTTTACAGGAGCATTGCAAAACCTATTTTCAAGGCGTAAAATCCTCAAGTTGAACGAAGAAAAAAAATTGCGTGCATAGAAAATTGATAGGTGCATGAAAATCAACTGCTGGGTCGAGTATTTAACTTTTAAACCAACCACGACAATGTGAACAGGTAGGTAAATTACCTATTTACGGTTCTTTAACAACAAAGGCTATTGAACAAAGGTTTGCAAAGGCTATTGAAGAACCCGTCAAATTCTGTAATTAGGGAAAAAATTAAAGAGCGTAAGCCTAACTAGTAAAATTTCACAGGTGGTAGGCTCGACATTGCCCCTAGTTCAGGAATCACCCACATAATGAAAGTTACAAAATAATTGACTTGTAGCAAACAGCTTCTTTCAAGAAGCATTTGCGAAGGATCTAAGTAGCGAAAACTTACACCACAAAATTTACATCGTCACCATAAAGAGAAATGAAAATATAATGAATATTCAAAAATAAGGAAAGCGCAGAACAAAAACTACGTAATAACCAAAGCATTACATCAACAGCGTGGTGTCTTTCATGTGAATGTAATTTTTTTCAGTCACAGTTGAGGAATATGGAGGAGATTGTTTAAAAACTCGAAGTAGGCGATCACAGTTCGGGCAGTATTTCATTTGATGTTCCCCATACGAAGACAGTCTACATTTCTGGCAGTAAGTTGTCCTGTATCAGTGCTTGGAAGTAGGACCTAGGAACAGAAAGCGCGAGGTCCTTCCGCTTGACTATTTTGAGGTTCTTGATGGAGTGGGGGAAGGAACACCGATCCCAGATTGGATAATATCATCTCTTGGAAATCTTTGCTAGTATTCTTCATTTCGAGACGAGGTTTCCTCCAATTCTCGCAAAGTTGGTGGCTTGGTTCTAGCAGAATGTCAAGCCTTGATAAAGGCCGCTCTTGTTTTTTGCTGTTTTCCCCCCTTGCTTGAAGATGCTCGAAATCCGTTCCGTCTTCTCGATTCTCTCCTTACGTTTTTTTTATGAAAATTATGTACGCAAATGACGTTAGCGTTAATATCAGCTAACTTGTTATAAGGCTATTGTTGGGTAAAAATTACTCATGAAAATTACGTGGAAGGCTAGTGATGAGTAATATTGACACATAGGGTTCTCAGAACTTACCTAGGGCGAGGATATGGTACGTTCTCCTGAACGTGCACCGCCAGTTTCCGGTGCTCTACTAACCACAGGTAGCACTGCGGTTGACGGCATGAGCGGCCCCGCGGGCAAGTTGGGATACATCAGCAGTTGGGAGCACTCAGTGTGGGAGCACTTGTACCAGCGGCCCCGGTCGGTCTAGGCGTGTATGTACGAACGGCCCCACGGAAATATGGGAAATGAAACGAATGGTACCAACTCGTAACTTTTTTCATGCGTATAATTTATTGCTCTAAAATGAACACTTTCAAAACATGCAAATATACAATCACAGTCACATGACTCCCGACCCAAGTAGGTACTTCTCAGTTATTCGATCTGGGCTGGTACTTATTAGAAACGATTTGGACATACATGGCTACGGTAACCGTTTACCAACATCACATCTCGATTTCCGCGCGAACTTTTCGTTAACAAGGCTACCTCGGGTTCCATCTTCGCTGGGATATCTTCCAGTCACTGGATTCAACTGGCCTGCGGCCCTTCGCTCGAGCGGGGCCGCTCGTACCATTTATAATCTGTACCCTTAGACCAGGTGGGGCCGCTCGTACATGCCTATGACTCCAAAACATCGCCTTCGCTCTCTACGGGGAGGCTCGAACAAGTACCCAGCACTGCAAGGAAGGGGGCTTGGTCTGGTGGTTTGTCTAGGCGTAATCAGAGAAAGCTTACCGGTGATGTGTACGTTTTACACACTCTATCCTTCTAGGGTTAATACTGCTCATTAGACTTGAGAATGCGATAATGTTCAGGTTTCCGGCTCCAATAATACTGTTAACATTGACTTTTAAGCGCTTTTCGACGATCCTGGACCACTGTGCGACGGCCCGAGCTATGGGTCAGTATAGGGGATAACCTACGCCATTGTGTACCTACTAGGGGATCCTTGTGACAATGTACTTTTATATCCGTTTTGGAGAAGAGGAAGATTTAAGTGAGGGTCGGCGATATTGGCGTTGAGCTGGTAATTCAACATTGATTGGTCGGAGAGACCGCCGTTGATGGTGGGCGGTGGATGGTTTGCGGGGACGGTCATGCTGAACAAGTGACAGGAAGGCACAATGCTGTCCGGAGACCCGTTATCGACAGAGGTTCAGTGTTATGGCGTGTGCAACTTGGGGCAGCTTTGTTTACTAGTCTCTCCACCCCCCTTCATCTTTCCTCTCAACGACATAAGCCCTTGATGCTGCATCAGCCCTCATTTAAAGTCACAGTACTATATTATCTATGACCCAAAATCCTGTAAAACGTACTTGGATGACATTAAAGACGGATATGTCCTGTTCTGAATTTATATTCGGATAAATTATTCACAATAGTTGGGCAAACGTTTGAGCTTATTTAGAATTTGAATGACATTAAGAAATTTGGATTTTAGTTATTGCTCTGAATTTTTCGTAAAGCATGGCAACTACATCAGAAAAATTAAATAAAAATAATAATAATGATTTACATGAGTTTTGCTGCATTTGATTTTTCTGGTGACCCTAAACGGGCAAGGGATCCGTGGAGCAAGCTGTGTAGCTACGACACGGGTTCACACTGAAGAACCCAGCTACACTGTTATAAATTGGGGGAGCAAGCTAAGCTATTGACATATGGAGAACTTAGTGTTTTGGATTCATAACGAGCAAGCAAGTTTTTGGACAGAGTGATGCTAGAGAGAATGATAGAATGAATCCCTTAGGGTGAGCCCGGGAGTAGATGTGGGTAATTTCAAAATTTCGGTCACATTTATGTCACTGGTCACTATTGCCGTCAAACTCAACTGAATGCAGTTTTGTACATTTTTAAACTTTCTCTCCTATCTGGTAGCCTCATAAAGTGTAGGGAGTGAGATCTGCTTGTAGTAAGTTTGCAAAATTTGGCATGGAAACCTTAGTATTTACTGTAGCTAAAATTAAGCTAATTAGGCTGTTCCATTCACCTAATTTGGAAGACTTGAGCGGCGGTTCCCAAGGAGTTTGGAGGCTCAAGAGGGGAAAAAATAGTAGTATATACCTTGTTCCCTACAAAAGTTTATTTTTTTTAAAAAATGGCGTATCAGCAGTACGGTTTAAAATTATGTTTGCTCACCTTAGGTAATACGTCGAAAGAACCACTGATTGATTAGGAACAATAAAATAGATCAAATTTCAAATTTTTGTTTTAGAAAAGTCAATACCCAAATGTGACCGAAATTTTGAAATGACCCATCAACCTCAGGCTTTTTTTTCAATATCGTCCTCTAATATTATCAGTCTTTATCTGAACTAGAATGTTACTTATCAAGTCTCTGCTAGGTATTTCTGTGAGGTTTTGGTATGGGTTTCTCATCTTGAATTCACATGCTTGAAAGTCGTACATCCCTCATAGACCTCGTCTTACGTGAGTGGGAGTCGGGCGATTTCAGTGTTAATGGCGATACCAGCGATTTACGCGAGTGTCAGCGTTTACAGCGGGAAACGCCAGTAGTGTCCTATGTGCGGGCGATGCCGCGAATTGGAGAAGAGCGCGTTCCAGTTACGTTAGCGTGCCAATCGAATACCATTTTTTTTTTCAACGGTATTCTTCATCAATGTTAGTGTTTTTTTTTTCTGTACTTTTAAATCAAAGATGATTTTTGTTGGCCTCATCCAGTCCAACGTTTATCAATCACATTTGTAATAGACGTTTGCAGAGGCAAACGACTCACAAAATATATTACTCAAGAACAGAGTTTGGGGAATTCCACCACCTCTACCCAGAGCTTAGGAACAGTAAAGATCTCTTCAGACCTTACACAAGAATGGAAAGTAACAACAATCGATTATTTGGTGGAGACGATAAGACCAGAATTCATTCTAGGGATTCTCATAACCTTGCTGACTTCCTCCCAGCAGCTTTGACTCTTCATCCTGCTTTTGTAAACAATGTTTCTTTTATCCCATAATGAGGGTCGTTTTCGTATATCATTAATTAGCTCAACATTTCTTTGATAAATACACAACTGAGGAACACAACTTGACAAAGAACAGCTGCAACACGCGCGTTTGTTGCGAGAGTAGCGGGAAAAAATCAAACCGATTTGATTTCGAGCCGTGCGTGAGCCGAACGTGTGCGTGTTAGCGATTTCCGCTAGAGCGTACAACTCAGTTGTCATGGTTTGATCAGAAAATCGCCCGCCCTTCGATAAACGCTCAACACGCCCGACCCGCCGGTATCGCGCGGCACCCGCTCACGCAGGACGCGGCGTAAGAGTTCGTAGCGGAATCACGAGAGGAATGCCTATAAGGCAGATGTAGGTTCAGTGTACGTCCTTCAGGCAGGTATCCCTCCGAACCGTAATTGCATTCGTGTCCCTGCCGAAGTCTTAAAGTATGTTACCATCTGTTATAGCCCAAATTCGGATAATCGAAAACTCCACGGGGAGCATGGAGAAGGATGAGAGGAAAAAAATGGCAAAACAATACTCAGAATTACTAGTTTGCACTAGATTTTACTAGCTGGATACTACTTGGGGCTCCAAATTTCTAGGAAATGGATTATGACATGAACTGAGTGGCGTGATGTCTGGGAATTCTGTTTCATGGATAACTCGGATCCCAGGTAAAACCTGCAGCGAGGTACGAGGTCGAGAAGCTCAATAGAGAGTTCCTAGGAGATTCGCCAACACCGATACGAATCCGTAACGCGATACGAACGAGCGACAGCGCATGCGCCGCCAATACGAACGGTTGTATTGCAATACCACGGTGGTATCTTTACGGAAGTTAAGATGCCACCGATGCGATCCGAACGAACGTATCTTTCGTCCTTATCGCAAAGTAACCCGCCATTGGGGTAACCTAGTTGTAAACCGCTTCGCATCCACCCGCCGATACATCTGCTGTTTTTCTGGAGTAAATGTTCATGTTCTCTATTAAATCGGAACGAAAATAGTAGGTCATCCTCGCTCATGTCGTCCAGGGAAAATCTCCCAATCAGCCCAGGCGGGTACTTGTACGAGCGTCCCCGTAGGGAGGGAAGGCGATGTTTTGGATGTGGCATGTACGAGCGGCCCCGCCTGGTCACAGATTAGAAATGGTACGAGCGGCCCCGCTCGAGCGAAGGCCCACAGGCCTGTTGAACCCAGAAACTGGAAGAAATCCGAGCGGAGATGGAACCCGAAGTAGCCTTGTTAACGAAAAGTTCGCGTGGAAATCGAGATATGATGTTGGTAAACGGTTACCCTAGCCAAGTATGTCCAAATCGTTTCGTATAAGTACCAGCCCAGATCGAATAACTGAGAAGTACGTACCTACCTACTTGGGTCGAGAGTCATGTGACTGTGATTGTCTATTTACATGTTTTGACAGTGTTCATTTTAGAGCAATAAATTATGCGCATGAAAAAAGTTTCGAGTTGGTGCTATTGGTTTTATTTCCCATATTTCCGTTAGGCCACTCGTACATTTTTAAGGCCGTTAACATAATATTCAAAAAAGTCGTCCACCCCAGTTTTCACTTTCAAATTAAATATCACGAATTCCTTCCCCACTTCAAATTTCAAAAATCGAATAGAGAATCCCTTTTCAGAAACTACAGGACCGAATTTTGCGAAATCAATTCGAACATCCAACATCGATCCGGGGAGCGCCAGTAATCACGGCAACTTCTACGGCTTTGTTGCATCCTCAACTGTCAGTCACTAACCTGGTGGGTTCGCGTTTACCACGTGCGTAACGTCAATGTGTCATTCTAAAACACTGTCAGCATTTTAGATAAGAAGTTAAAAAAAATGTTGGAAGTACTGTAGTTGGAAAACTGAGAACAATTCAATCAAACAAATATTGGTTGGAGATAGAGATGAGGAAACCCCTTTGACTAATGTGCTCTCCAGTAAGCCTCGAACTGGCTAGAACCCAGGTCTCCCAAGATGTCCTTACCTTTTTTACCCACGATTTGCCTACTTTCTGATATAATTCCGCTATTCTGCAATGGAAATTATAAGATTGGTTTTGAGCAATAAGATGTACATTTAATGTCAATATATCGGAATAGAAAAGATCGCCCAAAAATATCGATATATCGACGAAAGAATATCGATATTTTCTTGACATCCCTAGTTTCATCCCTCTAAAACCTAGGTGACCGGCATTACCCACTGACCGGGACTGCCCCACCCTCCCCTACTTACAGCCCTTACAGGGCATTGAAGATTTGGAATCGACGTATCTTGAATCGTGAAATGGCCTAATTTTAGGGAGGGAAGGGGGTTTATATTATCGGTTTATGGTGCACGGCTTTTGCTGCAGGCATACCGTGATAATAATGAGCCAGAATAAGATGATTAGACAAAAGATTTATTAAGAACAATGTCTTCTTACTCGAATTGCTCAACTTCCGAAACATGAAGACAAGAAGTTAACCTGAATAAAAGACGAACAAAGAATCACGGAAGTTCGTTCATACGAGCATTGTGCATGGCTGGAACTTTTTGAATGCCGAGCCAATCCACATCCAAGTCCCAAGAGGGTGGAGCGCATGGATTTTTTATACCCGCATAAAGAAAGGGCCTACGCATTCTGTCCATTTACGACCCCCTTCACGTGGGATGTGTTTACTGATCGTTAGTCTCGCCTCGCCGTTCGACCAAGTACATCTCATCGTTAGGAGAAAAAAGGGTATTTTGAGCCTTCTGTTTCTAGTTTGAATCACTTCAGTGATCAACATTAGATTAAAAAAAAAAAAAAAAAAAAAAAATTCTTGGCGCAACTATAATTTTATTATCTATCCGTACCACCTAATTGGTTGAGTACGGCGAATACCGGGTATACCCGAAGGATTCGCAGCCGCGATGGACGTAATCATGTGTTATCGTTAGAGCTCTCGGCCGTAATTCGGAAACCCTCGAGTTGTCGACAAATGAACGGTGCGTGGGTCGTTCCACAACTCACGGGCGGATTACCGACGATGAAAAGTAATGTCGGCCCGGTCAAGGGGAACGCCCACCTCTTTGGAAAAAAAATATATATACTATATATATATATTTTCCGAAAAAAAGAGAGATAGAGAGAGGGGGGGGGGGCAAAGACGTATTCAGGGCCATCCCATATTTATGTCGAGGTGATCTCGGAACTCAGGTGGAAACGGCTTCAATTTGATACCATTAGCAAACATTACCCACCTCAAACGCAGACCCTTCTCTTCCAACTAACGACGGAAATAATACAAAAACAAACGACCCTTTGCACGTTATATCACAAAGGGCTACTATGTTGATATTGCGAATCGTTCAAGTGCATGATTTAAGATAAGTCTGGTGATATAACAATTAATTGTGAAGCGATTATTGGTTCATCATTTTTAATTATTCATTGTTGACGCCTTTGTAATCGACCAAGAAGAAACAAAACAATTTTAACTCCCACTAAAAATTTGAACAAAATCCGTCAGTCCGCCATACGCTGCACACCGCCTAGTGGTACTGAATTGCCAAAAAGCGCTTGAAACCCGGATTTTTCATTAGTTGCTGGCTGCAAATTTGTTTGTGCTAACTTCTGGGGATATCATGTCTTGAGTTTCGAAGTGCTAACTTCCTAGCACGTAAGCAATCGTCGGGATATGCAAATTACGAATCGCTGCCGAAAAATGAAGTAACTCTCTTGCGGTTTCTTCTTTCGACTCAACAATCACAAACATTCCTGATGAAAGTTTAAATTTAAACCAATAGGAACTTCGATTTGTCCTACAACTCTTGTGATTCTTGGTGAGTCTTAGATTCAAAGCTTAGATTTTTTGTTAACATCTATAGAAAGATCTCAGATCATATTGGCCACTATCCGCCCCATTGAATAACACAGGCGAATGAACTGGGGAAACACGAACTTAACTGCCCACCGTTCTCGCTCTCACATCAACATCGAAACGCAGGTGTCACCTTTGATCTTCGGCCCAATGTATATCATTTCTGATCGGCATAAGATTCTTCTTTTCGAGTCAGTGTTGTTATGCAAGTGCCGGATCAAAATGTTCTAGGGAAGAAATCACAAACTCGCGGGTGTTCTGCTACATTCTGGCGCCTAAGACGCCGATGCTATTCTGAAGTAAATTGCCAGCCGGATTTCCGTTTTTGACTGGGATTAAGGGCCGCTCGAACGACAATGCGCTACCGCCTAAAGTCGTAGAACTGCCCAACTCTTCAGGTATTCTTTTATTTGTTTTTTTTTTTTTAATAGGTAAATAGGTAATCTAAATTTTGACCAAACTGTTTTTTTCTTCTATATTGCCTTAATTCTAATCATTAGGCTTGCGTATTCGATGAAGTTTAGGTTTCCGGCTCCAGTAGTACGGTAAATATTGAGTTTTAAGCTCATCCGAAACGTTAATAAAACTAGCGTCAAAATTTGGCCTAAAATATGGGATATCGAACGTCTGAACGACTGTCGGTTTGTACGACTACATGAAAGTTCCTGGATAATCAATGTGGGGACATCCGGGACATCGAATTTTTTTGTCATTTACACATAAACGTAGGTACATTTTTCAGTTTTGACCTGACACCGGTATCGGAAACCGTCCAAGACAAGGGCTTGTTTTCCGCGTGATGTTGAAGTGACCTCCATTGATAGACGTGATAGACTGAACTGACGATGAGATTATCTTGTTGTTACCCTACGTAATGTCATCTATCTGATGACACTATGTCCTCAAATCGCACGAAACAATCATTCGAAGTCAAGGCCGTTCCGCAAACAGCACGATTTTGTTGAAGAACGCCCCTTTACTCGTCTCTCCCTGTCCGCAACTCGCACGGAGCCCACAAACGGGTCTCATCCCATCAAGCCGTCATTTCTAGAGTAATCTCAAATTTAAAGAGACCGTTGGAAACACCGTAAAATTTCCCATCTTCCTAATACCAAATAAAAATGTTCAGTTTCATTTTACGGGGAATAAAGCAACTTGAAAAGTGAGCTTAGTAACTGTTTGAAAACTTTCCGTTTTTCAAAGCCCATAATCCTCAAATGATTTGAGATAATGAACTATCGCGGTAATCCTGGAAACTGGGCCAGAATCACAGTTTCCAACGGTATAATCAATTTTGATTTTACTCTGCTGATTAAAGGAGAAAGTTGCGTTTGAGATCTGAAAAACGTAATTTCACACGGTATAATCGACATTGAATTTTGTGTATTTTTTCAATTCAATTCATAGCAACACTCTCGTTCGCCCTTAAAATTTTTCTTACTGCCTTGGTAACGATTCGCAGCATTTTTGATATTCATATTTTATTTAGAGAATCTACAAATATTGATAGTACTTTCTTAATTTTTAGACAACTGAAGGTATTGCTCAAAATGATCTGGTTCGCCAAACAAAGTCTTCCCCTAATATTCGTCACATCGACTGCCCTCGCTACTTGCCGAAAACGTGAAATCTGTCCGCTACATTCAAGTGTTTTTCTCGAGGTTCTTCAAGGGTGTCCACTCTGGTACTGTACACCTCCCAGTTTCGTGCACCCAAATGTAATAATATTAGTTTTAGATGAACCCTACGTCCGTTTTAATGGTTTCAAGGTCGATAACACGAAAAAAGGATTGAAACGTGAATGTCTCTGAATGCAAGCGTTGAAAGAAACGGAGGGAGGCATTTTTTGTTCAAACTAGTTGTGGAATCGATGACATGAAGGAATGAGACCTGTTTTGTAAAAACCCTGCATGTAAGTTTCATAAATCGCTCATTTTTATAAATTTGCTTTCAAATGTTTCTAAGTTTTTCATTTTACCATGTACATCAGCAAAGCTTGTTAATTCATTTTACTTCATCAAAGCTTGTTCACTTGGATTCAATTGGTCAATTTCCGGGTGGGGAACGTGACATAGCAGCGAATATGCCTCAGTTAGCGTCAATAACAGAGATGAAAGAGGAGCGAACTGAGCTGCGAATCGAGTGGGAGGACAATCGAGTAGAACAGAACAAGCGGATGATGACGAGACCGAGGCAGCTGAGCGAATCATATTACACAATTCATAAAATTATAAAAGCTTGTCGCGACGTTTGCGTAAGTAGGTACTAGATAGGTATCTGGAGGTATTTACCTAATTAAACTGGAATAAAAAAAAATTATCGGAATAAGTTGGTCAATGAAATAGGTACCTAGGAACTAGTTAATTTACACAAGCCTAAATCTAGCGACAAGCTTTTATGATTTTATGAATTGTGTATACAGGCTATAAGTAGAGAGTTAAATTTTATTTCCTTCTTTTTAGGGCATTTAAATAAAAACTTTCTTAAAAAGGTTTTTTTCGTTTAATTTTTTCACATCACACGAGTTTGAAAAATATAATGCTCACAAAAATGAGTTCGTCTGGCTGGAATATCGGTATCTATCCACGGATAATATCCATAGGATATCAAGTAGTGGTTTTGGCTGCGGTCAAGGGTCCTGGCCCAAGAAGATAAAAATGGAAGAAGAAGAGTAGCTTGTGGTTTGGAGGTTCCATAGAAAAATTGTGAGATTGCGGTTGTTGAGGTTTTTCATCAAGTGTTGTGTTGTTCTTTTTAAGATTGTATCTTGTTCACGGTTGATTATTTTTGCTTCCGAGTCTACTAAAGTAGCGGAAGCAATGTTTTCACTTTCGGAATGTGAAAATTTTTTTGTCTCCAAAATCAAAAATTCCACTCGCATTTTGCGTTTTAGACCTTTCTGAACAATTTTGGTTCCGTGTCTGTCTGTGTGTCTGTCTGTCACCAAATCCTTGTTACGGGCAAAACTATACGAAGTTATAGTCCGATTTTGATTAAATCTAGCCTCTGCGCACGCGCAAACGTGAAATCCTTGCCACAAGCATAACTCCGGGAGTTCTTGACCTATTTCGATGAAATTTTCAGGGTATATTTTATAGTTTGTTCAATAGTTGAACATGCCTACCTTTTTTTTCTCAAGTTATGCTCCTGCATAACAATAAATTCACCCTAATTCAATATTTACTTCGCCTAATTGAACGAAGTTCTTTAGTCAATAATAATTTTCAATGATCTATACAGTCATGTTATGGATACGAGGAAGCTATGTGCCACACCCACTTGGCAGAGGTTTTTTTTTTTGTTTATTCTCAGTTGTTTGAACCATAGGTACCTATTTACATTCATTTAAGGAAGGACATAAATGCTACAACCCTTCGTCGTATTTTCGACCTTACTCCACTGAAATGACCATAGCTCCCTTAATTTACTGAATAAATTGACTTAAAATTATACTATTGAAAAGAGCGTTAAATTTGTATGCAGTCCTACATATTCAGCAGATATTTTTGTATAAAACAGGATGTTTTCAGAGCCAAAAAATATAGAAGCTCCCGCAAGGCAGCGTACTGGGCCCACTACTGTACCTCCTTTACACCTCTGACTTTCCCCGAAACTGAAGGTAATACCCTCGCTACGTTTGCGGATGATACTGCAATTATAGCGACTGGGGAAACAAACATTGAATCATTTACCAAGTTAAATCGTTCTACTCGTATCTTCCGCATTCATGACCAATTCTCGGTTCGTGAAACATAAAGCACCTGTGCAGTTCTTGTTAGTTTCATGAATTTCAGAATGCTTCAACCCGTGTATCGGCTATAAACCCTTTTATGAGTTCACTCCAGTATCCACATTCACTGCATCACTAGGTTACTGCGATCAAAACAAGAACATAAAAACTGCTCGTTCGGGACATTGTGGTGAGGGGGGGGGGGGGGGGGAGTTTGCAAGTTGTGTATATATTGTCATGTGATGTCAATGCGGTACCCTGTTCTTGAAAACCCTGTCTCCAGGAATGAATATGATTACATATTACTTACTTACACAACGATATCCATGTTTAATTCTGTAATACTTTGATTCTGTACAATTTTTTCATGTAGTTGTGCGCTATCACTCATCAGTATTTTCCATTTTCTGTTATAGGTAAGGCGTGATCTCCTACACATCTTCGGTTGGCGGACACGATTGGTATTATTTCAATAAATATATTCCATTAACCATTGAATACGTTTTGAATAACATGAGCCACAACAATCTAGCACAGAGTAGGCCACCTGCAATACTTTGTTATCAACATAGCCCATAACGGCAAAACACATTTTTTCTCAGACTCTCCTCCAGTAATTTTGATTTCATTTATCATGAATAATGTTGTAAAACACATGTGTACTAACTTACTCGTGTCCATAAACAACATTTCCCCCTCCCCCTGCCAAAATCGTTATTTACGACCAAAACATTTGTTCCTCAAATTTGGTGTTCATCTGTGATGACCTCAGAAACTACGAAATTGAGAGTTAATTAACGCGTTAAATAATTAGCGAAATTAAGCCTTAGTTGCGTAACGCAACTAAGTTCCATTTTTTTCAAATGAGAACCACCGTTTTGTTTTTAGATTCGAATTTCACGATCAATTTCATGAAAATTTTGAAACTCTCTGCCGAGCACATAAAACATTCAGAACTCGCTGAAAGATGCGTCAAAACGCAGATCTGCGAAGTCCCTATATGTGGCACATGTTTTTTTCTACCAAACTACGGAACAATATTTTATTTTGTATTGTGCAACTGCTGGTATAGTTAGGCTACTGTGGTGAATTTCAGTGCTGTCCCACGCGCAGTCACCTGCCAAAAGTGTTCACTTCGAATAAATCATGATTTACTAACTTTCGAAAGATCATAACGAATTATTCCGAACAAATATTTGTTTTTCACAAATATTGTAACTGCGTTAGAATATTGCCATTGAAATAGCTTAATTTTTCCATGAAAATTCCATTTAAAAAAAAATACATGTGTGATCCGCTTTATATACCTGCATTTTGACGCAACCTTCAGATTTATGAGTGATCTATTACCGCACTATCGTAAATATCAAATTGTCATGAGGTTGAGAAAAGAAATTTGTCTCCCTCATAATAAAAAGATTTTAGCTGGGGGCGAGGAAGTTTTTTTTAAACACGCTGTTTAATGGTAAAGCTGATCTTCATTTTAACTTGTTGTTCTTTTTTATTCTTATACAGGTCATTTGCTGATCCATATTGTACAACTTTCCTCTTCCAATTAAACTGGTGACTCAATTGACCGACTTTAGTTAGGAGACTGCTCTACTAACAGTCTCAGTATCCAACTTACCAGACAGATTTTTCTATCGATGACAACTGAACGTAGTAGAAGGGTTAGCTCTTTATAGGTTCAATTCCTGAAATTGAAATTTCCATAATTTGAAAAATCAATGTCTAAAATAAAGAAATTCACCACGTCCATACTTACTGAAGTCACAGTTCTCTCCTGTAAACGCTTGGTTTCGTTCGTTAGGTCGTAGTTGTCGCTTGTGGGTTTCTCAATTCGAAGTTCTTCATTATAATATTTCGAAAAACCTCATCCATTCCCGTCCTTTCTTTCCGTCCATTTTCAAGCTGCTTGCGAAACGAAAACCCGCGCCACTATTCATATTAAACTTTTTATTCACGAGGATGCACAAAAGATGAGTCCGGAGAGTTAACGAGAGTGCTTGGGAACTCAGTTTCGTTCCGGGATTCCGATTACATTCCTCCTGTAGCATTCCACTTTTGCACTGTCCCGCCTGATATTGATGCTGTAACCGCCTTTCAATGCTAGTTTTTTTCAATGAGAAAATGAATCCAGATATCCTCATTGTCTCATATTTTATCGGTTCACAATTACACCATAGAATTCACTTATCAACTTTGTATTCCGGCTGCGTTATCCCTTACCTTGTTTCGTACCACCCTTCCACTTTATCCTATTACTAAACCCAAAAGGACGGTTGTATCCCTGGATAATGAATTCACCAATTTGAATGAGGAAGTAGAATCAACGTTTTCGTTAGCATTTGAATGGACTGGTTTCATCATTTTTCAAGTTCTAGTATCATTTCCTCCAATTAACGGTCTGTGGTTGTGATCCATCTGTTGACTTATTCATTCCCTGCATCAATATTCATCTCGCTGTTGGACGTTTTGCAGTCTAGGATGGCCTGTGATAACCCTGACTCGCTCCTCATCAAGGAATCACCAACGTGTGCCGCACGAATTAGTGAACTCTTCAGTGTTCCAATTAACAAAACGTCAATATAGTTAACAGAACTGCCGACTTCAGTAAGCACGGCCGACAGATGGTTCTCAAAAAAGTATCAGGCTATCGCAAAGTTGTTGACCTGATTTAAATTTGGTTGGAAAGTGGTCTGTCTCTCGATGGATAAATCAAACAGTCTTTCATTCAAAATCAGTAGGGAATCACTCATAAATTTTTCAAGTTGATCGTTAGTAACCATATTATTCTGCTTAACATTCTAACAATCGAGTTAAAACAAAAAGACTTTGTATGTTGAAAGTCAATGATTGAGTGAATCAATGAGTGGCTTTGAAAATCGGCTCAAGTGCCAAAAAGAACGCTGTAAAGACACAGAAAAATACAATAAAAAAACAAGATTTACGTACTATTGTAGTTGATGTTAAAATACAAAAGCTAGGCCTAACTGCCGTTTTGAAGTGTTATTTTACCATATTACACACATATGCGGCTTTTTCGTTTATCAGGATTTTGTTTTCAATGTTACTGGTTGTTCCAAGATGAAAACAAGTCGGTAGGTGGTTCCGTTCTGCTTCAAATCTCTCGAATGTTTGACAGCTCTATTCTATCTATTTAAGAAGGCAGTGACTCTTCTCCTAAACACCCTTGCCTTCAGCTCTCGAGTCGATATAAGCAAAGAGTTATGAAATTTCTTGTACTACCACTTGGTTGAGTTCTTAGCTGCACGAACACAAACTCAGAGGTAGAGCTTGCTGGCTTCTGGTGGTATATACAGAATTGATTTTTATTTGCACACAAATTAAAACTTCTGTAACGTAAGAACCTGGGATGGTCTGACTGTTTAATTCGAAAAATCTTCTATTCTTCTATCTGATAATCTATTCGACCAAAATCAAAGACATTGAGAGTGAATGGCCTCAACGCTATATCCCATAACAAGCCTTTCTATGAAAAACAGCTTGACTACAATCGCATAGCCTACAGGTTAAAAGTAAACTGCTGTCGAGATAAATGTCAAAATTTCCAGTTCATTTTTGGTTCTAAATAAACACTTAAAACGTTGAATTACCTCAGACTAATAACCATAGGCAGTTTCATCATAATTTACAGCCAAACCTTAATATTGAACCAGCTACTGACACTCGCAATTGTCAGCAGAAGTAGATTTAAGATGACCAACATTCAGCATAACTTTCATTCGAAAATATTGTAAAATCATCAGCGAAAAGCACTGAAGCACTACTGGAGCATTAAGGACGGTCATTCATGGAAATTATGAACAGAATTGGTCCTAGTGCGGAGCCCTGAGGCCCTCATGCGATACAGCGGAGAATTCAGATAAATCGCCGTCATATCTGGCAGCCTGTATTCTATCCGTTGAATAACACTGCATAAGGTTCAATGTGTCGGGAGAAAACCCATACTTGCTAAGCTTTTGGACTAGTAATATAACACTTTCCAGTTGAATGAAACCTTTCTCCAAAATAATTGAGCATTTTCCCTACACAATTAAACTGATTCACCATTCGTATAAAGCATTCGCAGTTTGAACCTTTCCAGGATTGAATCAAACTTTCCGCCAATTGAATAACAACTACGGAAAATCTATAATTTTAGTCGAAAAAAAAATTACAATTTCAACAAAATGAATACAAGGTG
The DNA here is from genome assembly GCA_031894815.1 of Creontiades dilutus. Taxonomy (NCBI): domain Eukaryota; kingdom Metazoa; phylum Arthropoda; class Insecta; order Hemiptera; family Miridae; genus Creontiades; species Creontiades dilutus. The sequence continues at coordinate 707,386 of JAVIWC010008988.1, read as the reverse complement.
GCTCCAATATTCTTTACCGCACTTCCAGCTTTTATAGAAAATGAAACCGAAGTAAAAATCTTGTCGATCCACTCAAACTCAAGACTTGTTTTAATTGTCATGATTAAGAACTTGATCTAGTTTTTAAATATTTCCATAGATGCCTACATAGCCTATACATTTAGAGTTGAATTATCTAATAGTGTGATCAGACACAAATTGGACTCAGAGTCGCCACAGTGATACATGCATTATTTACCAGTATGTTAAACCTTATTCTTGATATTGCTAGTAAATCATTATTCTGACTTAAAATCAACTCGAACAACATCTTCAGAGGATTTATTTCTGCGTCGAATTATAGTAAAGCCAACCTGATAAACCAATAATTATATAGATTTTTCAATAGGCCTTTTCAGCAATGTTACATTTTTACCATTATTTCATATTATTAGTAAATAGTCGGTCGAATTCGACTGGGAACATTTGACCTGGCCCGTTTACGTGTTGTTGAAATTCTGCAATTTGTGTTGACTAAATAGATTTTTATACAGTTCAAATTAATGTGGGAATGTTTATTGTTTAAATTTTAATTCAATTAGCGGGAAGTTCAATTCATTTCGCGAAAGGTTCGATTCAAAGTGCGAATGCTATAATTGCTTTTCCTTATTTTTCCTCTAGAGGTTTAATCATTACGGAAAAAGGTTCAATTATTTTTTCAAAAGTTTAATTGTATTGGGAAAAGGTTCAATTCAACTGGAAAACGTTATATATGCGGGACGCATTCAAAAGCGTTGGCTATATCTACAAAAGCCGCCGACTTGTAACGACCACTAACGAATCCATCAAGTACATAATTGCTGTTTTGTAATCGCCATTTCCCGACATTTATCAGCGTGAAAAAATTGGTGTTCGGGTCCCTCAGGTGTAGCGCTCAACTCTCGCTTGTTTTGTTTTTAGAATAACCAGTAGAAATTTGTACGAATTCGGAGGAAAAATTGTCTGACTTCTCTCGCTGATTGTAAACAAAGGGGATCTGTAATATTAACTGGACAAAATATGAGCCATTGGTGCTGGGATAGAAAACAAAGAAAGAAAAAAAAAACCACCGCCCAATACCAGAAACGGACGGTGACATACTCACATGAACACTTCCCCAACGGTTGACAGTGGATAGGTGGCGGTGACGTTGCCATTCGTTTGTCATTATAGCGTTGGCCGCACTAACCGTCGAATGTGAGGGTTCGTGTGAGCCAGCGTGCCTACTAATTCCTTGTCAAGTGTTGCAGCTGACAACGCATCGCGCCATCCCGTCACCTCCAGAACCGAGCGGATTTCATCGGTGAAAGGTACGTACAACTCAGAGAACATCCTAAAATATTAGTGAATATTGGATATGTACCTATTGATACAAGCACATGCGTATTCATCTTCAACAAACTATTTTTGAACCTATTCCTGACTAGTGCATGCATTACAAGGACGTCCCTACGTCGAGTTTTTACATGATCCCATTTATACAGAGTGTCACTTAATGAACGAACCACTCTTCCTATTTCCGTTATTTATGGAGCTATCAAAAAAACTTGCTGAAGTAAACCATCCTTATTTTTTGAAAAGGAATTCAAGTATTACACTTTCGCGCGTCGCACATTCGCGCAAATACCCGAAACGCGCACTAACTTTGTTAGAACCTATTTTGTATTTTTCGTACAAGTAAACCGGCTTCTTACATAAAATAATACGGTTCATAGAAGATAAAATGTTGAATTTCAACATTTTGATTTTCAAAATTCCTAATATTTTGAACTTGTAATGAACTCTACCATCGAATTTTAGATTTAAAATGAATCTGACGGCACTATTTAGAGCTCTTTGGAGATTTATTGTATTTTAAAAATTTAAGTCACACATTACTGACAGGCTATGTGAAAAATGAGGCAGAATTAAAGAATTGACAAGAGTTTTTTTAATATTGTGTGATTTATAAACGAGTAAATTTTTAAAACTGTAAAGTATAGAGTACCTCTTACTACAGATAGTATTGGTCTGTATATTCCATGACAAATTGTCATTTTCCAAGACATTTTGCCTGCTTCTGATACTCTAATGAAACACTGTTTACAACTATTTTGGGTATAATCTATCTAAAGAAAATTTGGCTAGAAGTCTAGCATGACCAATGATCATACTAGTACTTTTGTCGGGGTTAACAATGAGACCATGTTCTATGAGATAGGTTCTAATGTACATGATTTAAATACTAGGAACTGTTTGTTTACTTTTCGGCTTCCGAGATGTACGACCGAAGTTTACCGTAATTCGTTTCTATGTCAGAGTATTATACTTTACAATAGCCTTCCGCGCCAGTTGAAAGAAGTCCAAAGTCATAATTCTTTTAAAAAAGCAATAAAAAATCATTTATTTTCAGAATATTAAATTTAGCACTTTTAGCACTTAAAATTATAGGAACTTAATTTTATTTTATTCAAATGGAACGTAGACTAAGAATACGATATTAATGTATATATTTCTGGTTAGGTATAAGAGTGGACGTGTACGACCAAATCTTGCCAGATTTGTAAATCTATCTGACCAATATACCTAATGTTATGAACTGTTCCAATCCTTTAGCATGTGTAAATGAGATAAAAATCTCGGAATTTTAGTCCAAAATACCCTTTTGCTGTACCGCTGATACTAATAATGTCGAAGATGTCAGCCTATTACAAAAAGCACAAAATGCCGCGGTGCTTATTGTCCTGCGTATGAAGCTTGTTGACCACGTAACCCCACATTTTAAAACAATAGGACGGATGAATATTACTGAGCTAGAAAAAAACTACAAAAACTGCAAACTGAAATTTAAGAAGCCACAATATTGCATCAATATCTGAATAGATGATTAGACGTTCGAACCGATTGCTTACTATAAATCAGGAATCGCCAACCTTTTTGCAAGGTGGACCGAATTGAAAATGTTCCTCGAATGCGCGGGCCGAACATTATATCAGAGAAAAAAAGTTGGTTGTCTGTAAAGTTGGTTTTTACTGACGATAGTTGAACGTGGTAACGTACCTGCATAAAATTTACCCCAAATTCACTCGGAAACTCTTCATAATTTTCGGATTTGAGGTTGTTGCAGGTTGGTAAATGGACCAGTTTTTTCATTCGCTGGAGAGCGGTGGTGATACACTTCGAAGAAATTATTGTTGAGGAAGTTCAAACGTGAAAATTCTCGGCGCTTCGGTTCAAAAAGTGTGTGGTCCACGGGCCCTAGGGTGGAGACCGCTTCTATTATTGATTATCGTACATGACTGTTCGAAGAATGGTATCTACGTCAACCGATTTTAATGACTAGAGTCCCTTTTATGGATTAAAACGAAGTTTTCAAACAAATCGTGGATTCTTGAATTTCAAAAGTTTGAAGAGCATCACTGTAATTTGTGGTTTTTTTAGTTCAGCAATTTTCAGGCATCCTAGTGATTGAAAATGGGGAGTTACGTGATCATCTTGCTTCAGACGCAGAACAATGAGCACTGCGGCATTTTGTGCTTTTGGTTGGCTGACATCTTTTCCTTTCATGTCGGAAATTGCGACAGGAACACGATAAAACATTTGTAGCTTCAGAGATTGGGCTAGTTGCTTCCTAACGTAAATTGGAAAGTTGGCTGCAACTTTGTCAAGTTGATAAATACTCCTTCACACAAAGTTGCACATCTGTGCCACGTGAGAGCCCCCGCAAAATTGTGTTTTGGACTAAAACCCTAAGAATTTCTTCCTGCTTTATATACGTAAAAGGATTGGAACAGTACATAACATTAAGTGTATTAGTCAGATCGGTTTTAGATGAGATTTTAGCACAACCAAGAACCATAACGTTTTAAGTTTTGGATTCATCAAATTATTAGCCGTGGATCCAGCCACCAGACACTATTCGGATCTGAATTTTCGTATAGAAGTTATGATGGGTGTGAAAACTTTCCAAGTAAGGGAAGTGTCAATGAATAAGGATTATAGCAGTGCGGTGGGGGTTCATTTTGGTTCAATGTATATTCTATGTATCTCATGGATCATCATAATCTGTCCAACCTCTAGTCATTCATTATACATCTTACACTTTCATTTCAATTTTTTTTTTCTTCTCTCTCTGTAATTTATCATGTGTTCATTATACATCCTTCATAATTCAAATCACACATGATTGACAAACTATACAACAGGTGTGGAATCACTAATGCTTGATACAACCTTTGCTTAATATCAACAGTCTTTAACTTCAATAGTTTTTTAAAAGAATAGTGATATGAATGGAATTTACTGACAATGACGTTAATCTGTTCCGCCCACGACAAGTTGTCTTGTATGATAATTCCAAGGCATTTGACACTGCGAGAATACATTCACTACGATCCTTGAACAATCATTCAACCGAATACTTGACAATAACCTAGAATGTCCCATAACCATACCTGTGCACTTCTTGGAATTAATCAGTAACCCATCATGTCTTTTCAACCACACAGACAAATTCCGAAGATCCTCATTGACTTTCTGAATATCAACTTCTAAATCTTGTTTGTTTGTTCTAAAATACAAATTTTCATCGTCCGCATAAATGCTTCTTTTGCAAAACTTTATTGCTTCCGACAGTTCATTCATATATATTGCAAAAATCAATCCAGACAGGGTTGATCCCTGCGGCGTCCCCCTAGAAGCAACATTCCATGATGATAAAGTACCCTTATGTGTACGTACACGTTGCATTCGTGCAGAGAAATATGAACCGAACCAGCTAACTGCATCATCACTTAACCCAATACTTCGAAAAATGGCTAAAACCAGCTTGTGATCCACGCTATTGAAAGCATGACTTAGGTCAATGCCAGTGAACAAAGTTAACTCACTTCTATCCATACCCTCCCTGACATAATCCGTAATATTGATCAAAGCAGTTTGTGTACTATGTCCTTTTCGATACCCTGACTGATACATGTCTATTATGTTGTGCTCTTCTATGTAATTGATTAGTTTACCATAAATCACTTTATCAAAAATTTTAGCGAAAACACAAATTAAATTAATCGGCCGAAAACAGGAAAACTCTGTTGAAGGATATTTTTTAACTAACGGTAAAACATATGCTTCCTTCCATTTGTTAGGATATACACCATTCTGAATAGAGAAATTGAATATATGACATAAAACATCAACTAGTTTGTCAATAACAAGATTTATCAAAATAATGGACACAGCATCCGGCCCCATTGCTTGTGATGAAATAGCTTTAATAGCAGCGATAATTTCATCAGGTTTTGCTTCAGAAAAATGAAAATGGTTCTGATAATGAAGACCTTTCCTTTCATAATAACCTATCAAATCAGATTCCACTGTTGTATTACTACCTAGCGAACAAAAATAATCGTTTAGTCCATCCAAATTCACGCAAGGATCTTCGTTCGTTTCTACCTTCGATTTTCCAAACCCCTGATCCCTTGCTAACTTCCACCACTCCTTAGGACTAGCTACACTTCCATACCTATCCTTAGCATATTTATATTCAGCATTTCTCATCATGTTCTTTACTTTATTCCTCATTTTATTATAAGCAATTTTATTGCATTCCGAAGGAGAATGTTTACGTTTCCGATCCAATCGATTTCGCTCTTTCATACATTTCACTATATCTGGTGAACGCCAGGGGGTAGGCTTTTTAGTAACACGCACCTGTTTTAGCGGAAAATGTTTCTCCATCAACCTCGTCATAAAACCTGTTAACAATTCAACTTTCCGATCAATATTTGTACTGTTATAAATTCCAGAGAAATCCAAGCCTTCAACATCCTTTTCTATTTCTTCACTATCATACTTTTTAAAATTCCGAACCACGATTACTTTATTGATTTTCTCTCGATAAAACAACGGTAGACAACAAAAAACAGTGTCATGTGAAGACATCCCTGTTGATGGGAACTGCCCAAACTGGTGAATCCTTGCATCCTTCCTCGTGATAATCAAGTCAAGAAAGGAATGTACATCATTCCTATGAAAAGTTGCCTTCAACGGACATATCTGATGATTAAATTTTTTTACTAAAGAGATCAGTTGCCGCTTATACTGGTTATCTTTCATCGGATCCACATCAATATTAAAATCACCAAGCAATATAATATTATGATAAACAGCTAAAAACTTTTGATACTCAATGAAAAGCTCATTCAAACCACTAGCTTTTGGTGGGCGATACACCACACCGACAACAATTTTTCCGGATCTATTAGATATTTCGGCGAAAATATATTCTACTGATTTCGAATAATTCCCAATCGACTGCTTTAACACTTTACAATGAAACCCTTTATGAACGTACAACGCTACTCCACCCCCTTCCTTATCAAGTCTATCGTTACGATACATTACGTAGTTATCTAACTCATAAACAGATGATGCTAAACAAGGTTTCAGAAACGTTTCACTAACAGATATGACATCAAACAACCCTCCCCCGTAAAGCATTTTAAAATCGTTAAAATGTGGACCGATTGATTCAACATTTGTATGAGCTATTTTGAAATGCTTTCCGCATTCATTGAAGCTAACATTACTCAAGTTTTGAAAATAACAGTTATAGTCTTCCATAATAGTAATTATAAAAGAGCAAACAATAAACAGTACACACCTTTATCGCAAATTCAAAATATCCTGGACACTTAGTAAAACCCTTGTACAAGGAAACCATTTCCATATCTATAGAAAAACCGATAAGAAAACACTGATCAGAAAAAAGAAGTAATGCGCACAACCGAGCAGAAGCGAAGAGTAATAATAGTCCAATGTTGATTGTTCCAAAACGATGCATAGAAGTGGGCCACATGTCGGGGATGATGATCAAATTACAATTGATCGTTAGGTTGGAGTTCGATCTCCTGCGGCTCCTCCGTTTTTTGATACCATCTTCTTCAATTCTAGAGCTGATTTAATTAAATGCGGTTGGGAGTTCTCATCCTTTTTTATGAAGACATTGCCATTATTAATCCAGACAAATTTGTAATTATTATCGCGCTTGAAAATTTTAGCAGCGTTCAACAATTTGCGCTTAGCAAAGGTGAGGCTGTGGTTGATAAAAATTTTATTGGCCTCTCCTTCAATGAAACCAAGGTCACGTGATGACAGGACCCTTTGCCGTCGAGAAGCATTCATGAGAGCATCCTTATCAGTTTTTCTCACGAAAGATACGAAAATTGAGCCCACAACAGAAACAGATGCGGGGCGGCGTCTGAAACAGTTGCTCACACTTTGATCGGACAAATCAACGTTCAAGGCCGATCCGACACGCTTCACAAGGTCAAGAACACTTTGCTCATTAGATGACGGCACACCGCTTATCTCAACACAGTTGATCAGTGCGGCCTGTTCATTATCAATTATCTGTGATTCTAGTTCAAGCACGCGCGCCTCCAGAAATGTGCATCTCTCAGTCAGAGCCACTAAACAAACCAGATAAAGGCGGAAAGTTCAGCAGTTATTGAGTCAATTTTCTCCGTATTCCTATCTATTATATCTGAATATTTGTTTAGGTGGGATTTAAAGTCCTTCAGTTCCTCTCCAAAAGAGACAAGCCGCTTATCAACCTTTGCATTTGCAACTTTGATCTCTGAGCGTAGTCCATTAATAGCGAGTATCAAATGTTCGTAACTCGCCTCTCCTTTAGGTAGTGAGGGGGTGGGGGACCCCCCCACTGCTCCACCATCCAATCGTAGCGAATCCTGTGATGATAAGGACCCCCTCCTTTCCTTCAAACACCCAGGGCACTTGAACGTGTTGCTTTTTTCCATCATAAAAAGATAATCTTCTTTTTTTATTCTGACAACCAATATGGAAGATTAAATTGCAGGAAATACAAGTCACGCGATAGGCATTGTTGGCAAAGCCTTTTTGACAAACACCAGACTCATTACTCATGGTAAACTCACAGTTAATGACGATGCACGATCAGCTGATGTTCACTCCACGAGCAAAAGAAGTAGGCTGTGTGTAGTGTGTGTAAAACGCCGTGGAAGTTATGTGAGGAGTAGTTTTTTCATCCAGGAAATACTTGAGTGCTCAAGAATCCCTCTTCTTTAGGGTTGCAGTGTAAAGAGCGATCACATCTACCGTTGTCAAAATAATTGTGTGTTCACTATAACAGCTAGTTCAAGGTCTTTGAGGGTTTTCAAAATTGGTTAATGTCTTTAAGGAGGTTAAGTCTGAGGGTTGGATTTGTCCGATAGGCTGAAGATTGTAGTCAACAAAAGCTGAAATCCTATCGGTTACACTTCCGAAGCCTGACACGACTGGAAGTCCAGGGACTAAAAGATCAAGAAGGCTGTATTCTTCATGGATTTTAGGGAGAAGATACAATTCCGAGCAGCGAGGGGATGCAGGTATTAATGAGTTGACACCCTCAGTTGATACATTTTCCGAAGTTTCGTTACACTTAACAAATCTTTTTATATCTGCCACAAATCTGTTTGTTGGATCACTATCTAGTCTCCTATAGAATCGTTCATCATTCAGTTGTCTGAGAGCTTCCTTTTCACAGTCCGTAGTAACAACTTCTACAGTTGATGTAATGACTGCAGGCATTCTTTCAATATCAACATTTCTGTTGAAAATTGTTGTTTCTGCTATTGCAATAACTTCATTTTCCACGAGAATTAGCTAAAAAAAAAGTCAACACGTATGTGATCGTAAACGTGTCTAAACGTAGTAAAAATCTTATAGTAAATTGTACATTAGTAAAACGATCGTCGTATATATAAAGATGAAAGTATCAGAGTAGGTAAATCCGTTTTTCATCCAGGGGGAGGTTTGACGCTGGGCGGGTAGAATTCACCCCCCAGAACCCCCCCAACTCCGCCAGTGAAGGGGAGAGGGCCCCAGCGGGGCGGAGCGTCTCCCAGGGCAACCGACGTGCTCCCCTCCTCGGGGACTTGGAATTTACGATTTTTTTACTTTGCGTATTGAAAACCTTTAAACCTGTTATACTTTGCAGCGAATTTATGTCTGTGGTATTTCGAAGTGCTCAAAGCCTTCCAAAGTTCGGAAAATCTCCCTCCATCGAACGTTCGAACTTGACGTCCGCTAATATCAAACAATATTTAAACTACGGGGGTTTCGACGGGGGGAAGCACCTTTCCGCTCGGAATAATTAAAATAATTAATGAGGAGGAAAAACAGAAGTTTCGAGATTAAAGAGAGGGCACAAGAGACTCCTTGTCTTAACCTGCCCACTGATTTTCTACAGGTGCTCTGATAATGGCTTTCTAACTGTCTGCTTATAAAATATTTTAGTTTCCCGGAGAGGCTATTATTATTCGTCCACTTCAAAGCTCGGATTAAACTTGTATCTTGCGTTATCGCAGTGGAATATTCTCCTTGTAGAAAATTGTCTGAGTGGCAAATAAACCTTGATTGCTTTTCGCCCTTGAAGAGAATAAAGCGAAGGGTGGGAGTATTACAAGGAAATATGAATATTGTAATATCGTCCTATGTAGTCACCTTGAAGAGTAACGAAAAACATGGGGTGTGAAAAGACGAAGGAAAAGTTGAATTTATGAAATTCGAGATAGACTAACATATCTTCTTCAATAAGTGTCAGACGGACTGCATGAGCGAACTTATCGTAATTATCGCCTCATTTTTGCGTTAAGCTGTTTTGAAATTCGAACGCTTTGTGAGTAGAGTAGAAATTGTTTACTGTCAATGTTGTGGTCAAAAACCTTTTCTAATTAAAATTTTACTACTCAACCAACAATTTTGATTTTTTTCCATTTTCATCAATTTTTTTAGCAAAATTAAACAAAATGTATGGGGTGTGAAATGATGAAGGAAAAATTGAATTGATTAAATTCAAACCCCCATTTTCAAGTGGACCAGTCTATTATTTTCAATAAGTTCTAGTCAGGCAGCATGACTGCGTGAGCGAATTTTCCTTGATAATCGCCTCACTTTTATGTTGTATCATTTTGAAATGATTCATTTTGAACACTTTTTGAGAAACGGAGAAACATTGTACTGTCACCATTGTTGTTGAATAACTTCTTCTTCTTCTTCAGTGGCGCGACAATCCGCGTGGGATCAAGGCCTACTTTAACAAATTCTTCCAGACAGTTCAGAGCTGTCTTCTTCCCATCACTTACACCCAAAATTGTCCGGGCATCAAATGAGACTCCATCAGGCCCTTCACCTTCCTTGGTCTTCACGTTCCTCGAGTGCTGTGCAACCTGTCGCTCAGCATCTTCTTAGGAATCTTACAGTCTTCCATTCGTACTACACGACCTCCCAACGAAGTCGTCCGACTCGGATGACGTGTACCACATCTCTTTCCCCATATAGCTGACTTAATTCTTAGTTAGTGCGCCGCCTCCATTCATCTCCGACTCGTATGGCTCCATAGATCCTTCCAAGAATCTTACGCTCAAACCTCAGAAGGGCTGATTCATTGTGTACTGTGAGAGTCCAGCACTGTGATCCATAAATCAAGACGAGTCTGATCAGCGTTTTATATAAACGGAGCTTGGTAATTCACGAGTGAGTTTTACTCTTCTTTGTTTCAGCGGCCCAAAATATGCCTGATTTGCAGCAACTATCCTTCTCTCAATTTCGGGGCTTATACGGTTTACAGAATTTATCTGAGTCCCAAGATATATGTATAAATTCATCAACCCACACAAAGCTGTGGGGACCAATCTGGATCTATCTGCTATGGTTGGTGGGGGCATTAGTACGCATGTATTTGGTTTTCTTTTGATTAACTTCAAGCCCAACTGCTGCTGCTTCCCTAACCAAGTCATCGTAAGCCTCGCTGATGGCTCCTGTAGATCGACCGACCAAATCAATATCATCTGCATGTGTTAGGAGTTGTACAAATCGATTATAATCGTTCCTCCTACCTGTATTCTCGACCTCTGGACCGCTCTTTTGAATTCAAAATTAAAAAGAAGGCACGCAAGCCCATCCCCCTGTGGCAGGTCTCTGTGTGGGCAAAATTGTTCTGACAGATCGGATTGAATTCTCACAGCACATGTGACCTTTTTCATTGTCATATGGATGAGCCTGACGAGTTTCGGGGGAACGTCCATCTCTAGCAAGGCACTACAGAGCTCTTCTCTTATTACCTATCGTAAGCAGATCGAAATTCAATAAACAGGTGGTGAGTTTGAAGCTTAAACTCTCTCGATTTTTTCAACAACAGGAGGAGAGAGAAAACCTGATCTGTTGTTCCTTTACCCTCCATGAATCCTGCTTTGTGCACTCCATTTATTCTTTTTGCATGGGGCAAAAGTCTTTTATAAAGGATGGCTGACAAGATTTTATAGGCACATGCGAGCAATGAAATCCCTCGATAATAACACTCTCCAGGACGTCTCCCTTCTTGTGAATTGGGCATAAAATTGTACTATACCACTCCTGTGGCATTTCTTCCGAGTCCCAAATTAACAAAATCAATTCATATATACACTGGATCAACGTTTCTCCACCTTTCTTGAACACTTCGCCTGTTAAACTGTGAATTCCGGGGTCCTTATTATTTTTTTAGTCGGGAAATAGCATCTCTCACTTCAGTCAACCTTGGAAGCTCCAAAATGCCATCTGAATTCCCAAGTTCATATCCTCCTACAGGATCCTCTTGTCCATCAAGAAGTGCACTAAAATGTCCTTTCCTTTTCGGGTTGTCTCTTAGTAGTTTACAAGTTTCTTTTTGAATAGCTGTTCACTATATATCTTCATCAGATTTCTATTTTTTTTTTCAAAATCTGTATTTCTCATTTGCAGGCCTATGTATTTTGTCGTCATTTGAGCAAATGTATTTTTTACTCTAGGCAACTACAATCTGTATGATTTTTTTTGCCGCTGTCTCACATCAGCAAAATATATACCTTTGTGTTTACGAATTCTTTTGAGCACGTTCTATGTGTACAATTGATGGACAGTTAACAAATTGAAATTATGAAATAATGTGTCGGTGGGGTGGGCGACGCCTGTGCTTATTGAACAATGTCCTTAATGTCACATTTTGAATCTGAACAGTTTTATCAATTGGGTACTTGAAAGTTAAATTTTGAAAAAAAAAAAAAAAAAAAAAACCGTTTGTAGGGAGTGAGGTATATACTACTATTTTTTCCCCTCTTGAGCCTCCAACCTCCATGGGAATCACCGCTCAAGTCTTTCAAATTAGGTGAGTGGAACAGCAAAAATTAGCTTAATTTTAGCTACATTAAATACTAAGGTTTTCTTGCCAAAATCTCACTTGCTACAAGCAGATCTCACTCCATAGCCATTCACCCTATACAGGCCACAAATCAATTGAAACTGGTTGAACCGAAATTTTGTCAACGAACTTCCAACAACTACACTAATAGTCAACAAGTGCGATCAAGTTTCACTTACCACAGCCAGAATGTTACTGGAGTAGGGAGTGGGAGTTATAAAACCTACACTGCTGCCTCCAGGGATGGTTTTCCCGGTAGAACTGACTGGGAAGGTCTAGGGAAAATCCAACCACTAGCGTTGGGACTATCTTGAATGAGGGATGTCAACAAAACAGAAGCAACTTCATAAACATCATTTCCTGCCTGTTGAGGGCTACTTTTCAAAACACTGTAGGGAGTGAAGAAAACCCCTGCGACATTGAAATAATGGGTTGGTAAGGCGACTTGCTTTGATCCAATTTTTTCCGCTGAGTGGTGACGATGAAAGTTGTAGACCTCTGGTTAATGACAGCTGTAGGGAGTGAGAAATATGGACTTTGGTATTCTCTTCTGGGTCTTGTTGGCACAACTTTTACATACTTTTCCATGGAACATGCACATCCACATAGGAGACAATTTTAAAACACTTACAAAATTGTATTTTGTTGAGATTTGACGGCAATACTGATCAGTGACATAAATGTGACCGAAATTTTGAAATGAACCATATCTATATCCACACCCTCCTGGATCAATTCTACTAGGAGTTATTCTATAGACGAAGCCTTGCTTCAGAGGGACGTCCTTAATATGTCATTGGGATTTTATCAGCTGAATCTATTGTCGCTCTTATAGTACTATTTTGCCTATGTTCGCGCCACTTCGCATTCATTTTTCACGTTCTCCCTTTCTGGAAAAAGGGTTAGCTATTGAACGAACCGTGGGACGTTAAGTGTCGTATGGAGCACATCCTCCTCTCGACCGACTCTCTCAGAGGCTATTTGAAGGGGGCGTCACGATCACTCGATTTCACCTTCTTTTTGTGTTGCTACCTCTAGTTCACGGCCTTCGACGACCGTCCCCGGACTCTAGAGGACCTGAAGACCAACGTTCGCGAGGAAGCGGCCAGCATACCGATCGTCATTTTAGGGGGGTTTGATGGGAAATACCCGACATCGGTTCGCTCAGTGCATCAAAATTGGAAGGCATCTCTTTTTTCAAAGCCATCTATAATCGAACTCTGGGATATTTCCTACACCTCAAAATATAATTAGAAATGAACAAATATATTTAGTACTTGGATTATCTTTTATTGCGGATAAGGAAGTCATGGTGCTCCAACCTGCATGTTAGCAGAGCCTGATTTAGAACAAACCCTCCCTCCTCTCCAGTAAACTCCGGTAAAACTTGCAGGAGGTAAATCAAAATGCCGAGAAGAATTCGATGGCAATAGGACCAGGATGTCAAATTGGTGTCAAACTTGACTTATTTCCTATGGCTCTTCGTCAGAGCGAGGGGCCTCGACAAATGACCGCCAGCGGACCCCGTTCTGTGCCAGGGACCTCTGTTGACCCCAGGACCTCCTCGCCGCCGGAGCCTCCGCTTCCACACTTGTTCGCCAGGTTGTCGATTCATTACACGGTGGAGAGACAGTCTACAAAAGGATGGATTTGCACAACTGATCTGGCTTCAGACAACAACAATCTTTTGATAAAAAAGAGGAAAGTCTTTTGAGAGATACTCGGCGCACTGACTCATTTGACGACTGGAGTCCACTGAGCAGTAGCTGAACGAGGACTGTGAAATCTTCTCAATCTGAGATGGAGAGATTCCATTCGTATGGTGTCAAAGAACTTTTTACGCAACCGTTTAACATCCTGGGCCTCTCTTGATCTCCAAAGTTCTTCCAAGCCAGCTCGTGCCAGATGGTCCCTCAACTGCAGGGACCAATTGAATCTTGGGTGAGGAAAATCTCTTGCAATTGCCACAAGCCCCTCAAATCAAATTCTTGGCAATCTTTTCCATCAATTGTACAAATTGAATATACTCCAACTAATTTGTAAACACAAATGTGTATGTTATACTGATGTGAGACTGAGATTACCGAGAGTTGAAAATACATTTGCTCAAGTGATGACAAAATACTGAATATAAGAAGATTTTGAAAAAATCTGATGAAGGTAAACAGCTGGTGAACAGCTTTTTAAAAAAAAAACTTGTAAACTAATATAGAGACAACGCGTATGAGTACTTTATTAATAAATAAATTATTAATTTTATAATACTTATTACAATATAAATTACGTACCAACTAAGTACATTATTTTGGGAAAGTGGAATTCAAATGTTAAGATAAAATTACAATGATTAGTTAAGTAGTTGATCGTTGTGTAAATAGTGTTAAAGGTACTTTATGGACATTAGAAGCAAGCAGTGACTCCATGCTGGGCCACAGTAGTACACAATCCAGCTCGGTCGTCGGTTATTATTCAATTCAAGAATGTAACCTGTTAAGGATAACATGACAGATAAACTAATCATTTGTCGAACTAAAGTTTGAACTAAACTATCTAACTAAGATTATGTATCTATTTATCTCCTGTTATTGACGGTCTGAGGACCGTCTGAGGAGGCATGAGTGCCTCTCCTTACATACCCAAAGACAAGACCCAACTAATTAACTCAGTAATTAACTCTTGTCTTATAACAGTTGACTTATATCCATGCCCAGCCCGATGCCAGCCTTATCCGACACTCTTCCAATTATTTTTTCATTGCATTTTTTCTTATATGTATGTATATAAAAAACTCCCCCTCCCATTCAGCGAACTTCAAAGTGCTTCAAAAACTGCTGAAATGTATCAAAACAATTATCATAGTTTTAGAGTAACCGATAACTTGTATCAGTCTGAGTTGGGTTTGTTATAGTCTGGTTAATGCTTAGTGAAACCTCACACCATACGGTCCGTGTGCTTGGAGAGTGTTCAAGGAGATGCTCAGGCAATATAAAAGGGTCTCGATCAATGAATTATTCAATATGGCATTGTTGAACCGGAGAGAGGGGACTTATACTACACACTTGGAAAATGTAAACATTCTGCATCTTGATATTTTAAAAGTCATATTGTTCGAGCCGCGTTAGTACCCAAGTTTCGATCTGAACTAAGAGTTAAGTTTTCACCTCGCCGTCAATTATGTTAAGGAGCTTTACTTCTCTTGCTCTCAACGGGATCCGAAGTTGTTCCAAAGTAGCCATCGATCCGCGCAACCGGCCGACTCAGAATGAGGCAAGACCTAGACCAGAACCATGTTTGACAATTACATGCCCCGCTGTATATCATTCCTATAATACATCTTTCGGTTGAATCTTCTCCCGAATCTCTCCCTGTAGTGTCTCGACAGTATATAGGAGAAGAATATGAAAAAATTAATGAATGAATTTAAAAATTGGTGTTACCGAAAGCTTGTTGGAAGTTTGATGATGAATTTCAGCATACAAATAAATTAACCAAAAAAAACTTTTACGAAAGCTTTTAGTTAAATGCCCTAAAAAGAAGGAAATAATTTTTTACTTACGAATTTTCACTGTCTAGCCTCTATACACCATTCATAAAATCATAAAAGCTGGTCGCGAGATTTACACTCGTGTAAATTAACTAGTTCCTAGGTCCCTATTTCATTTACCAACGTACTCCGATAAGTTTATTTTTTTATTTCAGTTTAATTAGGCACATACTTACTGATACCTATCTAGTACGTACTTACGCGAACGTCGCGACAAGCTTTTATAATTTTATGAATTGTGTATATAGGCTATAAGTGGACAGCTGAAATTTGTGATTAAAAAATTGATTTCCTTCTTTTGAGGGCATTTAAATAAAAGCTTTCTTAAAGAGGTTTTTTGTTCAATTTATTTATTACTTTTTAGTCTAGCTACGATTCTGAGTCTGTTCATCTTATTCCAAGCATCATTGTTGCAAGGTCGTTTGCCGGTTTATTTGGAACAGTCTAGGTCTTCAATAAGGAGACCTTCTGATGTTTTTACCCTACTCAAGGCCACGTATGCTTGACCAGCAGCAAAGAGCCTCGGACCTAAGTAAACAACGGCGTGGTCGACAGTACTACCCTGCATTTTGTGTACTGTCCAAGCCCAACATAGAACAATTGGCAGCATTCTTCGTTCAGCAGTTCCGTGACTACGTTTTGCTGGAAATTGCACAGACTTAGGCTGAATGAGATAAACAGTTGCCCTGAGGTGGTATGTTCATGAAATCATATTACACCCTGATGCCACTGAGTCCTCGGCACAGCCTCACCTTGACTTAGGTGTTTAGAAGAATCCGCCACTTATTTCAGCCTGGAGCCCTTTCATTTGAAACCAATAATAAACAAGCCTGCGGGACCCAGAGCTCACAGAACTGGGGAAAACGTGATCCAACGAACTCTCGTTCTCGCAATGTAAACAATGACCCTGAGGAGTAGGTTGTCACGAACTGTTCAACCCTTATTGGAAACATGTCAAACTGTGATAAGTGAAAAAATTTTGAAGTATAAAAGTAGAACCATCATTTTATTGGCTTGTTCTTTATCAGGCACACCTGTACAGTGAACACACTCTGCCGGATGCAATTGTGTACCCCGTCTGTAGAAACACAAATTTTCCCTTAGATGAAAAATATGTGTTAGCTTCATCATCATAGACTAGGCAACTTTGCGCGTTCGCACCTTTTTTTTCTCTTTTAAATAGCCTTTCCAATATCGGAGAAGGAATGAATATCCATAATCTAATTATACCAAAAGAAATTTGAACTTCATAAAAAAAAAAAAAAAAAAAAAAAAAAAAAAAATTTTTTTGGCATTGGTACCGTCATTCCAGTCCTATGACTAGTAAATGTGCCAAATTTTAGGTTTTTAGTTCCACTACAGAAGGAGATGTTAGGTTTTGACAGGTTTTTTACGATTCTGGACCACTGTGCGCCGGTCGGGTAAAAATCACGCGACACGTGTGCCACAAAATACGTTCTTTCGTTCTTTCCATTTGAGGTCCATTTGCTCGTAGCTTCAAGAACGTCGAAAACGATTAAAAAAAAAGTTTTTTTTTTTTTTTTTTAGCTTTTTACTGACGTTGTCATGTGGGCATCGTTTGAAAATCTCATTTTATGAGTAAAAATGTCGAAAACGGGTGAAAATTTAATTTTTTTCAAATCCCAATTGGGGGGTTGGTGAATAATGATAAACTCGAGTGAAATAATTCGCAGTTTTCCTCTCCCCTTTCAGGTTGATCTTAAGCCGCCCTGCCCTCTCGTTCCACCTTCAAACCTGCCAGCTTGATTGACTAGGGACTTTTTTTTGTTCTTTTTGTTGTCATATATGTAGGTTAGCGGTGGTGGCGGGCGGTTGGGGGGCAGGGAGGCGAGCTGCCCAGGGCGCGTGCGCTCTGACTCGAGAGTAAACTGGCGGAGTGAGGGTCGACCCGAGTCCGAAATGCTAGTCACACGGCCGGCGTCTCTCTGGGACTGAACTCGCTCCCGTCTCTAAGCCATAACACACGTTGTAGTCAAATTTCAACTGAGGTAGACTATTATTGTCACAATTTTTCGTCACAATATCCATAATTGTCACAATTGTATTTTATCTGTTTTTTTTTTTTCTAAATCTCCCAGTCCTAGCATCACCTTCTTCTTTCCCCGTATCTCTCAATATCCACCTTCTCGAGTTCTCTTCCCGGCTGTGTTGTTCTCCCCTTCTGTTGTGTTGTTCTTGAGAATATGACCCCGGCTCGAAGCATGTTCTTCTTCAGCACCCCTTCTCTCTTTAATACCCTCAATTTAACGGTATTTATAACAACATGTGAATATAACAACGAACTGCAAATCTTCCAGAAAATTCTTTGAACTCAAATCAACAATTGTACATATACAACGTGTTAACAAAACACGTGCACAATTGTGTTAGCTTGATTACCTCAACAATATTTACGTTTTTCTGTATTTTCAAGAATTGCGTTCTACAATGAACATAAACGTGAGGCTTCTGCTGCACTTCTCCTTGCACAATTGCATTTGCACGTCATATGTCTCGTTTCTATCGAACCAAGTTGTTGTTTATATGTTGTTATCGTTAGCCAGGTCAAGATCTGCGAGGGGGCCCCTAATTTCGAAACAAACAACATATTTTTAATATTTAATTAATGCAACGAAACTAGATTAACAAAATAAAATACACATTTAAAGTTTCAATAATGTAAGACAAAAATTGGTTCGTATTCATTCTACTGCAATATGTAATTCGAGTTGCAGAAGAATAATTCAACGTTTCGTTTGTTGTGTGTTTATTAGGACATAGTTATAAGAAGATCATTTCTGAATTCTAAATACTGGAACTAAACTCATGAAAATGAATAACCGATGGAAACTACGTCGTTCGGAGTGAACATCGGTCCTTTCGTGGGGAAAGTAGCAAATTACTTTTAGTTCGAGGGATTAGTTCGAGCACGAGCACCTGTTTGGTTGATCACGTATGTGCAGTATTTGAATGGTACGACATCATTACATTTTGATTTTTCAATCAATGGTTATGACCTAAGAGTAACACAATGTTGACAACTTGGGATTGGAATATCTTCTCAGCTATATTAAGGATTGTGACACAATATAAAACAAATATTTTCATATTGGAAATGTTGAGAAAAAACGAAATAAATGTTTAATGCAGACCATGTTTTATAGAACTTTCCCAACAAGTATTCCATTCACGCGGGTTGTTTTTTAATGTTTACGTACTTACAGATTGGTGAGTAATGAGTGCATTACATAGACGCGACTATGTCTGAATTTCATGCGATCACGTCTATAAACATGATTACAAACACATAATCAGTATTTTTAAAACGAAAGCAAATTCTTAATGAACAAAAATTAGCACGAAAATGGGCTGGAATGTTATTCTGATTTTTAGTGAGGTTTTTTTTTCGAAAAAAAGGAAATAGTGAAGACAACGGATAATTGACATCACCGATTCCATAAATGAATTGGAAAGAACTGGTATGTGATGTTTCCAAATACAAAACAGAGTCAGGAAAACCGGCAGTTTGAGCTGTATGAGTAGCAATTGAATGCACGGCCTATCGGACCCTCCTGACGGATAATTCAACATTTCCGAGATTGTCTTTCCCAACTATACTAAATTGGAGTAAAATAAAAAATGATTTAAAACAATGGATCAAATCGGATGAAAATGGGAGTCTTTCGTGCACATTACGATGTTTTCCTGAGAAAATTGTACCATACGCTCCCGCTATTACTCGTAGCTTGCACGCCCCTACAAAAATGATGTTGCGCTCCCAATGCCATTTTGCTGAATACAAGTAATACGTAGAGGGTGAGTTATTATTAATTATGTTAGTTGCAAAACGTTATCGATGCGTTGTTATGTGAGCTATTAGGTTGCCCACGTTGTCCTCCCATATCAGTGGCAAGCCACCTAGTTCAATCGAATAAAATCTAGGAATTTCCCGAAATTTTGGAATATTCGCTGGTCAGTAAGAAAATAAGTAATGTTGAAGCAAATAAAAGTAAAAACAGACAGCTGACAAGTTTACAAGTCACTAAATAGTGACGTGAGGTAGCTTTTTGTTGGACATTACTTGCACGAGCTTATACAGGGTGAAAGCGCATAAGTGATGAAAAATTTTGTTTGTTAATCTGCATCAAAAATGTAGTAAACCCGCCAAAAACACTTTTCTATCTCAACCGATTGTCTAGATATAATTTTTTAAAGTTTTTTTTTCTTCAAAAAACCCCATTTTCGACATAAAAACTCACGTTTCTCTACTTTAAAACATCTTTTTTCTATTTTTGACCACATTTTCGGATTCAACGTGAAATTTCCTTTACGACCAAAGCACATTCATAATCATAAACGAACCCTTAAGAACCGCAATTGCAGTTCAAACATTAAAAATTGAAAAAAAAATTGCTAGTTCCTGAATTATTTTTATTTTTACTGCACTTCCAAAAAACGTGCTGGGACTTGTAAAACCTCAGGAAAACTTGCAAATTTAATCAGCTTTCTAATGGTATGGTCAGCTTTGGGATTCCGCGTCGATCTCATGGAGAAATTCCAGCTTAGGGCGAATAAACGTTAGGCACTTTTTAAACAGCAATCGAGGAATCTCAGGGATAAAAGAAACAGTTCGCGGTATGAATTGGGAAAATGATTAAATCCGCAAAATAGGTAGGTTACAAAAATAAAGTGATACTACTTTTCTAGGAAAATGATCGAAAAACATTTCTAGTGTTCAGACTAGTAAAGTTTAAATAAATCCGACTAGTAAAATTAAAAGAAGTCGCCCTCACAATGTTTTCTCAAAATGCCACCATTGTTTCTTATGCAGGCTCTAGTTCTTTTCCGCATGGCTCTAACTGTTATGTAGAGCGTTAGACTATCTCACAATGTTGCGGCTGCCTCTATGATCCTCGCCCTTAGAAAATGTACGCATATTCCTCATTTGTTATGCCTGCCATGATTTTAACGTAACTGAACACTTTCATGACGTTTCGTCTACTCAACTCGCTTTCATGCTTGAACTAGTCTTGAAACATTGGCTTGCGAATGGTAGTTTACCTACAGACTCATGGCAAGAGGAAACTTGAATATCCTCCTTTTAAGATCGGAAGGTGCCTAACGTTTTTCGCCTCCAAACTGGAATTTCTCCATGAGATAGACGCGGAATCCCAAAGTTGACCATATTATTGGTCCGCTGATTAGATTTGCAAGTTTTCCTGAGGTTTCACAAGTTCCAGCACGTTTTTTGCAAGTACAGTAAAAATGAAAGTAATTCAGAAACTAGCAATTTTTGTTAATTTTCAATGTTTGACTGCTATTGCGGTCCTTAGGGGTTAATTTATGATTATGAATGTGCATTGGTAGTAAAGGAAATTTCACGCTGAATCAGAAAATGTGGTCAAAAGTAGAAAAAAGTTGTTTTAAAGTAGAGAAACGTGGGTGTTCAAGTCAAAAAAACGCTAAAAAATTATATCTAGAGAACGGGTTGAGATAGAAAATTGCGGTTGGCAGGGTTTTACAACATTTTTATTCAGATTCTCTCTCTCTCTCTCTCTCTCTCTCTCTCTCTCTCTCTCTCTCTCTCTCTCTCTCTCTCTCTATCTCTCTCTCTCTCTCTCTCTCTCTCTCTCTCTCTCTCTCTCTCTCTCTCTCTCTCTCTCTCTCTCTCTCTCTCTCTCTCTCTCTCTCTCTCTCTCTCTCTCTCTCTCGCGCGCACATACAAACAAACACACACTTTCACTCGTTCACTCTTCAAAAACAAGACTTGATTTCACATGGTGCTATTTTGGAGTATATATGCGAAAATCATATAGCTCTATCTGAAAACACGTCTTTGAATGAAATTCACCTGCTCTGGGTATTTCCCGATGAGTCGTCGTCAGTCAGTCAAAAAGCGCTACCTAGTTCTACAATACCGAATGTTTATTATGCATGATGTGTTTGAAAGAATAAGATCGAAACACATCGGATTTATTGTCTTTGATCGGACAATTTCCAAATTGATTCTATTTATTGACATCGTTGCTTTTGATTCGGAATTCCCAGTAAGTACTGAAAACAAAACCACATGAGTTTTATGGGAAAAAAGCAGTGTTAATAAGTAGGTAATTGATTAATTTTCGATAAAAATGCAATTAACGCAGATGAAATTAAAACGGTTGTAATCAGACTGAAGTATGAAATATACAAGATGCGATTTCTGTATGTGATTCTGCTTCATGTAAAATGGGGTTAATTAGCGTTTTTGTAGTGAAATCATTCGAACCTTAGTGATTTAGAAAATACGAAACATTGTGGGACCCCAGCGAAGGGCCTCGAGAGACGGTTAAATGCTTCACTACTGTAAAAGCAACTTATGAGTTTTGAGGATTTGAGTTTCTTTTAGGCTCATTAAAACAGAGCAATTAATTAATTACTTTCTGATGAAAATGAAATTAACGAGTATGAATGGTAATAATCAGGTAATAATATAAAGGATACTAGTGTCTATGTGATTTTCCTTAATGAAAAATGGGGTCAATTAGCGTTTTTGTTGTGCAATCATTTGAAACTCACGTGATTCAGAGAACACTCAACATTATGGGACCCCAGCGAAGTGGAGGGAAGGAGGGTTAAATACTTCATTAGAGAAAGGAAACATTTTCTAGTTTTATGCGGAAAAATTTCTTTAAAGCAGTTTTAATGCGACTAGTTAGTGGAAATCGAACAAAAATGGTAATAAACAGTCTCAAGTATGAAATATACAGGATAAAAGTGTCTGTGATTCTGATTCGTGTAAAATGGGGTCAATTAGCGTTTTTGTAGTGAAATCATTTGATACTCAGGTGATTTAGATCATGATCCCTCGGACCCCAGCGAAGGGGAGAAAGGAAAGGTTAAATGCTTCACTACTGAAAAGAAAGATATACGAGTTTTATGCGGGGAAACTTTTCTTTTAAGCAGTTTTAATGAGACTGGCTAATTACCAATAAATATGAAATTAATGGAAACGAACAAGAATGGTAATAAACAGCCTGAATTATGATATATACAAGATACTAGTGTCTATGCGATTTTGCTTCATGTAAAATGGGGTCAATTAACGTTTTTGTTGTGAAACCGTTCGAAACTCTGGTGATTCGGAAATGCCAAACATCATGGGACCCCAGCGAAGGGCAGCGGGGGCGGTTAAATGTTCGGTAGAGAGAAAAGGGCTTGGTAAATAAAGTTGACGACCACGTGGAAAGCACGGGTCATTACGACTGATAACGATCCCACGACATCTGGATTTTGCGAAGGCTTTAAATGAGCTACTGAGCGCCGTTGAACGCGCGTCCCTTGTAAGTTGTATCCGTATTAAAACCTCTCCGTTCTAAGCGGACATGCGATTCATTGTGACGCGATTCCATCATTAATTACGGGACACGGAGGGAAATTGATAGACGGGTCATATTAACTCGCATACGTCCTGGGTTTACTCAATTATCCACGCTGCTCCAAATTCGCCAAGCTTTTCAACAACAAGGTTCTATGTTAAAGCTTTTCGAGCGAAATTAAATCAATACTGGGGTTTCAGGGAAGAACGATCGGTGTAAATTTTTGGTCGAAATGAAATTTCCTTGCGTTCATGTAGCTTGTTCAATAAACAATCGCGACGTGAATCGAAACAGGAGAAACGTACCGTACTATTCGTGAGATGAAGAAAGAAAAACGCAATTGTAACGCATGGTTTATCATTTTAGGTTCAGAAATCGCCACTAATCGCTGTGGATGGAGTTTCAAGGGATTCGAAACCTATCCCAGTCGATATACAGGGTGCCACACGAGTTGCTCCAATTTTTTTGATTGCGCGTTACCCGTTCAGCGTGCACGCAAAGTTGCGCAACCCCAAAATTGTCGAAGAGTGGATGATAGTGAACTGTAAAGTGTGCGCCATGAATTTTCATTGTTTTTTAATGCTGATTCACGTAATGCTATCCGTTTCTTGATTCGACTTAATTTTTGCTGAATAATGATAATATTAGTCTATTTCGCGTGAAAAATCATCATATATGACGACTTTTGACCCTCAGATGAAGATGAAGAAGGTTTCAATCTCCTCTTTGTAAATTTTTCAACCACACCTTGAAAATTAATCCCCGCAACAATCTAAAAATAGGAGCCTAAATTTGAAAAAACGGATGCGAATATTACAGCTAACACAGTTCAGTCACAAGGGTTGGGGTCAATCAACTTTTATAGTAGGATAAGAGTGTGTTTTAGTGAATTTGGCGCACTCTACCACTAAAGTACGCATTCTAGCGGGTGAGCGGACAATCAGGTGTGCTACCTGCAACTTTGGGCGCTTCATTTCGGCGCCCTCTCACTGGTCCATTCTTTGGACTCGCACATAATCAAACGCTGAGTTCTCCTCCATTCCAAGCGCAGCCGAGCGTGGTCCCAGGCAGCAAACAACTAACCCCTTTCACCAAACTCACGACTCCACCATCCTCTGTTAGGCTCGTGGATTTGAAACTGTTCTGCCGGTTTCATGGTGAAAGTTGGAAAACAATATGATAATACTATATTTATAATATTATTATCGCGTATCTTTTTCATTTTGGATTGAATCGTATAAAATGAAGCTAACTCAGTTTGGCTGATAAATCGACTTGGGTGGTTTTTGAAGAACTCGTTCCATTTGTGATGTTCGTGCCTTTAGAGCAGGGGTCTCCAAATTGTTTGCCCCAAGGGCCATATTATAATGTGGAGGTGGTGGGCGGGCCAACAGGGGGCTCTGGGGGGCTAGGCCCCTAGCTGAAGGGGGGTACTGGGGCTCACGCCGGACAAATTTTTTAAGCACTCCTAGACGAGTTTGACAATTCAAAATTAGGCCTAATATAGGAACAAAAAATTAGTTTTTAGTGATTAAATATATTTTTTTAACTCCATGATTCCATTTCGTTGTTCAATAAAAATTGTAACCATCGAATTTTCAGGAATGGAAAATTTTTCAAGTCAGACAGTCGAAATCAGGGTTTTTATGCACTCTTAGACGAATTTGATAAATTGAAAATGAGGCCCAATATAGGAAACAAAACTTATTTATATATTAGAAATATATTTTGTATTAATTCATTTAAAATTATTTACATTCAAAAAAATATTTTTGGAAAACCAATCTAATGTGATGTGGCAATTGTTTTCCTTGCAATGCATTCCCACTTTGTATCATAGTTCCAATCGTAATCAAATTTTTTAAGAGGTCTTCTGAAAGCATTGCGATACATGGATTTGACATTTGTCATTTTTGAAAAGGTTTGTTCGCATAGATACGTTGAACCAAAAATTGATATCATTTGTCTGGCAAAACTCTTGATTTCCTTGAAGTCATCACGTTCTGGCGGTA
The DNA here is from genome assembly GCA_031894815.1 of Creontiades dilutus. Lineage (NCBI taxonomy): Eukaryota > Metazoa > Arthropoda > Insecta > Hemiptera > Miridae > Creontiades > Creontiades dilutus. Next base: position 682,240 of record JAVIWC010008988.1, on the reverse strand, counting down.
GCCTAATTTTTTCCGCGGGCGGTGGGCCGAACCAAATCCTCCGACGGGCCGTAGTTTGGAGACCCCTGCTTTAGAGGACACGACTTTATTTTCCTTGGTCAGTTACACTATTTTATTAGCAGAATAATAAAGCTGTACAAATGTGACTCTGTCCATCACTATTACGTCGGTACATGCGCATTTCACATTGTGTAACATGATCTTAGGTTTCGTGGTTCAAAACAGCGAAGGGAAGAGGTTTTATGTGACACGATAGATGGAAGGGGGGGGGGGGGGAAGATCCGAAAACCGGCCATAATTGTCCTTGGAAAAGCGTCGGGCTCCTACGCTTGCTCTACTCCTATACTTACAACCCATCTAACAATGTCCAGTGATAGAGCATGATGGAAACCCTTACACAATTGTTAACGGAAGCCGAGAGCAGATGTTTTTAGCTTATTTGAGATAATTCTGTCAGGGATCATTTTACGAAGAATACAAGCTTTCAAGTCACTACCTAAGATACAGTAATCCCGGATTTCATGCTCGCTACGTCTTTTGCGAGCTAGTCGAAAATAGCTTCTCTTGCCGCGCTTGTTATTGAAACCCCTTGGAAAGTGAGAAAGCTGATTATTAACGGAGTCATAGAAATATATCTCGTTTTTTCTACTTTTTTTAGAACATCACCTGTGATTGGCGGAGTAGATTAGATATCTTGGTCTCGCTAACTTTCCCTTCACAGAATTTGATTATTCTGTGAAGGCGTGGTTTATTAGTTTCAATGATAAGCCCTTTAAATACATAAATAAATACATACATATATATCCTACCACCTCCCTAAAGTGCACCATTGATAGTATTTGGATAACAACTTTTGTTTTTACAAACGGACTAGCATAGGTTGGTGTTCACGGGCATTCACGACGAAGTCATCCTACCCTCTTTCGGTTATCTAGAAATTATGTACTAGTTCTGTAAACATGCTGATCAGCTAAAGGACCTTTCTAGATCCATGCCATCGTCAATGGAATATAGAGCTCCTCTATAGCATTTAGAATACAATATCAAGGTATACAGGTTCCCAGGGGCCGAGTTCAGCTGTTGTACCTTAGACAACTTCTAGTAAACATAGATGGGGGATTTACATAGGAGAGTTGTATAAAACAGAATTAATGTTCCTTTGAGTCCATATATTAGGTAGAATTTGCTGCATTTTTATTTTTGATTTATTCTCTTTTGGGGGTTACCATTTCTGACAACATATGGACAGATTGTGACTGGGAAAGTCGGCCATGGTCTCAACGAAATGTGACAAGTTTTTCAAACATCGTAATTAATTCGGCGGAATATCGCTTTGCAACGGTTCCCGTATCGAGTTTCACAGCGGGATCAACGTGGGAGCTTCGGATCGTTTCGCGGAATTGGGAATTCATTGGCGATGGTCCCATAAGAGTTTCGTCCAAATATGCACGCTTCAGCCCGTCCACTTATTAGTTTTATCCTCAGCAACTCACCTTTGGATGAAATCTAATCGGCTGAAATATTGAGCCCTCGTTCTACTATTCAGCGTGAGCCGCAAATGAAACTCCTCTGAAATTGATATTCGTTTACTCCTCAACGAAGTATGACAACGAAAATTGTAATTTGTGTTGGAAATAATATTTTACAGCCACTTTATGTTAAAAGCTGCTGTAAATAACGCTTTGGAAATAACGTGGAATCGCACGTGCACTAAGTTCGTTCGTAGATATATCCGTCGTTGTACTTTTTCTATATCAACTGCAAATCATTTTCCGCTTCAACCTTTAGCGTAAGAGGTCAGAATTTAGACGAGCGGATTCTCGATTGAGGAGATCACATTTGCCAGAAAGCCGTTTGCCGTTTGCTTCGACATGCGGTGGACTCTATTCACAGACGAGCGACCCTTTGGATCAACGACAATATGGGTCATTATGAACAATTCACACAATAATATTATAATAATTATTATAATTCAGTTCTACGGAGCCTTCGTGTAAAATAAGTTTCCCATGAGAATCTTGTTGACTTAATATTCCCTACACCATGAAATTGAGATAATGAGGCTGAAGACCTATTTACTTGGTTGCTGGACAGGTTTGGGTAAGTCACCATACCAAACTTTGTCCTTTCCAAACCTCTGGGCAATGTAGCCACCATTTATCAGGCAGAAACCCATGCTGTAGAAATATGTGCACAAGAGATTGCCAGGAAACGACTCAAAGGTTACATACTATCAGACAGCCAGGCAACATCAAAGGCTAACATTAATTAATTGTTAGCCTGTGCACTGATGGCTGGACAGCCTCCCGAGATGTTCTCGAGGGCCGAAAACTCATAGAGTAGCTGCTTGATGGAGAGATTACTCTGGCAATGCTGTGGATCTCTTCGCATGTGGGAATCAGGGGAAATGAGAGGGCTGATGCCCTAGCCAAGGAAGGCTCCCAGATGGCCATGCCAAATGTGTCGGTCAGTTTCCTTGCAGCAAAAAGCGTGACGAAGGCCTCCATCCACGGAAACATGCAGGAGGCCCACAGGCAAGCGGCTGTCGGAAAGCAGTGGGCCACACTACTAAATCCAGGCGAACGCATCCCGCAGGATCTCCCTCGCCACGAATCGGTAGCTGCCTTCCGAGCACTGACAGGGCACGACTACCTGAACGCCCATTTGCATAGGCTTCGCCTGAGAGACGACCCATGCTGCACTCTGTGTAACAGAAGTGTAGCGATGACCTCTGAGCATCTTTTTGACTGTCCCCGACTTGGGGACATGAGACAATAATTCAAATCTGACGAGACCCAATGGTCGAAATTCGCATCAGTGTATTGGTGTTGTTTTTTTCTGTGATCTTAAAATGTAGTCCAAAAACTTAGCTTTCCGACGGTATAGCTAAAATATCGATTAGAGTACCTACAATTAGGTGGAGAAAACTGCCTTGGAGTGAGCAAAAACGTGGTATTATAAGCGAAAATCGATGGTTTTCATGAAAAATCGATCCCACAGAGCCTAACGATTTTGAGGCTGAATTCTACTTAATTTTTTGAGATGAAACGAATGGTGACACTTCGGTCATACCTCCACGACGGTTCGTAAGCGGCTAGAGTGCCTTTTATGCCCCACTTGCTTGAAAACCCTTTAATCGAACCCTCGATTTTTTTCGCATTCTACCCATTTTTTCTCTTAGTTGTGGTTCATTTTGGCCCATGACCGTAAGAAAAAAGCTGAAAATTGTCGAGATTCTATAAATGTTGCTGTTTGAGTTCATTTTGGATTATTGTTTCTAATAAGCCTATGTTATCGGAAAGAAAAAATTTATTTTCTATCAAACATTGTCATTTTACGCTTCATGGTGCCTAGATTCCTCACTCTAGATGCTCCTGCCGGCTCTGTTGCGAAGAAGTGGAGACAGCTGAACACGTACTCTGCGACTGTCCTGCTTTTGCATCGATAAGATTCCGGCAACAAGGGTGCCTTAACACCCCGACGATATTGACAAGGAAACACCTGTAAACCTCCTTCACTTTGTGAATGAAGAGGCCATTAAAGGGATTTTGAAGTAAAATTGGGAAAGTGTCACAATAGATCAAAGTGGTCTCAGTGGCCAGGGGTTCTTCCCATCCCATATCGGATTTTTTTTTTTTTTTTTCCCCAACGCCGCGGTCAGATGTGCTTCAGCCAATAGACCTCTGGCAGCCCAATATAATTTTCCTATTTTTGACCATTTAGTATGGAAAAAAAGTCACCATACGATTTGGCGTAAAAAACTGAAACAAACGGTGAATCCTCCTCCAAATTTTATCGGTGGTATGAGGCTTTTTTGAAAAATTCTTAAACTTGCCCAATAACTTTGGTTTTTTTCCATTCAGAATCAATTCTTCAAAAATTTTCTTTCTAATAACTATCGAAATTCGTTATGCCGTTGGAAAATTGAGGCATTAAGCTGCAAGCCTTCACGTATAACCAAAACAATGGGGAATAAAGAACGTTAGAAGAAAAGGTTGTTTTCTTGTTTTGTCGAAATGTCGCACTTTTTCGCTATTAAGTTCTTTTTAAAAAATTATTGTTAGGGTCTAAAAAGACAGGAGCTTAACGCTTTTTCCAATTGTAAGCTCCGATTTGGGTTTACTATTCATGCTAAGGGTTTTACGTCCTGTGTCCAAAGTGACCTAAGGTCGAAAATACTAAAATGAAGTTTTCGTTGGAAACTAGTTGCAGGATAATTGGGTGACGTTCGACGGACACCACGTGAGACACCCTTATCATCTTCAACGATTTTGATATTTTCCATTTTCTCTCGTTTTTCATTACCTGGTTCGGTGGCCGAAATTTGATTACAATGTGTAGGGTGGCCAAAATTGAAATGACCAGCAATTCATCTACGTAATTTCCCAACCTAACCTAAAATTCTAACGATAACCCTACTAATTTTTCACTGGGAATTCAAATGTCAAATTTTCGCGCGTCGGGTGTTTGCGTTTTTTTCACCGCGCGTAAGCCACTCTAAGAGCACGCGAAAACACGATACCCTGAAAATGTTGTCCACCGTAGAACCCTAGTGTGGCACGTGGAATTTTATCGTTTTTTAGCGCTGATTCACGTGGTGTTTACTTCTTTTTTTTTTTTTTTTTTTTTTTGAAAATGGTGTTGAAAGAAAGAACACATTTTAGTTGTAACGCAGTAAAACAGGGTTTCGGAACGGAAACAAAGATGTCTAAAATAACTGTTTGGATTGAACGTTGTTTTGGACGCTAAACTCGCAAATTCAGTTGGTTAGTTTTGTTCGTCAATTTAGCTCGTTTGATGTTTGTTTGCCTGAACCGGAGTTTGGGAAACCAAACCAATCGTGGCTCAATAGCTGTGGGCTTTTGAGTAAACGTTGTAAAAACTTAGGTGAAACCAGCCCTTAATAGTACAGTGTCAGTTTAAATTTTATTTCATACGCATTCACCAAAATTTGACAAATAGAGATTCAAATGTTTCTCATGAATAAGATATTCAACTCCGCTTCGGTTAAAAATACGGGAATTAAATTTAGATGACGGAGTTGTCTTGGTTTGGCCTTCTCGTTGTATTGTTAGGGCACCGGTTTGTGGTCAGCACAAATTACGGCTAAGCTGCCTTCCATCTACTGCCCGAAGTACTTTACAGAATCATACTGACTCGATAAACCTTCCGATAATATCTGGCCATATTGTGTTTGTGCACCACTATACCTGCAAAATCCAGTGCAATGCCATCTTAGTTAATATTTTCGTCGAAGTCACTCCACACCACTAGGGATGGGACATCGATATTATCGAAATATCGATTTTTTGCTTCGATATTACGATGTTTTACCATCGATGCCACATGTTCGATAATATCGATATGTCGATGTGTTGGCTCCGATAACATCGGTTTGGTTTACTCTTTGGTTCACAGAAAAAATTCCATCTAGTTTGCTTGCTACCTTACGTGAAAAAAGAGAAAATTTCTCTTTTCAAATTTAATATTCAATATTAAAAATTCCTTCAACTGCCGTAGTATTAGCGAATTTTCGAAGAAAAAGAAACTACCTATTGTTTTCGGTCTAAAATATTTAAAAAGAGAATTTTTGTGTCAAAATCCGTTTCAGAGCATTCTGAATCCACTGTCAAAAGACACCAAAAACACATTCCAGACGATAACTCGCGATAAAATTGAGATTAAACAGTGTGACTGGAACATTTTTTACCATCTTGTTCAACGTTGAAGAACCTATAAAATGAGATATCATTCCCAAAAAATAAAATTGTCCATTTTGCGTCAATATTCCTCATAATTTTACTCCCACAGATATTGAATCTGGCAGACTTGGCGTTGGTCTTTTGATAAAAACGCCACCACTTATTTGGAGACATCTTTATGGAATATTCAGACACAAACGCAGAACGAACGAATAAACAAAATCCTCAGAATACTAGCAAGAAGGGATCGGTAGCATTGTGTTTTTAATAAGGATGCTTACTGTTAACTAATAAGGACACCGAAATCGATAATATCGATGTTTTCACCCGATATTGGAGGACATATCGATGCCGCTCTTAAACATCGAAATCGATATCAATATCGATGTTTTCCCTCAATGTCCCATTCCTAGACCCCACCAACCTGTTTCAATATTTGGATTTACAGCTATCAAGTTATTGAAATAGTTATTGATACAAAAGACTTCCTTGAAAATGAAACATCTTCAATGACTGTTGTACTGCTTGCATACTATATGTCAGAATAACTATTACTGATTGTGAATGGGACCTATTGTTTTGTATTCAATTATTGTCCAACATTCTAAATAGACAAAAATGATAAATTGTTTAAAAGGACTTCGAAGGACCACCTTAATTTGAGGAATAAATTTCTTTACTCAAGAACTGTGGGTGCTCAAATAAGAAACGTTGATTGATGAAGCATCAACTAGCATGCTATTTTATTGATTTAAATTCAAAGGTGATATTTCCCTAAGAGGCCACTAAAAAGAACAAATATTTAAATTATGAATTGATTGAGGTTATATAGATGAAGTTATAGGCTTATCTGAAATGTTCAGTTCAATGTGGAAGATGGTGGGATGGTGATGTAGAGATGAGGATCCAGCAGTAGTTTAGCTGCCAAGTACCAGGTGTGAGAAGCAGAGAATGCGTTTCTTGATGTAGTAGAACTGGATTCCAAAGACGTGCAGCACCACTATTTGGCCGCAGAGTGGTTTTGAAGAAGTGTAGCAGGTGGTCTGATACCAGGAGGTTAGGCAACATGATAAAAGATGACCCACCAAGAAGTTGGGTTGAATGGAAAACCCTAATTAACTTCTCTACACTTGAACAAGAAAGTTAATGTGAATGGAAAATGATGATTTCCTTCGCTATAGTTAGGGATGAAAAAAGATAAGAGTTTTGGGAACTGAAGACGATGTGGTCACAGCAATGGCTACTTTGATGATGGTGAAGGTAACCGAAAAAGGCAGCCCAGATCATTCCAACCTGGGCTGGCCAGGCTTCCATCACAACAACATGAATAGAAAGGGAAAGAGCTTTAAATTACTTTAAAAATGTAAAAAATGAGCTCAGCTTTCCAACGGTATCCCCAAATTTGAATTTAATCAGGCCAGTAAGTGTGAAAAGTGTCTTCTCGGAGACAAGTTTATTCCTTTCTATTTTTCCCATTCTTACTGACGCACAGAAATAACTCTGAACACGCACTTAGTAACACCTTGTCCACGCAATTTAACTTCAGCTGCAAGTGGACAACGTCTACATTAGATTTTGTCCACGTCACTGTTCCTTGTTGCTAGTTCACCTCATCATTTGGTTTTTGAAGATGTTATATTTCCTTGTTTCCTTTTCTGCGTTATAAATTAAACTTATTTACCTCGTTGCTGAGGGAAAAATATTGACTTTATCTGTATAAAATGCGTTAGAAAAAAGAATAATTCTATCTTTAAAAAGTTTAACTCTTTCTGAAAATACCATATAATTAGTTTGTACGTATGCTTTCTGTTAGTAAGCGAAAGGGATACGTAGATACAATCGTTGTTGAAAGGCTAAGCGAAGTGTTAATGGGGGTCTTTACACTAGTTTGCCAATCGAAAGCGCGAAGTAAAAATGTCGGCGTCAACTCCGGTCCCCGTTGTTGTCCCGGCGGGCCGTAATGAATGAAGTTTTTCTATGACCAACTTTCTCGATCCCACTTTGTAGGTACCAATCCTGCTTTAATATTAAAAAAAGGAAAACCTATAGCAGCCAACTCGTTCCAAGTGTTTTTCCAGCACAATGGAGTTTATACCTCTATTCTTGTTCTCAACTCCATAGTACGCCCTCGTACCTCAATTCCCCCTCGACCGTGAATGAGCAATATCGGAGGGCACTGAAAGTCGTAACTTGGCGGATACAATTCGATTAATTGACGTGTGAGCAGAAACGTAACCTTCTGGAAAACGTATCGCTTCGATTTTCCAACACCCCGAAGGCTGCGTAGAAAGCAGTGTTTTTCATCTAGAGAATTTCTTGTTTAACCTTAGAATGGTAACATGACTTCACTGGATGGGTAACGGATGGGATTACTCCAGCTTGGAGTAATCTTTACTCCAAACCACCAGGGTGATTACCCAAGTGTTCTTTTCACTTACAAATTCGAAAGTTAATGATGTAAAAACGAACAATGAACAAAATTATTTTCCCTTATAATTTTTCAGTCCCATAGGAAGCATACAAATTGCGAAATTGCCATAAAAAATAGGCAGGCACCAGGTAGGTATGACGATTCGGAAAATCTTCAGTACAAATACATCATGAATCATAACTGGTGCCTAACTAAGAGTTCTTAAGTACAGTCAACAACCTTCACTACTTTAAAAAAAGAAAAAAAAAGGCTGAAACACACATAAACATTATTAAAACGTAACGAAAATTAACTCACGATGGAAACAGTAGCATGGTATATGACTGAACCGGAGAAGTCGGTTAGTCGCCGTCTTTTTTCACAGCGTAATAGATGAATAGTCCGAGTAAAGTCTTAATTTCATCTGTGGATTCTAAATCACTATGAGTGGAACTGGTTTGATTCGCAATTAAGGCCCGGTAAATCGCCATAGTTTCGTTGGTATATATATCCGCACTGTGGGGTTAACCTGACCCCAGAGCCACTTTCATGTCTCTCCATCAAATACTAGAACACGAATGGCCGGATGAGGATAAGGAGGGTGCTAAGAAACATGTAGAAATTGGAGAAGGCCAAGTTAGGTTCCCAAATACGGATGATTCTCCTCAAATTCAACGTTGCGGGGTCAGCCTGACCCACAGTGTCGTTCTAGGGTTTACAAGTGGCTTCAATGTCAAACGTTATTACTTTCGTTAAAATCGCCACTGTGAACTTATGGAATGAAATGAAATTAAATTGTATTCCTTCTTTTCTTTGATAACAATACATTTACATCAAATACAATATACAAATTTCAATTACTTGGGATAAAAATCAATGAGAAACACGAAGCTGTAAAAAACAAATAATTTTATCTGCACTTAATGGAAAAATATGCATATAACAGGGGTGGTACCCACAGAGGGGGGGGGGGGGGGGCTGTGACGCTGACGCAGACTGCTTCATTGAAATTCTTGGGGGGGGGAGGGGGGGGGGTTCCAAAAAATGTTTTGGGGGAGTAAAGTTGATTGAAAAAGTTTTTAACTTGACAACATTCAAAAATATATTACACTACTAGATAGAAAGTAAATAATAATGAGCCTATTGATTAATTTAAATATTGGTTTGCTTTTCTATCTGACAATGTGACAATGTTTCATTTTGGGGAGGAGGTTCCGGCTTACATGGGGGGACTGGTTCTAAGTTTGGGGGAGGGGGGGGGGGGGCACCGCTGTATAAAAGCTAAGCTTGCTTTTATTCTGATACCATCCTGTTCGGGAAATCACGATCAGAACGTGTCGCCTGTTATGAATCTCTTATAAAATCACAGGGAGAATACTTGGGGTCCTATACTGCAGTCCTCCAGTACGGAATGAGAACACGGGTTTTCTAGCGATTCGAGTTGTGATGAGAGCATACGTCCTCGTCCTTCGTGGACTCAAATAGCTCGGAATTGTGTTCTTCAGGAAAGTGACCCCAGGCAGCGAGGGTGAGCTCTTGTCCGACAAGTGACGGACTAATCCCACTGTTCCCAGAGGGGCTCACGAGGTTTACATATGTACTCGGACTTCCCGATGACGTCCGCCTTTCTCAACGCCTACGTTACATTATAATAATCATCTACTAAGATGACGAGACATTCATTTGTTATGCGGCCCACGCCTGGTCACTTCCAACATCAGTTCAGGACCCCGCAAAGAAAAACGATGCAAATGACTACACAGGGTTATCAATTCTATATTTGGTAGTTCTTTCATGTATGTCACTTATCTAGATACATTAGATGCAGTTTTTCTAGTAGGGGAAGTTGTTAGCCACTAGAATAGTTTCATTTTTTAAGAAAATTCTCAAATCGTATATATAAAAATGAAAGTATCAGAGTAGGTATATCCGTTTTTCATCCATAGGGTGGTTGAACCCCACCCGACCCCGCCAGTGAAGGGGAGAGGGCCCCAGCCGGCGGAGCACCTCCCAGGGCAACCGACTCGCTCCCCTCTTCGGGGACTTGGAACAAACGATTTTTTGACTTTGCGTACTGTTTTTATATTCCCTCATTGGGTTATCTTTCTTTTCTTTCTCTAGGTTTCTTTTTAATCTGTGTAGCAGGGCCTTTAAACTAGTGTGGATATATGCAGGCGGTCCAACGTAAGGCTGGACATCTGGCTAGGTATGGATCTACTACAGAATTGTGACAAAAAGTGCGTCATAGAACTATTTTTATAAGGTCTTCGTTTCTGAGTTATTCACGGTTTAAGATTTTTTTCGTGTTTTCGACTTTCCGTCACAATAACAGCCATAACTTTCTCATTTTCCAACTAATCTCAAATCAGAGGTATCCATTGGAAAGAGCATTAAGGAAATACCTATCTTCCTGATGGCAAACCAAATTTTTTTGTTTATGTTAAATGGGTGATAAAAACTTATCGTAAAATGAAAAATGTGTCAATTCCGAGAAACTGTTGGTTTTTTCTATCACCTGAAAGATTTAAGTTTCTTAAAGTACATATTGTACTGTTACTTAAAAGTTGCCCAAAAAGCTCATCTTCCCAACGGTATCCTCAAATTTGAATTTACTTCGGCCAGTATGGGGAAAAACCCCCGTCTCCCCGTCGGAAAATATGGTTTTTAGGCGAAATTAAGGGTTCTGGGAATGTGTGTGAGTGTGTGTGTATTTAACTCAGAACGCGCAGACATTGTCAGAAAATCTACATGCATACACATACCGTTGGGAATACATTTCTGCTGTATATGCCTGTGAGGAAATCTCCTGTAGCATTCCCGCAAAGCTTCGAGACCGTTTCGGTTGGTAAAATCCCCTACCAATATCGTGTGAGTATATTCGGCACTATTCGGGATCTGTCGACTAAACCAACTGTGCTACTAGCATGTTTTTGATTGTGATTGAGACAGTGACATGGACTCATCAAATTATACTTATTACAACTTATTTCAACTATTTAAAAGTTTTTGTAATGTTTACACTACTCTTTGAAAGAATAAGTTCGAAAAGCCACATTCCCAGTGGGGAACAGCCACTCCGCTCCACAGTGTGTCGTATCACGAACCTAACTAAACAAAATCATTTTTCGTACATTTTACATCTTGTCATAAATAATACCTTTTGAAAGTAAGGCTTTAATCGAATAAAACGTTGTAACGAAGTTTAGGAAATAATGAACTAGGGTTTGGTAGTTTACAATGTAACATGTGGGAAACTAAGGAGAACGCGTACCTAGCAATAGGGCTGGTAACACAATATTGCATAATAAAAATACGACACATCTGTATCGACCAATTAAGACATGTAATTGTAAAATAAAACCATTTTATTAATTACAAATTTAATCAATGAGGATTGCCAGGAGAATAAGTGGAAAACGTAAAAAGAAAATTGTATCTTAATTTGATTCATAACAAAATTACATCTTAGATACTAAAATAATACATATATACACTTTTTAATGTTTTGTTTTATCTTTTATTTTAACAATGGTAATAGTTTCACTTTTAATAATTGTTATTTCTTCAAATGAAACAATAATATGTAATTGAACTCATATTTATAATCAAATTTCAAACTAACTTCTTCATTTTTTTTTCAGAACTCCAATAATTTGTAAAATTTAATTACATTTATACTATAAATAAAGACTTGATGCTACAAAGAAAAAAGTCAAGTGAAAAGTGGTACGAACGAATAGAAAAAATAATCTAAAACCATTAAATCAAACTAGTTTCTCTGATGAAGATGAGTCAGTTAAGTTTTCTTCGTTTTGAAGCAGATTTGACGAAGGTCGAGGCTCTACTGCAGGAGCTACAATCAACTTTGAAACCTCCGTGCACAATTGACCCTGCTTCTTTTTGGGAATTTCCCTGGGGACATTGATCAGAGGATCAGATGTTATGATCAACATTGAAATTAAATCTGTATTTGTGGCAACACGTTTTCAACATGGTTTTCAAAATTAAATTTGGACGAAAGGAACTTGAAGAGGAAAGATTTTCTATCTTCCTTCGAGTGCTTCAACCATTCTTCGAAAAAGTACTTCCTCGAAATAAAGTACCCCAGAATTAGAAAAAAAATGTTGTACTGTCTGTAATACATCTTATTATAAATGGAAAAGGTACAGCTGTTATATATAGAAAAATTAGCCCGGGTACAAATTGGTACAAGTCATTAAGATTCCTTTAAAAATACAAAACAAAGAAAAAATCATCCGTTCGTCTTAAAATTTTTCAAAAATATTGTTTGGTTATCAGTCAAAATTAATTAATAGAAAAAAATCAGCACTTACCAGCATAAATAATATCCATCTCCAACAATTCCCCCTTCGATTTGTGTGTTGGAAATGACGTCTGGAATTCAACTGATCTATTGAATGTTGACACGAATTCATACCTTTGGACCTCACTACCCAAAAGATGGAGTGTTTTAAACGTAAACAAACACTATGCTGCGATGTTTTGGATCATTGTTTGAATTCTTCCAATACAAAATTTTAGATTTCTGAACATGTTTTTTGTCCACCTAGCTTTTACAATCGAAACACCACTGTGTTTCGCTCTGACGAAAATGTACTCTTTACTCAGCTGTTTAGAGGAGAAAGTTGCGTTTGAGACCACAAAATCGTTGTTTCACGCGGTGAAGTCGACATTATATATCGAATGATTACTCGTCGTAAAAAATGAGTTAAACATTGAATTTTACGATTTTTTCACGCCGAATCCAATACATAGTGACGCTCTCGATCCTCGCATGGAGAACATCCGTGCGAGCGAACATGGCTTCTTTTGTCCACAACACATGGTAAGGGACTGAGTGATCCCTCACTCCCAGAATTAAACCCGCCTTTGGTTGTCGGACAGAAGATCATTTCTGGGTTATGTAGGTGCCAATCCAATAAATCCCAGTTCGTAACCTCGACGCCTTCCATCCCATCGTATGTAAACCATTTTTTGTAGCGAACTAGTTGTAGAATCGATCCCTTGAAGAAATGAGACCTGTTTTGTAGACACCCCGTATACCCAAGGAAGCTGTTTGTGCCACACCGATCTTGGCAGATGTTTTCATTTGGACCACACATTCCAATGGTATCGTTGATCATAAATTTCTCGTCTAATTTTGTTGTTCGTTCATATACGCATTCTCTGGTAATTCTCCACCATCGCGTCTAAATACGGGGATCTGAAATATATCTTATGTAACTAAAATCTATGTAACGAACATCCCGTTTTAGTAGAATCAGCTCTTTGAAACACGCTATGATGTTCAGAAAAAAAAAATCCTATGATTACTGAAACGAATAAGGATAAAGGGAGTAACAAAAAGCCGGTTCCTCATAAAACGTAAGTTGATACACTGGAAAAAGAGGGCGAACGGGAAAAGGTTGTAAAAGTGCTTTTCAAGCCGAGTGGAGGTAAAGGGTGGCAGAGAGCTGGCAGCTTGACTCATCTCGTCTGGGCTGCATCGTCAGGATGCGATGTGATGTGCCGCTAAAGGAAACCGAGAGGCTGAAGGTGCTTTGTTGAATGGAGGATGGGATGGGGGGGCTGGGGACTCATATTTCAAGGCAGACGCTCCCTCACCTCCGACTCGACCCTCTTCACTCACTCGGTCCTCCGCTTACCTAAAGTGCATCACCCTCCTACACCGGCCGGCTATGGAGAAATAGTTTTGATCCTGGCGCTCTTTCGGTTAATCATTTTCAATAATGATCATCATCATTATTCATGCATTCATGCGATTTTTAGTCGCGTTGATTAGAAGGTCGCAGTCTTATCAATGGCATTGCTGATATATTTGGGGATGATATACGTCTTCTCCTCTACGTAGGTGATCTGAAGGTTTATTCAATCATTCGAAATGTGCATGATTGCGAGAGGTTGCAGCAGATCTTTTAATCGGTTGACGCTTCGTGTTTCTCAAACCAATTGAATATTGGAAAATGCCAGGCGATCTCGTTTTCTCGCTAACAGAACCCCATATCGTTTGACTACTCAATGGAAAGTACCGTTCTACCTCGACCGGACATTTTGAGAGACCTCGGTGTGTACTTCGACACGGTACTCAACTTTACATACCACATTATTTGCAAGGCAATGGGAACACTCGGCTTCATCAAGTGCTCGTCTCATGACTCTTCGGACATGACTTTCGGAAGAGGCGCACTGCTTCTTCTCGTCAATTCATTGGTGCGCCCCACGCTCGAGTATTGCTCCACAGTATGGTCTCCCCTCTACAGTATCGCCAATTCATCTCTAGATAGAGTTCAGCAGAAGTTTCTGCGCTTTTACTCGTACAAGTCAGGTACTCCGTGGGAATTATTTGATGTTGATGGGGCCGTGAGCGCGAGTGGTCTTATGTCATTGGAAAAGAGGAGGATGTTTGCTGATCCACAAGCTGGCAAACAGTTTGTTCGATGCCTCGCAGCTACTTGAAATCCTCAACTTCTGTGTTCCAAATCATGTGGCACGAATTATATGTTCAACGCCCCGCTCGCCAGAATCCAGCGAAATCTTAATAGATGGGAGTTTGATCTCTTCGATTCTTCGCTCCCGAGATTTCGTCGATTAGTCCTGAGCAATCTTCGCGCCCCTCAATGATCCCCTCAAGTCTACAAAAATTTCATTCATTACATAAACAGTCAACTATATTGTAATTTTAATTTTTCCTTTTACCTGTATATATACAATTTGTTAATAATGTAATTATTCTCATTCATCAACATTATCATATATTATTCATTGTAAATTTTTGTCAATAGGGCTACTGTCCGTAAATTTGTTAAATAAATAAATAAAATAAAATGAATAACGTCTTGTCGGTACTATCTACGTATCTGCGACTAAAAGCAGGCATGTCCAGCGTATTTCGAGACTGTTCGTATCCTGTCAGAGGCTATCGCCTTTTTTTGTATAATTAACGTAAACATTAAACAGTTAATTAAACAATTTTAAAAAACTCGGCTCTGCGCGCCTCGCCATGAGCCCCTACTGCTTAGAACCTGCGGCTGAAATTCAAAAAACATGGGACATGATAAAATATCGATAAAAAGCCGTGCTTTTAATTTTTATCCATATTCATATCCTGACGAAGGGATACAGCTCAATCAAAAAAACGGGGCGGAATCAATCCTGTATCATCAACGTATCCTGTAAAATTGGGTATCAAGTTGATAAAATAACATTTAAACACAGTAAATACTCTCAAATATTCGCGCACATACCCATGCTGCTTGCCTAAAACTCTCCAATTATGGTGAGATGACGCTATAGCATTAGAAAGAAAACAATTGAATATGTTAATCCCCCACACACTACTCTCCCTTTAGCCCTGGTTGTTGACCTCGATAATCCCACGATCCCCAGCGTATTGCCGCCCCACCATCCGTAACCTTCACTCTTTATCTAGGGAGTGGGGAAGGAGCGTTTTCAAGGCTTAGCTAGTACGGGTTCCAGTACCAGGGCGCCAGGAGCGACCAGGAGCTGAGACCACGAAAATCGAAAAACCGCCACCTTTCTAATCAACGCAGCTTGAAATTATATCTCCCTTCACACATGTTTTTTAGAACCTAAATAATGTTTTTCTGAATAGTGGAAAAGCAAGGAGTTTTTCCTGTTATTTTCCATATTTAATATCTACTCAATATTACTTTTTTTTCCATTTCATCGTTGAACAACAACCCTTGTAACACGCGAAAGCCGTAAATGAATAAATGATTATAACAAGCCAATAATGAATTACACAGCCGAAACGCTGCTGGTTTATTATTCCTTGCTAATTGAGCACCGCTCTCTCGTCGTGGGATGTTTTTGATATTTTTTTCCGAGTTTGGAGACCGGAAAAATTAACAACTGTGATAGAGGTCAAATTATGAATAATCAAACTAGAAACTCGCGAATTTGTGTTAATCTTTTATTTGAATAAACCAACGTAACAAAAGTTTACCATTAATCAACGTTCCAGGAGGATGACGAATTTAAAATTTCGGATGAAATAATAGTTACCGTAATTCCAAAAAGTGTTTGCAAATTCCCCTGAATAGGGATCCGAAAATGTTCACATTCTTCTATATTCTGTTCCCTCTGCTCAAGACTGCCCTGCCAAAACTTCTGAGTAACGCATAGCTCATGATGGGTCACTCAGCCAGGACGTGCTCGACTGCCTCATCAGCATGGAGGTTGCACAGTGAACAAAGATGAGAGAGAACTTTTCCGAATCCGAAGATGGGGATTTACATTCAAAAGTTCCCTCGGTATTTCATCACCTTCATATAAGGGCAAGGTCGTAACACAGTCCGTTCCAAATCGAGGTGGCAGTGTAGTAACTCGAACTGGGCGTTGTTAGAACTTTTCCTAATTACAATCGAAAAGCCTTCTGGCCCTCTAAAACCGCCTTCACCTGGGCAGCAAAGCATGATGGGTCAGAAGGAGAATCTTTCAAACATACTCCCCCTGTACTTCGACAGCCGTAGTTCTGGTAAAACGATCTTTAGCCTGAATACTTTCAATAATTAGTCTGCATTTAGTTTTAGATTCGGTAGGAAAACTGTGCTCGACTTCAGTCATTATAAACTGTGTAATTCTATGAATTTCTTGGCAGTCGAAGAAGCATCAAAGACCCTGAACTTTACCTCCATTGGTACTTCAGCCCCAAGCAAAAGCGTGGACCAGCTGTTGAAATGCTTTGCTCCAACCGAAGATTGTATAATAGCGTGATTCCCAAGTACTTGTGTGAGTACTTCCACTCGGGAAAAATTGCAAATTCAATCAGCTTTCTAACTGTATGGTCAACGTTGCAATTCCGCGTCGATCTCATAGAGAAATTCCAGTTTGAAGGCAGAAAACGTTCGGTACCTTCCAGTTTTAAAAGGAGGATATTCATGTTTTCTCTTGCAGTAGAATGCAGTTTTCTCTTTGTAGAAAAACGGTATGCATATTGCAAATAGGCGGCCATTTCGAGAACAGGCTGCCGTGATTTTTGTTCCTAGTGGCTCATTGTTTTTTTTATTTTAGTTTCATTATGTGATATGAAATGAAAAAAAAATGAAACTCGTATTTTTCCGAGAAGATGTACGCGTATTTCATTCGATCAACCGTTTTTTTCATTTGGTAGACAGGTATCGCATTAGTCTGTTTTGAGGCGGCCGCGATGGTTCAAAAGTGTCACCATTTGGGGTTCAGGATTTAAAAAAATTAAGAATCACAACGGAAAAATTGATAGGTACAATGAAGAACACTCATATCGGATAAAAGTCAATGTTTGTGAAAAATTGCGATTTATAACGAAAAATCCTTCTTTTTTCGCATCAAAACGTCATTTTACGAGGTTTATTCAAATGTAAAGAGAAAAATGATGATACCGTTGGAAAGCTGAGGTCTTGGGCTAGTTTTTTCCGTTGAGTGCACACCAATATTCCAATTTATTACAGGCAATAAATTAGCCTGAAAAATGTTGATTTTCGAGAAAAAATTAAAACTTTGACTTTGGCTTATTTTTTTATTTCAGAAAATGGCTTTAAAAAAAAGCGTTTCACACTAAACGGATTGGAAATTTAACGCTCTTTCCAGCACTTTCCAGCCCTTTACAGGGGCACTTTTTGTCGCAAATTAGTTGTAAAATCGATCCTTAAAGTTTGGTCCACCTGAAAGGTAGACACCCTGTATATATAATTCGCTACAAACCGATGACCTTGCAGAAGGCGCGGACGAAATTCGGATCGTGTTCGCACCCGAAAATATCAGTCATAACGAAAAAGTTAACATCTTAGATGGTACAGAGGTGAAAGCAAATCTCGGGATTCTTTTTTCAATTCCGGGGAATCTCCCAGGCGAAGGGTTTGGAAGGAGGTGCCCTGTAGGTATATTTTCCGCGGATCGAATGTGGGCGAAAACGGGTCATATTGGAAATAATACGATGACGTCATCAGTCTCAGCCCGCAGCGGCGGTACTTGAAGCGCCCTCGACACCGTGTGACGTCACCCGTAACCTTTTCCACGAGTCGTTTCCTACCAAGTCGGCAAACTGAATGCGGACTCCCGATCTAGAAATCAGAAGCGGGTGATTTCAACTACCCCTCAACGAGTTGGATGGAAAGTTATGAGGTGAAACCACAAGAACTAAAATAGTGAATATACCAAACTTTGAAACAAGCAGTTCATCAGTTATCACACTTCGTCAAAACTCAATCTGTCTTTCTTTTGGATTGTATACGTTGTAAGCAACATGAAAATCAACCCGCTACGTTTTCAACTTGGAACTAGAAATGTTTGAAAAACTCTGCAAATAGTTACACATAGGTGGAACGGTAGAGTTTATGATAGAACGGCTTCTGCTTGTTGACCGTCTACCTGACTGTTCAAACTTGTTTGATTAATTATTTGAAATCGAATCGGTGCGTCGCCAGACACTGACTAAATCTATTTTCAACTGTTTTTCCTTATGATTTTTATCTCGACCTACAGTACTCTTATGAAAAATATCATTGTTCTGAAAAGTTCTGCCCTGAAAGTGTTGTTCTTTCTTGGTTAGTTATTTAGCAGTTCGCTATTTATTGCTTCTTTCTATATTATGAACGTTTTAGTGTTAGTAAGGTTTGAGAATCTAACGCTGACCGTAGACGACCCGAAGTTGAAGTTGGTTGATCGTCCGCAGTGACCTCATTCGATTCAGGAAACCAATGTCTATCATAATTCAAGAGAATTTGGGAAACTAATTTCTGTCTTACTCCAACTACCCTCTTACTCGAAGAGTGCAGGGGGAAAAACCGGGTAACACAGATTTTTCACATTTCGAAAAAAGATAATTTTTCTGGCGAAAACCTAATTTACGCTGAGATAGTTGTTCGAAAATTATTTTAAAAGAATGTACAATGAATTTTGGAGTATGGGTCATACCGTGCCCAGGGGCACGGGGGTGGGTCCGTGCTGAGACGGAGTATTAAACCCCGAGAAATGATTTTATTGATAGCTTTTACCCTGTCAAGTATCAAGACTCCTAAAATACAAGGGGAAAACCGTAAGATAATTTAAAGAGTACATAGTTAGTCAATCACATGTTTCGTGGGAGTTTTTCCTAATACCTCTGAGCTTTCCACCCACAAAAATTCTTCAGATGATTCACGTCTGAAGTTATTTCTCTTGCGTAATCGTAAGTTTTGCTTTATTAGGGAAATAAGCATTCGACAAAGTTTGGCACGAAGGCTTGATATATAAGCTTAAGAGGATGCTGCCCTATCAGTATGTCGAGTTGCTCGAATCATATTTATCAGATCGGCATTTTCGCATTAAACAGGACGATGCATATTCAGTGCCAATGAACATAAGCGCTGGCGTACCCCGAAGAAGTGTATTAGGCCCATTACTGTACCTCCTGTACACCAGTGACTTACTATCAGTGAAGTAGATCACAGGGCAACAAACATTTGCAGATGACACGTTGACTTTACCAATCGGAAAATTAACTACATCCCTACTTTCCTCAACAACTTGGTAATTCCCTACGCGAATGAAGCCAAATATCTAAGCATGACGCTTGACGCTAAGCTGAGGTGGAAAGAACACGTCAAAAAAAAAAAAAAAAAAATCTGAACTCGCGTTAAAACTTGGAAGAATGTACAGGCTAATCGGCCGGAGATCCACCATGACCATTGGGAACAAGCTGCTACTGTACAATCAAGTACTAAGGCCAGTTTGGGAGTATGGAGCTCAGTTGTGGGGCTGCACAGCTCCAACCAATAGATAGATAATCCAACGTTTCCAGAACACCGTTTTACGATGCATCACGGATGCCCGTGGTATTTTCTAAATGATGCCCTCCACCGCAAACTTCGAGTTGACACCGTGGATGATGTTATTAAAAAGCGAGCTACTGCTCACACTAACAGACTCAAATATCATGTAAATGAGGAAGCTGTCAAGCTACTGAATGTACAAGATATAACTCGTCGCCTTAAGCGAGTAAAACCACATGAACTTGTGTGGGAAGGATTGTGAAAGTCGAAGAGACATGGGACTAAGAGTACCTTAACCCTGAAATATATTACTAGTAAAATAAGTCAAATTAATATTGTTAATTAGTTTACTCGGTGGAATAAAAGAGTTAAAAAAAAAAAATAATAAAAAAAATTAGGGAAATGAAATTCACCTGTATGAAGCGTTGATGTGGCTGCTTGAGGATCCAGTGCTCGTCCGTTCTTCTTGGATTTTGTACTAGTTCGTGGACGAGGATTTGACTTCACGAGAGAACTCATTGCATGATCCTTTGAAGATACCCCGATGAAATAGGATCCTTGGGTGGGCAGCTTCGGTTTTCAGTTCCCTGATGGCCCTTGTCTTCATTGGAGCTTTTGGTAGGTAACATGGAGTCAGAAAAGTTATCCAGCCCCTCGCCGTGGACTTATCCGCTTATTGAAGGATGTGGCATGCGTCTCATTGATTTGAGGACAACCAGCCAGCCGGCAGGCACTTCCGTCGTTGCGTTTTGACATGATGAATGATGTTAAGGACTAGTTGTAAGAACACAGCCCTTAAACTATTGAAATTTCCCTTTTTATCAGGTAATTGTCGGTATATATGTGTTAGGGTACCTTCGATCGGTGTTACCAGAGAATATCTGCCCTCCCGATCGGTGGAGGATTAGAAGTGATTTAGTCGGTGTTACCAGCACCGTGCTTTAAAAAGCTTTCATTAATGAAATATCTGAAATAATGATTATAATATAGTTTCTGTCGTAATATAACCTTTGACTATAAGGATGAATGTTCTATGTTTGTATGCAGGACTGAGGAAGTCCCCGTAGTGGGATGAAAAATTTCCTAGATAAAAAATAAAACAAATATACGCTCCACTCTGCTCTTCTAATTGAACGTGGTCACACCACAACAGCACAACCATGTGGAAAATATTTGGTGAAAAGGAAAATTATGATCGTGATTATTTGCATGTCCCTATTGAGGATCACAACAACGAAAAAAGACTTTTCTGACAAATATCGACATTGTAAGTTAGACAAACAACCTTTTTTTAAGCCTGGAAACGGTGTTTGTATCGTGAGATGCCTAGTAACCCTATAATAAATGCAGAAACTTACCAAAAATAAGTCATACCTAAGTTCCAGCAGAAGTTTTTGAGGGAAGCAAAAACAACGATATTAACTGTTGAGCGTTACCTGGCAACAAAAAGCGTCAAACGCTTCATCATCCTGTCCTTCTTTGAGGATCACTGGAAGACATACCGATGGAACGATTCCACGCAGAAAGCATAATTTTTCCCAAATGGAATCCTAACCGTCGCTACTTGAATCTCGTTCAACCAATAACGTCCGCATTCAGGATCCAGTCCCTATTGCGGGTATTCTACGGTACGGGCTGGGCGGATGTCGTCAAACGAGTCGGAATTTTTTACGTTAGCGCATGCTCAGGGATTATATTGTGATGAAAATCGTATGGGACCTCAAGAGGCGTTATCCGCATAGTCCCTCAAAATATGATCTAAATTCTTTGAAAATTGTGGATGTCAATTGCTGTTACAAGGAAATGCGGACAGACAGACACGGAACCAAATTTGTTCAGTAAGCTATAAAACGCAAAATGCGAGTGGAAATTTTGAATTCGGACAAAAAAAATTGTTTCGCTCCTGAAAGTGAACACAAGGCTTCCGCTGCTTCGCCGACATGTTCGCAGAAATGTATAGAATATTGACTCCTGACGACTTACCTCACGTTTACTCACAATTAACAATCTTTTGACTTTGTACTTTGGAATTCAGCCATTTTTAGTTGAGTTTCCGCCGAAATTCTTAATGTAACTAGATTCTGAGGCTAATATACTGTGATAATCATTGATCAGCTATTCAAAATCGACACTTTCGGAATTATCGCCCGTGCGACTGATTTTTGAAATCTACGTACCTTGAAAGGTAAACCAACAACTTTTGAGGGTGTTAAAATTTGTTTCGAGGTCGATTACGAAGGTTCATTATTGAATACAATAAACAAAAAAATGAAATAATACAATAAAATTTAGATAGGAATTGCTACTTTAAAAAAAAAAAAAAAAAAAAAAAAAACTAATTTGAAAGTATCAAATAACCTTTATTGAATCTTTTCAAGAAGTCCAATAACAAATGTGCCCTTGCATGAGAATATTCGTATCATGTTGCTGACGTGACAGATGACAATGTAATGGAACGAAAATAAAAACTGCATTAAAAGTATTATTCGGAACCGTCTCTAAATATGAAACTTGGAACTGAACTAATGGAGAAAATAATGAACTGGGTCGTAAGGGTCGTAGCCGGGGAGAATTCCGTTGTAAAACGCATTCCCCTGTTCACCGAGATGGCCTCCACCCACGAAATGTGCTGTTATACTTTTTCATTTTCAACGGTCTCCACCCCTCAGCCGGATTCACTCAGCCAACCCCGGTCTTCCGAAATATCTCATTCAGTTTTTTCATCTACCCCTTTCCTTTGTAAAGTCGTAATATTAGACTTGGCTTCTTCTCGGTGGTTCACAACCGCTTCCTTGAGCGATTCAACCTATGGTTGGATTGAGCCAACTAAAAGTTTAAAATTTTTTTCATTCTTCTGTCTGTATTCATCAAGTTTCATGAACCACGACCACAAACTGCAGTAGAAGGCTAACTGACGCCCATGCTCTACATGGGAGAAAGTATTCTTTTTCAACAACGCCAGCAAAGAATTGGCAACTTCAGACGTTAGAGGAACTAATATGCAGTTTTTCTAAATTACGATGATGATTTCTGATTTACCCAGCATTTCTACCAAAAAAGGATAGACAATTCCAGAGATTTATTATAGATAAATCAATGATCGATAAAAGAATAATGGATAAAAATGGATAAAGGTAGAACTCTATAAAAGCGTAGCCATTAAGCAAAACTGAACTGAACTGGCTTTATTCACAGGCTGACGTCACATTACATTAAGTGGCCAGAAGTGAATCGGGAGTGACTACATGATACAAATGGAAATACAGAAATTACATACTTCTTGGAAATTTATCTATTATATCAGGTTGGATTCATAAAATTAAACTATTCTTATCAATGTCGACATTTTAAAAACCATTATCACTCGTAGACTAACCTTTCTGGTGGTTTTATGTCCCTTCTAGGTCTAACAATGGCAATGCTACGGGGTTTTCGAGCTGTTTCTGGGGAGAAATTTGTGGTGAATTCTCGGAATTATTGTTTCCGCCATTGATACTGTTTTGAGAGGAAGTTTCAGATTGTTTAATGGACGACTTACGGGATTTACGTGGGGTTTTCTGAGTACTTGGCCCATCATCCGTTGACTTTTCTCGTGTTTCTTACGAGAACCCTAAACGTTATTTTGTGAATCAAGTAGTGGGAAATTCAGCGTATCGTGCTCGTCCGTGCAAGAAGGGGTTTCTTGTAATTTTTTCATTTTAAAAAACTGCCCTAGTGGTTTTATTTGATCGGTTGACGTTTGAAAACAATACCGCTGTCCGTTTCACAAAGGAATACATAATTACCAATTGATTAATTTATTTTTGCGGGAATCCATCCCCGTTTATTTGGGTGTTAATACTCTCGAATGTACACTCTTTCATTTAAATGGAATTATTTGTTCTGAGTGTAAGATATCAACCTAATATTATGTTTTATATTTTTATATTTGCATTTTCTAACTGATCAAATCTGATACAAATCTTTCGATTTAACATTAATTCTGCAGGAGAAATATTTGTGATGCTACGAGGTGCGTTTCTGGAAGCGAATAAGAACTTTGGAAGTTTAGTTTCTAACATTTTTCAACATTTTTGATAAGGAATATTTAAATGTTCTAACAAAATTCTCAGCCGCTCCGTTCCTATAAGGTAATAAGGCCGCTCCGTTAGGTGGGTAATACCATTTGTTGTACAGAAATCCTCAAACATTTGAGAAGTAAAAGTGGTATCGTAGTCGGTGACAAGTGTTTTCGGCAAACCAAAGCTAGCAAGTACTTCTCGTAGCTTTACCAACGTATGATGAGTATCTGCTTTAGGAACTTCAAATACTTCCGGCCATTTGGTGTACGAATCAATCATTATTAGGAACATTTTATTTTTAAACACTTGGCCTGCGTAATCTAAATGTAATCTTTCAAATGGTTTAGGAGTTTCAGGCCATTTTCCTATCGATGTTTTAGGTGTTTCAGGTCGTAACTCTAGACAAAACTTGCAATTTTTACACATATTTGTGATGTCTTGATCCAAATGAGGCCACCAAAAATAAGAACGAGACAAGGCCTTCATTTTTGCTGTGCCTGAATGGGAACCATGGAGCCCTTTCAAAATTTGCGGACGGTATTTAGGAGGTATAATAACTGTATCCCCAAAGTATTATTCCTTCCTCTTTCCATAGCTCTTTTTTCCTTCTATAATAAGGTTTCAGCTCATCATCTTCCTTAGACTCTGGCCAACCATCTCGAATGAAATTATAAACTTTACTGAGGTGTTCATCTCTACTTGTTTCCAATCTGATTTGCTGATAACTTACGGGTTTAAATTCCTCTACAAAATGCAAGTAGATTTGAGCCTCATTTTCAAATTTTAATGAATCTCACCGGCAGGCGGGAAAGAACGTCTGCCCTATTCTTTTCACCTTTAATATATTCTAATTTATAATCAAAATTATACAACAAAAAAGTAGCCCAACGTTGAAATCTACCTGCTGCCATTTGTGGTATTCCATTTCTTTCGCCTACTAAACCTAATAAAGGCATGTGATTCGTACGAATTGTGAACGGACGTCCCATGATGTACTCGTAAAACTTTTTTGAACCGAAATAGATAGCTAATGCTTCCTTATGAAGGACAGTATATTTCGATTGTGCTTTATTAAGGACTCTAGAGGCAAAACTGGAAATCCACCACTCTATTTATCATTAAGACAAAACATAATGGACAAGTGGCTCTTTTGTGAGAATCCGGAGCAAATGGGGAAGAAATTGCACCTTTCATTCGAACAACGAGTTCTCGCCCAATGAGGTAAGTGTGCATCCACTCCAAGAATGGTACATAGACGGCCAAAGACTCCAGCAGAGACAGGAGGTGGTGGTGTGCCAGTTTATCGAAAGCCATTGCAAAATCTGTTGCCACCACGTCAGCCTGTAGGCTCTCCCGAAAACCGTCTATCACAAACTCCTGAAATTTGAGTAGATTTGTAGTCATTGGAAGGCCCAGTACAAATCCATGCTGCTCAGTAGCAATTAAAGACCTAAAATGAAGTGAGAGCTGCTCTACCACCAATCTCTCCAGCAATCTGGGCATCGCGGATAGAGAGCAAATGGGACGGTAGTTGGTGATTTGACCCTTGTCTTCTCAAGTCCTAGTCATTCTTGCCTAGATAAGGAAGCTGTGTGCCACGCCCAACTTGTTTCGTTACAAGTGGGCCATGTTTTATTGAATGATAGTTTGAGGTTGTGTAAATGATGAAAGCTTCAGGCTTGACCAGGCATGTTGATGCATCAAATGAAACTGAATTGTCCCTAGTTTTGCCCTAGTTACAACATTTATGCCGTTCAATTCCAAGTTCAGAAGCACTAAAGGGAATTCTCCATGAGCTGGTCCAGCTTCCAGAGACCGAATCGTGGAGTATCTGGTTGGTATTGTGTTATAGGTTCTCTCGCTGAGGTTGGGATACAAATCTCTACTCGTCGTATATGTAAATGATGCTCCCTAACTTTAGAATACATCTCGTAGCACCTCCCCAGCGCCACTAAGCCTAAACCGATGCGGACTTCCGTTGAAACGGCCGTATCATGATCGGACTCGTATGGTTAGATCTCCTAGGAAGTTATAATTGCTAGAATCAGTTATAATTTGTTGATTATCCAGGTTCTCGACAGAATATCGGTACAGTCCTTTGAGGTGGCATCATTTCAGCCTCCGAAGGGGGTAATGCAGCTTGGGGTTCAACAGCCAAAAGTCTCGTGTTTGGTTAAGTTTCTGAAGCACTGAATAAAGAGATCAACTCAGAGGTTGAGGATTTGATCCGGAAGGGTTGCTCCCAACTGCTCCTCAGCAAATAGCTCCTTGACATTTGATCAATTTAATGTACTCAAAAAATGTTGGCCAACGAACTCATAATTTCGTTCAGAATGCTTGATTTTTTGGGTAGAATGAAGTTTTTGTCTCAACTCTTATGAAGGCGTGTAATTCAACTGTCCCTTGGTAAATATGAGCTAAACTGGTAGTTTTAGCGTTAGTTTTAAATGAAACGCTTTACTGACGAAATGAAGGAGGAGTGGTTGAGCTCGCATCGTCCAATATACATCAACGAAGGTGAGGAGGTGTGACAGCTTCATTTACATAGAGTTATGTGTAGGTCTCCAAGAATCCTCATTCGGATGTCCGAATGCGGCTATCAATTTCCACTTCGACTGAATGAGAAGGAACGTTCGGCTCTACAACCACTTAGGTTACGGAGTCCATGCTTCCACAGCAGTATTTCTGGATGAAAAATTCCCATTTCATCCATGGATCGAAAGTGTTCGATTTACCCTAAAATCAAAAGACTCATTCTTTATCAGTATCTCATACATTATTAGGTAACTAGGCCTACTCATGACTGTCATAAAGTTCGGCTACTCTTCATTTTACATGCCGGTAGTTGATCGAAATATACCTCTAATCTCATTTTCATGGTCTGTCCGTGGGTCCGAATTTGAACTTAATCCGAATTTTTATCCGCTCATAGTACGTTTTACCGGAAATATTTTAACAAGTATTTATTTTAGAATTAGTTACTAGATGTTAGTGCGCTTACAAGTGGGACTAACTTTTAGATAGTCTGTACAAATCAAGTGCTCAAAGTTTGTCCCAAACCTTCTGTCTCATTGTCATGAGTTAGAAGGAAATCATCGTAGCTCTCTCAAATGAGGGTATTTTTTGGTAATTCAATGATTTTTCAGCGTTGGTAACCCTGCCCTTTGAGGAAACACATGCTTCTGCCATTTCTATACTGTTGGGGCTCAAAAATGAGGTTAGCCATTACTAAAACAAGTATGTTCGTTTCATAATTCTCATTGTAATGGGTTCGAGAATCACTCTTAATCAATCTTATTGATTTGCTTAGCATTCATTTTGGGATAGAGATGTAAAAACTCTATCTAATACAAGTTTCAATTTCTATAAGTGTTCATTAGACTCCTAATTACAGAAGGTTAATGTTGATTTCTCATTGTCGTGGCGATTTTAAACTTCATTGTTGTGGCTACCACAAAAGCCGTCATGGCTGTTTGAAACAATTTTTTTTCTTCAAGTTTGGTATTTGATACTGAATAAATACTAACAAAAAAATGTTATACTTGTTCTATCACTAAGTCAGGAAAAACGTAAATCAGATAGCCGCCCACCTACACTTATGTGAACCGTGATTATTTTGATACTTTTAATATTGGGTGGTAGTAACTAACTGAATAAATCATCTTGCTTCAACTATGAATTAAAATGTTTTTGGTTTAAATATCTGTCTCATTCAACCTTACGTACACATCGTTTAGATAATTCTATCGTTATTTGGTTGACAAAGCTTATTGTCATGGACACATACCATTGTCGTGTCCTATCAAATTCTAAAATCTGAATTTTGAGGAAACAAACGAAAATCATGCGTGCTTGTACATCACTATACCATCAGAGTAACATCTAGATTGCATAATAAAAAAAAAAATCATAAATTTAGGAGAAGAAAATTTTTCAGTCAGAATCAGAACCTCGATTTTCAGAAACACCCAATATGTGCGCATTGCGGATTGCACTCTTGAGCAAAAAAGAGCAACGCACTCCAACTTTGACTTAACGTATGATAACATTTTTTCATTCCATATTCGGATTTCATGGAAATTCGGACGCGCTTCAGTTTCCCGGTCATGAAATTGTGGAAAAAATTGTTAGCTAACACAATCGATATCCCTTGTTTTTCAAAGACTATTCTTGTATGAGTTCAGTATGCGTTCACAATCAGTCAATCGCTTTTACACCAAAATCAGCTTTGATTCTTCTTTTGGCGCTGTAAAGTGCACTGATTACCTTCAGAATATGAGGGGGTATCCAGCTAGAATCGAGTATAGCTGCATGAGATTAAAATTTGGAAACATCAATTGATAAGATAATAACGGAACATTTATCATAATGGTATAGTGGTGTTTGAGTTGAGTGGTGAAGTGTAACGGATATCAGAGGGAGAAAATGTATAACTTGACCTACTCTCTTAGCTTATTTCCCCAAGACTATAATATTTCTATCGCTTTGGAATTGTATATTTCCTAAATCAATGCTATTGTACATAATTATCAAGGTGAAAAGAGGTGGTTCATCGAGGTGAATTCACCTGAAAAGGTGAAACTGACATTGAACTTTTCAGAAAAATGAAATTCGCTCTTATGTCCTAGAGAGTATGGGGATCGTTCCTCTGTCCAGCCTGAAGCAAGTGTGGTAGAAAGTTAAAGTTTTTCCAGAGCAAGAAATACTGATAACTAGTAGTTTATCCAGTAACAACTGTTGTTATCCAATTTAAATGAGTTGTAATACTCTGCAGAAAACAGGAGGAGGTTTGAGAAAAAACAACGTTGAAAATTTGACGCTTGAACATATACTTGAAATAGTAGTAAAGGGGATCGACACCATGTATGCAAGTGTCGAACTTAGAGATTCGCTTCCATCCATCCAGTGTCCTAGACTAGTATCCAATAAGCGACCTAGTTTAGTATCTTATATGCTATTAGGTATTAATTATCTTGAATTTTAATAGCCGTTCCAACAATCGAGACAAAGGAACATTAACTTTGAGTTACCGCAATCTACGGTCTATTAGCCTAGGTATTTTGGCAATCCGTAGACAGGGTAGAAATGATGATTCATGTGACTGCTTGCAATACAAACATATAGGTTGGTGAGGTGTGCATTAGAGCTACCTCCCCATATTCGGTTTTTATATGATCACACTTATTGAAATGAGTATTTTCAAAAACTACTGGACTAAAATTAGGATTGGACGAAATTGAAGTCATGAGAATCATTCAAAGATCTTAGCAGTGGCATCGTCCAACAAATTTGTCAAATTTGTTTGTTGTTATGATTAAAAAATAATAATAATCTCCCTTCAAAGGCAGAGGGGGCACGCGATTAAATAAAAACGCAAAAACTAAACAACAAAAAAGTGGGGAGGTCGCCAGGTTTACCCGATGCCGGCCCTTTCGATTTGGGAAATTGAGGAATAGGAAGAAGAGAGAGAGGAACCAAAGGAAGTGCCCCTACAAAATGACCAGCAGTTTAAGTAAAAGCCCCGGATTACACGGGTGGTGATACCACGAAATACTCGTGACGAGATGGCCAGTTCGAGTGGCACATTTCCTGCACCACACTCGGCGCCATGACACGGTCGCAGCGATTACCTTGATGTTATTCGGCGCCACTCCTTTTAGCTCAGATACCGCTGGTCGTTTCTATCATTTTTATCTATAGAAATTTGCTCAAATCCCATCTCAATTCAATATATAATCAATACTATAATTTGGGGAACTTTGATCATACATGCTGCATGAACTGTGTTTACTTTCCAGTTGATAAACACAATCTTCGTTTGACAGTCTGGCAAGCTTTTTAACTTTGATGTCTGAGTAGTGTTTGGGGGTGTATATCATGAATGGTCAATCACTATGATGCACAGCTTATACCTCGAGGGATCACACGAATGTGGGCCAAACTCTTGAGGATCCAGAGCCTCTGTTTATGATTCGGAGAATCAACAATACGGTCTCAGTCAGTCAGAAACGGGAGCTATCTGTAGCCATCCATGCTCAGAACCATTTCGTACCCTCCATCCACCCGGACGACACATGACCGATAGGGTCTTCTACGTCCTTCAGAATATACGCTAATTGGTCTTATCTCGCTCAACTTTTGTCGGCTTGAGTTGTCTTCTGTGTGCCAATAGCTTGACAGTTTACTTCAGGTACCGTTTCTAGGTCTTTTGAAACGATGTCCCTGTTTCCTCTGTTTAGCTACTTTCTGCTCTTTCGGGCTTGGAAAAAATGGAAACGAATGAAATATTTTTTCACCTGAGAGTCGTGTTTCGTTCTCTCTCTTCTTCATTGCTCAGCAAATTTTTGACAAGGTTGCAGAAGCATTGCCAGGTTCCACTGTCTCTGGGGATATCTTCCTTTATAGTCAATCTCAATTGTTGAATATTTTCTTGCATTTGTGTGTACATTGCACATTCCCACAATATGTGGTCCACTGTCTCTCTTTCGAAACGCTCGTAGAGGTCCGTCTCTACCAAGTTGAAAATTCTGAGCTTGTCTTTGAAGTTTCCGTGGCCCGTGACGGCCTGTACGACATATCTGTCGATCTGTATGCTCATTTTCGTTCTCTCTTTAACGCTTGGGAAGTATTGAAATAGCGTTCCGCCTTTTTCAGATGATCCCAGCGGCCTTGCCACAAGCCTAGGATTCTTTCTCTGATCTGCTGCTTCGGGTTCGCTCCAACTAATGGTCCCCCGGTAATGGTTCCAGCTTTTTCAAGATCTCCTTTGCTTTCATGGTAGAGAATCAACAATACGGTCTCAGTCAGTCAGACACGGCAGCTATCTGTAGCCATCCATGCTCAGAACCATTGTCCGCTCTCGATGTAATTTTCATTTTAGTTTGTATAGTAGTGGGGCGTGTCCCAACCCCTGTGTTATAAGAGCTTTTTTTCGTCGCCGATTTCGTCCAATGAATCGCAGAAATATTTAATTTGATGTAGGGAAGGTGGTGGGGCGGATGGCCGATCTATTCAAGGGCTTCTCATTGCTTTTACCGTTCAACTAAAAATCTGGTCTAATTTACAAACATAGTAATTATCCATTTTTTATTTTGTTTATAAGTATGATCGTGTAAAAACCGTACCTAGGACTTCTCTCTAATGCATGAGTTACTTACCGATATGTTTTCTTCGAAGAATCGCATTTTGGATCACTGTACTGCAGTGGGACAATTCATTGAACTGTTGAAGGGCGTAGGCACCTGTTATATTATTATGTTTCCTCAACTAGATCAGTGAGGACTCTTCTACGGGGAGCGCTGCTCGTGCCGGCCGTTTTCCGCGGAGTCATCTCGGGACCGCAGCGTCGGGGAATGTTGTTGTTTCCCCTTGTTTGCGAGGCGTTGAAGGCTCGATGGGTCGCTACATGGCGGATAAAGGACCGTCGCCGAATAGGTGCGGTTTATTTCCAGAGAATTCGCCTCCCCCAACGGCGTCAAGCACCTCTAAAATACCCTCCTAATCCCTTCAATAGATTAAACTCAGTTGTTGACAGACTTGGCGAATTAGGTACAGCCTAACGACCGTTAGACTGAAAAGGACTGATGTTAACGATCCTTCAACGGCAATGAAAGGGATATGCGAATACGTTTGTAATTAAACGTTGAAGTACCGTTATTTTTCAAATACCGGGATGGATATGAATACCTGCTCGTTCCCAGTTCTTCTAACAGCTACCACTCGAGGCAAAAAAGTTCCAGTCACGCAGCATGATCTATTGAGCGAATTTTCCCAAATCATCTTATCAAATTTATGTTCCATTCAGTTGAAGTAATAAATATATTATTCGATATACAGAACTGGCTCTACAAGAGCATATATCCTCGTCTATTCACAAACTTTTAGTCAACAATTTTAACGTCACAACACTAATTTTACAATTGTTTTACTCGTATTTTGAAAAAAGGCTACAAGCCCAAATGTGGCATTTCCAAGCCAATGAAACCTTTTGTAGATCAAATGAATCCTTTCCGTCGCAAATGCAGGTAGATACAATTGTACCTATCGAAGAAAGAAGTTGACAGAATGAAAATTCTACAAATTTTAGGGACATTATTATTTGAATTAGGATTAGTAGAACTCACCTTAGTAGAATAGGAAACGAGCAGGTAAGTTTACTCACCTAGTTCAGCTAGTTACCCTCTCTCATTCAACGGTTTGAAATGTCTCAAACTTACCTACTTGTCTCTATCCTACTAAGGTGAGATCTACTTCGATAATCCTATGTCTACAATTCATAGAATTTTCATTTTGTCAACTTCTTTCTGCGATAGACCTAATTTCACTCATTTTCTCAGCAGGTTTCATTTGACTTGGAAAATGTTTCATTTGATTTGGAAAAAGTTTAATTTTACTAGGAAATGATATATAAAAATTAGTGCTGTGTCGATAATTATTTTTGGCTAAAAGTTTGTATATACAGGGTGGCCAAAATTTAATGGACCGGGCATTTATCTCCGTAATTTCCCAGCCTAAAAAAAAAGTTCCAAATAGTAACTTCACTAACGTTTAACAAGAAATTCAAATATCAAAAATTCGCGCGTTGTCCACACTATTATGCAAATTATGCCGACTTTCAACTCTCCGATTAAGATGATTGATTTTTCACTTGATTACTGAAGAGGGTTTCAGTCTCCTATTTTTAAATTTTTTAACCAGACCTCGAAAATCAATCTCCATAACAATCTGAAAACAGTCGCCTAAAATTTAAAAAAAAAAACGGACGCGAAATAACAAATTTTGGTCATTATTCCGCGAAAATTGAGTCGAATCAAGAAACGGATAGCATCCGTTAAAATCAGCGTTAAAAAACAATGAAAATTCATGTGCCACACTTTACAGTTCACCATCATCCATTATTTGACAATAGTGGGATTGCGCACCTTTGCGTGCTCGCTGAACCGGTTGTGCGCAATCAAAAAAATTGGTTTAGTGGTTGAATTGCCATAGAATTTTAGGTAGAATCCGAATCTGCAATAAAAGAAATGCGAGTGAACAACGCGCAAAATTGTGATATTTGAATTCCTTGTTAAACATTAGCGGTTACTATTTTTTTAGGCTCGGAAATTACGGAGATAAATGCCTGGTCCATTAAATTTTTGCCACCTTGTATATAATTCCGATTCCGATTGTATATATTTCCGATTATACAGGGTGTCCCAGGAGTTATGCACAATTCGACTCCTACGTGTTTTACAACTCATTTCCGTCCAAAAATGCCTCCTAGCAATTTTTTGCCGGAGGCCTAGTTTCCAAGCCATTCGCGATTTAAGATTTGTTTCGTGTTTTCGACCTTATGTCAATAAAACTGTCAGAACTCACTCAATTTTGGAGATAGCTTAAATTTGATGACACCGTAGGAAAGAACGTTAAATTTTCTATCTATATGATGTCAGAAAACATTTTTTTATTGCATTGAAGATTTCCGATTGCCGCGCAAAATGGCAGTTTTTTCAAAATCTTGATATCGCCTGCTTTTCATCTCGCCTAGAAACCCCATGAATGCTTGAGGCAGAACAGGGCAGGCCAGGTAAAAGGTGCGCCGAAATGTCAGCGTTCCAACGGTGTAGTCGTTTTGGTTTTTAAAAATATTTTTAGTTAAGGAAATGGAGTTTAAATGCAGGAAAACGTGTGTTTTCTGTTAAAATTGAGGTTTTTCCAAAAGTCTCGAAGATGAATGCGACTCATCGCAGTCGGAAATGAGTTGTAGAACACGTAGGGCATAAGCCCTGGGACACTCTGTAACAACAAAAATACCTAATGAAAAAAAATACCTTGAAAATTGGGAAAGCTACGGAGGAGGCATTGTCTTGGTCAGGGGCAAGATATGCAATGACCCGCACGACCCCTAGGTCTTGAAGGAGGGGTTGCTTTGTGCGCCGTGTATTATCTACCCCAATGTGATTTGGCCGTAGCATTGGGTGTTGCAATGTTGATAATTTGTTGTTTCTGACCAATTTCAGTTTAAGTAAAATGTTTATTGACTCGAACATGTTATCCAGTTTTTGGACAATAGTAAGATATTGTTGTTTGATTCGAGTTCATATAAAGAGTTAGAGTTTAAACAAGATTGTTAAGGTATAAATTAAAAAAATGAATATTTACAAATGAAAAATAAAAATGAATTTGATGATTGATAACGTTCGTTTTTGATCAGCGTCTACGGCATTTCCAAGCTGTCCAGCCAAAGTCAGGATAATCGAAGATCCGAGAGACGGCTATTGTCTGTGTTCATTCACGATTGATTGAGATGGTTTGCTTTCAGTTGAGTAGCTTTACCACAAGTTAGTATGTTGACATGATTTTTGTGTACGGTTTTACCAATGGTAATGCTTCTGAAGCAGCATGGGAGTCACACACTGTGTACAACTCATACACTAGCGAACACGTCGGATAGTATGAGGAAAAAATATTGGTAGATATAATTGTTTATGTCACTGATCCTCCTTTATCCAGTAAACTTTTTGTTTTTTATCCACTACCTAATTGTTTTTTGTCACTAAGGTTTTGTTATTACTACCAGCTATGTTCAATCGCTATAGCGCACCATTGTGAATGGGAATATGCAATAGGGAAAACCTCGCTGAAGGAAATACAGCGAGTAAAGAGGCAAAAGGGAAGAGTTGGTAATGGTACGGAAGCCTTGTTTGATAAGGGTCCATATTGTCAGCAAAAAGATGAATGCAACTCATCGCAATCAATCGTAAATGAACACAAACGATAGCCGTCTCTCGGCTCTTCGATGATCTTGACTTTGGGCGGACAGCTTAGAAATGCCGTAGACGCTGTTCACAAACGAACGGGTTTATGCATCCGACAAAACTAACTTGAATCGTCACTTGAGAGGTCACCATTCGATTCAGCGAGAAAAGTTACGTATATCCTGCCTCCAACCTTTTTTCGTCGAGACTTTTGGGAAAACCTCAATTCTTACAGAAAACACACGTTTTTCTGCAGTTAAACACCATTACCTTAACTAAAAATATTTTTAAAAACCAAAACAACTACACCGTTGGAAAGCTGACATTTCGACGCACATTTTACCAGGCCTGCACAGTTCTGCGTCAAGCATTCATGGGGTTTCTAGGCGAGATGAAAAGCAGGCGATTTCAAGATTTTGAGAAAACTGCCATTTCGTGCAGCAATCGCAAATCTTCAATGTAATCAAAATAAGTTTTCTGACATCGTATAGATAGCAAATTTAACGCTCTTTTCAAAGGTGTCATCAAATTTGAGCTATCTCCAAAATTGAGGGAGTTAAGACAGTGTTAATGACATAAGATCGAAAACACGACACAAATCTTAAATCGCCAATGGCTCAGAAACGAGGCCTCTTGCAAAAAATGGCTAAGAGGCATTTTTGGACGGAAATGAGTTGTAAAACACGTAGGAGTCGAATTGTGCATAACTCCTGGGACACCCTGTATAATTTGTATACATACAAGTGTTGAACAGATTGGAATTGTTGGTAGGATTGAGATAAAATCTTCGTTCTTAATATAAAAAATATTGTGTTACCGAAGAAAGGATATGATTTGTTGAGGAGCCCGTTTTCGACAATAGTAAATTTGTCAATTATCACAAAAGGATGAGGTAATTTTTTTTAGATCAATAAAAAAAGGCTGGAATTCGTTAAATTAAATTAATACATTTTTGTCAGCAGAATGCTACTTTTAAAAAATTTGTCAACCACGAACTAGGTTATTAAAAAAATTAAAGATCTACATTATACAGAAAATTGTTCTTAATTTCACTTAGCCTCCCAAAAAACTATAATAATGCTAAAACTCCTTGAAATCTAAACTCTCTATTTCTGTAAAAGAATATTATTTGGAACTACCAGATGGCAAGAATGGTATTAGATTGCGATATCTTTAACCACAATTTCTCAAACTTCAACTCAATTGAACACGAATGGAATACGATAAATGAATGAAAATCGCTGGTAATCATGCCGCATGACTGGAATTTCTGAATTTGGTTTTCAAAAATGTAATTTCCCCCCCGTCGAGTAAGCAACTGATTCGATGAGTGAGTAGGTGGTCACACCAGTTTTCAGGTATCTAGCCGATACCCACTAACGACATCCTTCATAGTAAAGTTAAATGATATTAAAAGTAGACCTCGCCGAACTCTTCCTGAATGTAATAGCTACCGAATGTACGTAACTCCAAAGTGAGGAGAACGGAACACTATCACCCTCCCTTCATACTGGTACTATCGAGTCAGTTGTGCTAGGGGTGTGTAAACCCAGGTCACCTGAGGGAGTAGACGACCTGCAGGTCACTCAGTCCAAAGACAAGGTCAGTGGGAGAAGTTTACCATTTCACTCCGTGATTGAATGCGACCTGCAGTTCGTCGTCTCCATTCTGAGACAGTTACCACCACTATCGCTATCTCGTGGCATGACCGTTAACCTCTATTATCTTTGTCATCCGAACAGATCATCTGCTCATCATCTCACAGTCATCTACTGTTCTCTTTTCCTACTTCCTAGTCATTTTTCAAGTCCTCACGCAGATTTTCATATGAATACCTACTTATTAAATTTAATCGACTCTGTGATGAGTATAGTATCGACCAGTATAGTTTAGCATTGAGTAAATTTGAATAGTATTGACTCTGTGATGAGAGAAGTCCTTCGTTGACTGGAAGGAAACCCGAGCTAATGAGGGATGGGTGAACTGCAGGTCACTTTGTAAAGAACGGTTTGGAAACCTGCACGTCTTCGAGTAGTTCGAAAGTCGGCTGGGGGGTGCCGTGCTGTCACAAACGTCTGTGATGAACTGCAGGTCTTTCTTCCGCAGGTCATTTGGGACAAGTTCACTTGAAAGAGAAGTTCTTTGAGACAGGGTCACTCACTCACTGCCCACATCTAAGTTGTACTTGAAAAAGAAAGCGACCACTTTAATCCCAATCAACATGAATGGTGAAGTTTTCCCTTCAAAATTGCAAATAGCTAACGTGAAAGGGGTTGATGGTTGGGTAACATTAGAAGTAGGCGATTTTCTAGATCGTTGAATTCCACTTCGAGATCAGACGTTGCAAATTCAGACAAGGGAGAGGTGCTCATTATAATCTAGACTACCTATAAAGTTCTTGCCTCCTCTAGTTTTGACGTAATGCCAGAGGACATTACACTTGGGATCAGCGAAACAACAGATGACGTTCTCCAACAAAGTAATGGAACGGCACGAAGGCCACCCTGAGAGACTCGTATGAACGGCCTCATAAAGAGACAACTCACAAAATGTATAAAACAGTTTATAACTTAGCGTCATCCTGAAAGGGTTGCGTAACGGAAATAACCAGGCGGCTCGACTTATGATGGTGAGCGGGAAACCCGGTCTACCGACCCAACGGCGGAAAGGCGGCGTTCCCTTGTGTTACGAGCATCAGGTTTTCAACGACACCTCAGGGGATCGGAAAACCGTCTGCCTTCGGAAAGGTCGTGACATAACCTGAACTGGTATAACCTGACTCGACAATAGGTACCCACTTATCCCCCCCCCCCCCGACCCCCTCACTGCGAGACTAATCCTGGTTTTACCACGCCACCGAGGTTTGACAGGCTAGGAAACATAAAAAAATCAGTCTCCCTAAAAGGAAGGACAAGTCCGTTAAACAGAAAACCGGTGCCTTGCTGATCAGAGCAACCTAGTGTCCAAAATGTCCTGGATCAGGTCCAAAATAGTTGAATTATTATTATTATCCGAGCTGTTCAGAAGTACATTGAATCCAAAATGTGTTGAAAAATAATTGTCCGTTCAACTTTATGGACAAGCAAAAAGCAGCTCGTTCGCAGAATGATTTTCCGTCAGCTCCTTTACGCTGCTCTTCTTTTGCCTTTCGGAAAGCTCAGTAAAATCCCTTACTTTTTCCGAGTGTTGGGAAAGGTTTCCCAAAAGAGAAAATTAAACACCTCGCGATTAGTTTGAAACATATTCCCCATTCTGAAGGAGAACCGCACAGGGTTTTTTTTAGGAGTAGAGGCACCAGAAAAAATTGGGTTCCATTCCGAGACCTACAAGTTGAAAGATCCCCTTGTGATATTGTTGACATACCTGCAAGAAATTTTTCGAGAACTGTTATTTTAAAATTTTTAGAGCTATAGTTCGTTGTGTACGAAAATTTGCTTATCATGTTTGAAAATTTCATTGCACATAAGGTGCTCAAATTTCCAACTCATTTAAACATGAATGAATGTAAGACTGTTGTTAAGCTGAATCCAAAAAAGATGTAAACGGTTGTAAACTGATGGAACGAGTATGGAAATACATAATTCAATTTGTATTCGTCGATACAGTGAACCAATCAAATAAATAAAGGTGTTGTTGAATAAAACCTTAGGGCGCCTCTGCCAAAGTTGAGGTTTCACGGGTAGCCATCAATATCACAAAATATGCTGCTTTGCCACTACTTAGGAAAATAAAGTCACTTTGATAACTCTGATATGAAGTCAGTCAAGTTTGATAACTGTGATATGAACTCAGTCAAGTTTGATAACTGATAACTACATAGGGATCCCAGCCAATAGGGAGCCAATAGGGAGGCCCCAGGAGAGCCAAGTTAACAAGAGTGTAAGAGCCGGCTAAAACGAGAACTGACTCCAGATTCTGTTAACCAAAAACGGGAAAATTTTGTTTTGAGGGGAAGTGAAGAAGATTGAGAGTGGGGAATCGCGGGGAGCAGAGAGAGGGGGATAGAAGAAACCAGTCAGGAACGGGGTTACAACTACCCCAGGGTGCTAGGGGGGAGACTACGGCTGACTGACTGTTTGCCAGAAAATGGGTGGCTTGGAAAAACCCAACGGCGTAAAGCAGCTTGGGGAATTTGGAGTCCATTAAAGGCTTTAAATATTTTCACATAGGAACGGGATTAACGGACAATGAGGTAACCAATAGCAGCGACTAGGCGATACGCTTAACGCCACGGTACGGTACCGTTACCTGTGGGCCTCGAATACGAGTCAAGGATGGTTTTGAAGAGACAATGACCTAAATACTGACAAATTCTTCAAGATCGAAAACCATTTAAGATAGATCTGAACAACTATAATTTTAGAAAATTCGCCCATACGACCATGCTGCCTGACTCGAAATTGTCCCACTTTCTTAGTACATTTTCAAATTTTACCAATTTGAAACCTCCTCAAACAGTGTTGTCCAACTCTATCCTTTCTTTTAGAATGCTTGATTTTTAGCGAATAAACGGAATTTCTAGTTTCTGTGTCAATCATATTGAGATGAAGACAGTCTTAGTAACTTTGTAAGTTGACGTTTTTGAGCAATTGCGATAACTTCCTATTCAAAGAAAATTTGCTGACATGCGAGTGTTAGTTTTGATTTTAGGGATCAGATATTGTTCATCTCGCGGAAGTTGGACAAAGCTCCCGCCACCTATAGATAAACTCCCTAAAAGATTGTTTCGGGGGCGGCATTGATTGTTTACGTTTGGATTGGGGGAGCGAGATCACTGCAGGCTGAGTTGGTGGTGTTGAAAGGAAATTCTTGAGGTGAGGGATCCTTTAGCTCCGTCTGAGAAGACGAATCGTTGGTTTTCCGCCCAACCGGTTCCAATGATCGACTTTCCCTTTCGAGCTGGAGACCCTCGTTCCTGATGATATTGAAAGCTGATTTGGCAGAGCGGAGTTCCTGCTAGACGATCGGGTTTTGAGAGTAGAGAGGTTTTGAGGGCTAACACGGTTTAGAAGTATAGGATAGAATGTCAATCTATTGACTGAAAGAAAAAATAAAACTCAGAAATTACAGTAATAACATGAGAATTCATTCTTCTGCCCACCACCCCTGCTAAGTTCTTACAAACTAGTGGCGGCTGGTGGAGCTGCCAGGGAAAAAAAACGACTAAATATCACCTAACACTTAGATACAAGATACATAAAATATTTATTTATTTATTTTATAAATTCTTAATTTTTAATCAAAATCCCTCTTAATTTTAATTAAAAGCTGGAGTGCACCAGTGTTGTGATTTAATGTGACTCTGTAGCCGCAATCATCAGTCTGTCCACAAACAGCAGAGTCACATGATGTCTTGAGAAAGCAGAAAACTGTTAGAGCAGCTGCTTACGGAGGGAAAGACCATCACACGTCTTGCAGTGGATCCCATCACACGTTGGCATATATGGGGGAATGAGCAAGCTGATGCCCTAGCGAGGGAAGGCACCCGCATGCTTATGCCTGACGCCCCTACCACCTATCTAGCCGCAAAAAGTGCCATAAGATCCTCCATTCAGGAGCAGTTGATTGATGCCCAACGACACAAAGCCGAAGGGAAGCAGTGGGCGGGGGCCCCTGGACATGAGAAGTCGGATCTCTACGCATCTCCCTCGCCATGAGTCAGTTGCAGCTTTCAGAGCTGTCACTGGCCACGATTATTTAAATGCCCACCTGCACAGGATCGGACTGAGAGATAGCCCTGGATACAGCCTGTGCAGTGGCACTGCTCCGATGAAAACAAATCATTTATATGACTGTTCTTGACTCGAAGATACTCGTCAACAATTCCACCCTGACGAAACCACGTGGTCAAAAATAGCAAAATTGTAGTGGGCTGCAAGATATCTCATGGCGCCAAGAGCCTACACCATCGGCGTAGGGTAAAAAAAAACGCTGCAAATTCTTTCACTGGGGTTTATTATTCAATTGGCTTGCGTTCATGATTTGAATTTCCACTTCTTTTAATTTATTTATTTTTTATGGTTATCAGAATGCTTCAACCCGAGTATCGGCTACAAATCCTTTTAGAAGGTCACTCCAGTATCCACATTACTACATCACTACATCACTACTTCACTAGGTTACTGATATCAACACAAAAACAATAATAAACCAAAATAACGCGAATGTTGGCACCATAAATCGGGCCATAGATCGGGGATGGTTTGACCTACGGACCTGGGAAGGGGCTCATTCGATACCTTGTGGAGTGTTCTTCAAAAAGAGTACAAATGTAGGCCGCCTTAACTTTTTTTGTGGTTTTTAGGGATTTTACAAAACTTGGACAGCCCTTAAAGGGCACTTTAAATTAAGCTGGCTCAAGAATTGGGGCGTCGTCGGACCAATATTGATTTTTCCTGAAAATTTCAGATCTTTTGCTCCAGCCGTTTGGGAGAAATCGTGCGTACGGCGTACGGCGGACGGACGGAAAATTTTTATTGCAGATTCGGATCATACACCCTTTGAAACGTGAACCATGAAATTTTCAGGGGGGTTAGAGTTTTTTTTCCAGAGCGATTACAATGGTTTATTATTGAATAATAAACCAAAAAAAAAAAAAAAAAAAAACGTTGAGAATTATTTTTTTCTACGCTCAGCGTCCAGTTGTGGGAGCTGAATATTCAAAGACG
The DNA here is from genome assembly GCA_031894815.1 of Creontiades dilutus. Taxonomy (NCBI): domain Eukaryota; kingdom Metazoa; phylum Arthropoda; class Insecta; order Hemiptera; family Miridae; genus Creontiades; species Creontiades dilutus. The sequence goes on along the minus strand of JAVIWC010008988.1, from coordinate 640,889 downwards.
TTGCAGTACGGAAGAGAGTACGTAAGATTACTATGATCAGGGTGGATACCCGTCTTATAGAAAATTCAGCACATCAAATTCATTGTGGAGCAGAACAGTAGAATATTTAGCATTCTCCCCGAGTACAATCCTAAGGATAATATGCGCAACTGGCAAAAGACCTATTAAAGATAAACAGATACTTCCCCACAAGTGCAGATATTGTGCCGTAGACTACTTCTAATAAACTATATAGATATGATAAACCTTTTTGTGATAATTTGAAGCGTTTTTCTAGTTGAATATCATGTCAACTTTCCCTGATCCCATGCGTTCGGTCGTGATTGCTAGCTTTCCGGGCATGTTCAAATCTGTGCCTGAATACCAATGAATCAGTTGAAATCCATCGAGAGGCAATAACACCACGAACAACAATTTCACGAATGGGCTGGTCCTATTGTAGGTGGAACAACGGGCTTGTATGGTATTAATGTAGTATAGTTGTGTCAGGTACGTTGGTTCGAGAGTAGTTTAGTCATAGGTGGTACCGATGGAGAGCGGTGGCGGTATTAATAGGCGTATTGTATTGTGTGTAATACGCTTACGGTAACGGACGGCTGGGGCTCACTGTAATTTGACTAGGCACTCTGGGCCTTTAAATACGTGCATAATCCTAATTCCAATTAATTCGCGTTGGAGGAATTAATCTGGTTGGGCGTGTGAGTGATTTGAGGCGAGTGGGAAGGGCACATGGCGGTCTAATTACTGAAGCGAGGTGTAGGTAGTTCTCAGAAGTCTCGTCATAGGAAGGAATTCATCAGGATATTGGGGCGGCTACAATTTGAAATTTAATTTTGAAATGGCCATGTAGTTACAGGCTTCACAAGGGGAAAAAACCCTTTTCAAAAAGCAATCGGCATAAAACTAATATGATGACGGAGTAAAACTTCATTTCAATTGATTGAACGGTGCCCTTCCTGTTGAGGACTTTTTCTCCCTACGGCTAAACAACGATCATATTGTTCCGTTATAAAAGGAAATTTTAATAAAATCACTATTTGTGTTCAAATTTGAGGCTGAGGAATTCATAAGGGCCGCATTCACAAAAAGAAAAAATCCGATCAATTGGAACCAAGATCAATGCGAATAGCACGTTCGCTATGCAACGGACTTCCTGAAAACACGTTTTCGTTTGAGCAAGGTCAACTTGAACCCCTGTTGAACTACCGTTAATCCGTGGTTGAACTCCGATTCGGAACGCATTGTCTGATTACGTGATACCGAGAGATCGCTAGGGAGGTTTTTGATATTTTTTAATCATATTCACTTCACCATTTATCGATCTTACGTTTTTCTGTCTCCTATTTTTTGTTTGTTCGTTTCGTATGTTTGTGAAGTTCTTGATCACTTCTGCGAATCTATTGTTTTTTTTTAAACGAATGTATTATCTATTCGTTACTTATTTCTACATTTTTGCGTCAGTCTCGTATCAACCCAACGGCGTGGAAAATATACTCAAGAGAAAATGAATATAGTAGGGAAGCTAATTTCTGCTTCCATTGATAACGGGTTCTGATTTAGGAATATGGTATGCATTGTTTACGTTGAAAGTTCTGAATTGAGTCTCATTTTCACCCTCGGTAATGTTCCTAATATTATATACTCAATCATACTGGTGAAAAACTGCCTAGCAGACTGGTGAGTAACTTACCTAACTGTACTTTTCTTTTAAAAATGATTTCAGCCAAGTACTTTTTTTGAGGGTATAAGTAGGTAGGTGTATTACATACAGTGCCTCAGTAAAGTGGATATTGAGCTGGTCTTTGATGGGTTATGAACCTCTAATACCCTCACGATACTTGGAGAACTTCTATTATTCCATTCCATAGTCCTCCGACCTTTCTTATATTGACTTGTACGAAAGATTCGAAAATTGCTGTAACACTGTTTTTTTTTTTGTTTTTTTTTTTTCATCTTAAAATATAATGGCAAAAACAAAAGCTCGAGTTATAATAATGATACTAATATGTTGATGCGCGGAGAGCGAAAACGAAAATCCCAAGAACAGAAACGATTGTTGCGAGTTCATTCCCACACCCGACCGAATGGCGTTGATAGTATGGATGGGAATCGATTACCGATATTTCAAAAATGCCGATATTACGTTGAGGAGAACCGATTATTTTACATCGATGTTGGGTTGTCGAAATTCATCGACAGTTGATTGTGCTTCACCAATATATCGAGAGAAAAAAATCGGTAAAACATCGCGGTTTTTTCACTTTTTCTTGTTTATTTAGTAGTATTCATATTCAGGCAGAAAAAGTATTCAAGTAGCTCATCTTCCCTCTTCTCATAAATTCGGCAACCATTTCACCTGTTGTGGACAACAGGAAGGAGAGAACAACAACCAAGTAACCTTCCTCGAGGTTACCAGCGTCTGTTAATCTTCATGTTCAGACTCCGCTTGCATACACTTAGTGTTTTTCTGGTGCTGGTATGTAAATACGTTTTAAAATGCAAGTGTTGCTATTGTTGATTAAACACCTATTTGCTTCTACGAAGTTATACAGGGTGTCCCATCTGTATGGGCCCATCAAGGAATTACAGCCATACGGTGCGAGCTATCAAAACATTGACCCGGACCTTTTTTATAGTATTTTCACTCTGCTTGAAGGTGGTGGAACCCGTTTTTCATTTTTCCATGTTTTAGTGCCTCAAATCGTCGATTGAAACTTGAGGTTACCTCTTGATCCCCCCTTTATTATCAATCAATCAATTCTACGTTGAATTACGAAGAGAAAATGCATCGTTTAAAAACATTTTTAGAGACTTGGTTTCAGAGTTATTTCACTTTTTGCAAACAACAAAAATCGACGAATTATTTAAAAAAAAAAAAAAAAAACGCTTTTCTCCAATTATGTTCAATCTTTTTTAGATTTTGAACACATTTTTGAATTCAGCATAAAATTTTCTATCAGAGGCCAGTTTCCATCATCAACAATCATCATCAGAGGATTGACATTACTGCGATATTTTCTGGCAATATACACTTTTTACTTTTTACAGATGATTTGAAAGTATTCCACAGGATCTGTTCAATCTCTGAGGCTCATGCATTGCAGGCCACCCTTGACTCATTGAGCTATTGGTGTGAGGCAAATCATCCCCGACTTAACCTTGGCAAGTGTGCTATTATGACCTTCTCGAGGTCTTCAACCCCATACTTGCACCCTTACAATTTGAGTGGTAGAGTGATATCGAGGGTGAGTTCTTTTGCAGACCTCTGAATCATCTTCGATTCTCGTCTTACATTCTCGCTGCATATAGACGGAATTTGCTCACGAGCAATGCGAAGCCTCGGCTTCCTGAAACTCCATACGAAGGGATTCAAGGATGCGGATGCTCTGGTTTTACTCTTCAATGCGTTGGTCCGTTCGATCCTAGAGTATAGGTCCGTCGTGTGTTCGAAATACTATCAAAACGCTTCTGATCGAATCGAATGGGTCAAGCGCCGATTCCTTCGTTTTGTCGCCTATGGGCAGGGTGTGATCTGGCCTGATTTTGATCTGGATGAAACGTTGCCTTTCTGTAAACTGGCTTCCCTTGTGGTGTTCAACAAAGAAATAGATTTATTTTTCAATTCCATGAGGCAGCTAACCTTAAACAGTTACTTCCATTAATCAACATTAATTAAAACTTACATTTCCTTACTGCTGACTTGATATATCTTATTATTTTCTATTCTTCTTTATTCCATCATCTATTGCATTATTCTACTCTTATTGGACTATTATCTATTCCAAGTATTTTTCTTGTAGTTGGGCTGTACATGCCCGTGTAAACTTAAATAAATCCCGTCTAATGATGCTTCAGTCTTAGACCGAAAGCGCCAGGTGAGTTGTAGAACATCATTGAGTTGGATTGTCATGTCCAGATACTCGTTTAGGAGTGATTGACAAAAGCGCGAGGATTCAAAATCAGCGGACAGGTCCAAATACCTCAGAGTTGTGAGTTTTGAGTCGTATCGGCCGTGAGTCGCTCCTCAATTGATAAAGAAACGATGTTTAGTTGTTCGGTTGAATCCGATCGGTAACCATGTTCCGCATCACGAGCGCTAACAAAGGCGTTCGCTGTCTCGTGTGCGTATGAAGTCCTCGAAGAAGATATTGGTAACGGCGGCGTTTTCCAACTGTTCACGAAGGGGAACAAAAAGAGTTGTTGCTCGTTTTGTCATGTCGCCCGCCTCTTTGGGGTAGAATGAATGATTTATACATAATCGATAATTGTCGTAATTTTTCCATGCGGGTGTGAATAGAAGCACTTGTTCCAAGCTTCACCGGCACGGAAATGTAAAAAATACAACGGCCCTCACTCGATTCGACGGCTTCTTTCAGAAAGCGGCTTATACCGTTTGGCGACAAGGCCCTCCACCGAATGGTGTACGACATCAAACGTCGACAGATTGGGAGAGCAGGTTATTATTTTCGCATGATAAAATCGATGATTCAATTGTCGTCTGAGTTCCCCTTTCAATAATGATCGTTTAATACGGGCGAGCCACCTTTTGAGTCTTTGAAAGACTTGTAGCATCGACCGTTCCAAGATGAAAGGTTGGTGATATCGCTCAACACAGGTGACCCGTTGCTGCACGCTATGCTCCTTGCAATATTGGTACACGCTAACTGTATTCCTCGTAAACGTGTATTCCTCGTAAATTATTCGTGCCAACAATGTTTTCAATTGCCCACATCGTGGTTACTCAGGCAAGTTATTTTGAAGTGTCTTCCTTCCACTTTTTGATGTGAATCGGTCTAGAATTTTCGCTTTCCCAGCGGTGGAAATTATTTTATCTCCTACTCCCAGTAAAGACGAAATTTCTGAAGTTCGTTTCACAACTAGAATAAAAATTGGGGTCGATCAAAATAAGAATCACGAAAATCCTTCATGAATCTAAGGAGCCCGTTCGGACCGTTTTACGTTGTTCCGTTCGCTCTTCCTAACTTTCACGGGTAAAAAGAACGTCAACATGCATGTGTATCTGAACGTGTCTTAACGTAGTTAAAATCGCCTATTAAAGTGGGACGTTAGGATGAGGTTCCTTGTAACATCACGTAATAACCTTGAGATATATTTCAGAATCAGGAAGTATTTATTTCCGCCATATCGAAAGAATACGACAACTGTCACTACAGCTCAAGCATAATAATAAGGACAATCTATTTATGTGAAACAATTTTTACAAGGGTAGTTTAGATTTGTTAGACCCATTTTAATTGATAATTAGCCAAATATGATGATATCCTTTGAAGAAAAATTTGCTCTCACAGTTTTTCTCCGTGAACGGACGGTTTGATTTCGATAGAATATCCCTTGGTGAACTTTTTAGCGTATTTGTCGAAAAAATTAAGCTCGTGCAGTTGCTCAGAAGTTTAAAAAATAGAACTGTCCGAAAATTGTCTTAATCAAAATCCGTTTTGAGGCATTCTGGATTGATTTTCTTATGTTGACGCTCATTCTTGTGAATTGTAAAAATCCAAAATCATTTGAGTAGAAGAATATTATTTAGAACAAGTTTTTCTGCAATCGAAGTGGAAGTTAACTTTTAATGTACTTTTCAAGTAATATGGAAATACTGAAAAATTGGCTCATTCCCCCATGCTGCGTGACTGTCTTTCTCTTTCGTTACGTCATCATCTCATTTTTGATTGTGTACGAATAATGACATGTAATGGTAATCTTATCTAATAGTCATCTGAAATGATTAAATTCTGACTTGGAGGTGGCACCAATATTTCGCTCACACAATACCCCTCCTACTTGTCAGATGAGGATATGAAGTGGATTGTGGCAAACAGCGGGAGATCTTAATTGTTTTCGTTGGATGAATCGAGCGAAGGATTCGGATTCGGAAAGGAATTCCTTCCAAGGAGCGGAACCTAATACAGTCATTGACCGATTATATTGGGAACACTATCGCAAGATGTCAGAGTCGTGCTTAGAGCCCATGCCCCCGCAGTCACGAGAAGTGTTCCAACGAGTTGTTGATACCAAGATATTTCCGTTCCAGAGGAGCGTTGGTATTGGCCTTTCTTTCTCGGGGTTTCTGTTTCTTAAACTGAGGAAATATCCTTGGAGCAGGGGATTAGTGATAAATTAAACAAAAAACCTTTTTAAGAAAGCTTTTATTTAAATGCCCTAAAAAGAAGGAAATAAATTTGTATTTACAAATTTTAACTGTCTACTTATAGCCTACATACAGAATTCATAAAATCATAAAAGCTTTTCGCGAGATTCAGGCTTGTTTAAATTAACTAGTTCCTAGGTACCTATTTCATTGACCAACTTATTCCAAGCTTTAATGATTTTATGAATTTTGTTTATAGGCTATAAGTAGACAGTTCCAATTTGTAAGTAAAAATTCATTTCCTTCTTTTTAGGGCATTTGAATAAAAGCTTTCTTATAAAGGTTTTTTTTGTTTAATTTATTTATTACTTTTTAGTCATTGCTAGCTAGGTTTCTGAGTCCGTTCATCTCATTCAAGTTAATCAACCGATTTTTCAGGTTCAAATCAAGAATAAACGAGGTCTCAACACCAAATATCAGGATGATTCCGAAAAGAGCTTCTTCTTTTTTTACACGCATTTTTTCTCAACTTTAACTTCCTCTCAATAAGCCCTTTCATTTGATACCCATATTGTAGAAATGCATCAAAAATAACTTTTCCTCCATCTTGGATGGTCCGCCGTATTGAATTTGGAATGACGTCATACAACAAATCGTGAATTGTCATCCAATCTAAACGTGCATAAAACATTTAAGCTTGATCGGGTGAGAGTATCTGCATCAAAATCGGGTCAAAAGGTTCCGCCCGAATATCCTTACATGCATTGCAATATTTTAAAAACAGTCATCCATATAGGGTGCGCGGTACATATAAAATTTGTATACATTACATTTCGATTTATATACGTCATATTGTCGTTTTTGTGCATGATCATAAATTTGCATTTAATAATGTATTTACATTAAATATGGAATTAATGTAATGACAAGGGCGAGTTTGATAGCAAACATGGATGGGGGGAAACCGGAGATTATTCTGTTCATGAAGGCATGCACCCTTGCTGAAAAGTAGAAACAGAATTAAGAGGCAGATTTTTTTATAATTATTATTTTTTTTAAATGTAATATGTTAAAGAAAGGCCTCTTGACCTCATTTTGCTTAAATGAAAATTAAATTTCACTCACCGGTTATTATTGAACATTTTGACAGTCATTATGCTCCTGAAAATGTAACGGAAAGAAACAAATTTTCTTTCCAACTAAGCGAAAAGGAAGCGCACACGATTGATAACTTCCGTATAGATCTTAGAGCATTTGTTGGATTATCTGAATAAGTCGATCTGGAAGACATTATCGCGAGGAAAATACTATAGCAAGAGCCAAATATCAAGTTGGATAAGATAATTTCCAAACGAACATCCCCTGAACAGTTGACTAATTCAGTTGCCACTGCCACACATGGAGAACAATCCACCTTAAAAAAAACAAGCTGTCAGGGGATTTACGTGGCATGTGTGATAGATGTGGATATAAACATGGTATTCGCAGTCCTGCCTTTGGGAAAGATTGTGGTGCAAAACTGCCGATTTTCGGGCCAAAACCCTATTACGTATGGAAATTAATATATTTTGTAGTTAATGTAATGTTTTTTGTGGTGCCGAATCAACCTACAATTAGTTTTCGGTACCTCAACGCAAATTTGCACCTTTAAACAGCATGAAACGATCGTGTTTTGAAACCTAGATCGAAGGAAGAGTAGTTAATACAATTCATACTGTTATTTATGAAAAATAGTTTATGAAACAATCTAATAGGAGACAACTGCACCGAAAAGCCTGTCAATGGATAGAAGTACCTGCGTAATAAATGAGGATATAAACATAACATCAGGTGTCCTGCCTTTGGGAAACATTGTGGCGCAAAACTGCTGACTTTCTGCCAAAATTCTGTAACGTGTGAGAATTATTGTATTCATCGTTGAGTGCAATGTTTTTTGTGGTGATGAATTAGGTACCAAATCACCCCAAAAATGGATGCATTGATTATTTATTTGATTAAAATTTGACAGCAGAAAATGAATGTTCTTTCAATGAACGCTAATCTACGAAGTGTTAGTTTTCCATCCATTACCATATGTTTGCAACTCTAAACAGTAAGAAGCCATTGAGCTTAGTAACATGGATCGAGTTTTGAAAACAATTGAAGCTATTATTTATGAACCTTATGAAATAGCGTTGATTTTAGACAGTAACTTGATTAGTGTGAACTGAACACTTTTCATTAAGAGGTAAATTATATTTTAAATTATTGAAATAGGTTAATCGGAATTAAATTGAAAATCATTGGCTGTCCTTAAGCAAGTGCGGGTCTCAACCCTTGTTTAAGGGTGTCCCCGGCCGAAACAATATATCGCAAAAAACACTATAAGGAATTCTCTTCTATCGCTTTATTTGAAAAAGGACGTCCACATAAACTAAACTCTGATCAACTAAAGGAGGCGGCGATGATGTGAGACACCCTATTAATTTAGCCTTCAACAAGAGTGTCAGGTTGCGCATAGAATGATTTGTGTCATTACGCCGCGTTGAAAAATCCGATGAGAGATTCTCAGAATTCTGTTGTTTGTCGGCGTCTTCAGACGTGGACCCTGAACATATACGGCGGATAAAGGCGATGAAACTTTCAATCAAGACGCTATAATAGACTCAGATTACAAAGGTTCTACTCGAGCAGCTCGGTGAGGGTGCAGCTTTTCTTCCCATTCCATCGAAAATGCGAAAAAACGATGTTTGCTGCCTACAAGGACATGGTAGAGACAGAACAAACTGAAATTCATCCCTGAACTAAACACACTTTTGTTAAATACATTAATATTTGTGAGGTGATGGAATGGTGTAGTGTGATGGGTTCACCATTGTCACGGGCTTTCTTTCTCAACGACACTACCAGGGGTTGGAATCGATGTTAAAAAAGGGTGTGTCAGATAAGGTGCGCAGTACTTCACCCACGTATTTTACAACGAATTTCCAACAAAAAGGTTCGGGTTGGGTTTTTTTTATCTCTCTTAGTTTTTGAGTTCATTCACTTCTAATATTGTATTTCGTGTTTTCGACCTTGTCTCAGCAAAACGGCTATAACCCACATACTGTACTACATATAGTAAAATTTGAGGATTTGAGGAAGTCAAGGTTTTTGACGCTTGGTAATGTGTTTGAAATAAGTAGGCATTTTTAATAACAAAACTAATCTGTTTCATCTTCTAAGGAGCAGTTTTGAATTTGTGCGAGTATTTTCTAATACTAAATTACAGTAAATTTTCAAAATGTCCTCTATTTTGTTGAATGCACAAATGAGTCCTTTTGTGTATTGCATCAGCAGCACTTCGAAGCTGCAGCAACTTCGGTTTTGTTTCATTTGATTTCCGCAATCATCATTCATTGAGTGAGATGGTCTCTCGACTCAATCCTCAAGTCATGCACTTAAGGTAAGGACTGCATGGGGGCCACCGGACGGGTCCATACTGACCGATCCACCTACTAGAAATTTTAAAGTTAAATGAAAGCTTTCAAAAAATCGTTCAACCTATTTTTCCATATGTTGAGTGCCAAATTATTTTCCTTTCAGTTTCTAACCTGTTTTCAAAGTTGGTGTTCATCCATTCCGTTACTGCTCGAGCTTTGTGGGCCAGACACGCGTCCATTTGAAACCAGAGATTCATTCTCTCCACTAGAGGCATACCATCAGGATTGATTCAAGAGATCATCTCATTAAATGAATAATGGATTGCGGAGATCAACTGAACCGAATCCTAAGAGAGCTTCGAAGTGCTGTTGATGCATTGCACAAAAGGACATTTTGTGAATTCAACGAAATGGAGGACATTTTGAAAATTTACTGTAATTACGTATCAGAAAATACTCGCACAAATTCAAAACTGCTCCTTAGAAGATGAAACAGATTAATTTTGTTAGTAAAAATGCCTACTTCTTTGAAACACATTACCAAGCGTCAAAAACCTTGACTTGCTTCACAGTTTTGTGCATTCAAACGAGGTTTACTCAACCAAATAAAATAGTAAAAATGGTTTTTGATATACCATTTGAAAGCAGCTATTTTGGTGCTTTTTTAAAGCTACAAGCACCTTATCAAATGCAGGTAAGAGTGAAGTACTGATCGTCTGAAAAACCTTCTTTTTTCAAATTTTCTTGAAGTTTGCTTTGTAGCGTGATTTTTCGCCAACTTCAAATTTCAGCAAAAATTGGTTTGGCCTTGAAAGATAGGAAATTTATCGTACTTTCCAACGGTATCCTCAAATTTTACTATACATAGTACAGTATGTGGGTTATGGCCGTTTCGCTGAGACAAGGTCGAAAAAACTCAAAGACGACTCAAAACTCAAAAACTAAGGGAGATGAAAAAATCGCCTGAAGGCACATTTTGTTGGAAATTGGTTGTAAAATACGCCGGTGAAGTACTGGGCACCTTATCCGATACAACCTGTATTTGCGCCGTTCCGAATGAAACGATCATTTACGCACTGAAATACACAAATATTGCTCGAATCCGCCAGGGATGGTTATTTCTGCTCTGGGGTAGATTCAATCCAGGCCGGAGCGTTATTTTGCCGTCCCAAGAGGACCCGATCCGGGCCAGACCGATGAAAATCAATCCCTAATTTTCTCCCTCCGGCTCGTTATTTTCTTTTTTTTTTTCTTTTGAGCGGCCAAAACGTTCTGTTATTCAACTCTGGGGTTCCGTTTAAGGCTTCAAGAGATCCCAAGGAGGACAGCCTAATCCATCCATTTCATAACCAGAGTAGTTGGGCGCCTACTGTTTGCTTCGTGAAGGTAGTGACTATTTTTTCAATTACTTCGTCAGAATATTATATTGGGAGGTAATAGAGATTTAATGGTACGTAGGTTTGACAGGGTGAACATTGCATGTACCGCTTCAGGAAGTGTGTGGTTGTGTCACACTACTTACATTACGTGTGTGGAAAATACAGCTAACAATAGGGTGGTAGCTGACGTCAAAACAAAATAGGACCTGCAAAGGACTGGCAAACAAAAGATAAACTTTAACAGTTGCAAACAAAAGAAGAAACCTAATGTCAACTATAATACATCAAACTATAAAAACAATAAATGTACTGTACAGGGTGTTATGCACAACCCGACTAAAATGTGTTCTGCAATTCATTTCCGAAAAATGTCAGAAAACATTTTTTTAATTGCATTAAAGATGTCCGATTGCGATTAAATTTATTTCTTTAACCAGTTATGGAAAAAGGTACCGATGTTCTTCAGACAGCAGGAAAGTCAAATGCAACTTGAAAGTTTAAATTCTGAATGGCAAAGAATTTTCATATCTTCAGGGAAGTGTTCCTCTTGTCTGGAAAGCTGGCAGTGGTCCCAAGTCCTCACATCAATGAGTAATATTAATTTGGCCACTGTTGCTCTATCAGCTTTTCCCCAGTTATTTTGTGATTTGATCACTGTACGCCTTGAGGAAGCAAAAATACTGGACAGAAAATGGACGGTGCAGGACGTAAGAGGCATTATTTTCGTTTTATTTACCTACATGTGTCTCATGACCTCAAAACTTGGACGGATCGATGGAGGGTAAACTTATATGAGATCCCCTTCCTATCGTATGTACCCCCCCTTCATCACTCTTCTCACTCACACACACTCTCTTCTTTCTGTTCTCCGTATACAACCCTCTCTCTCCCACCTCCTGACCATCACTAGCGTTTTTGTACGTTGACCACAACCGCCCTCTCCTGTCCCCCTTCTTGATATCGGTTCCACTGTTGTAGGTGCGATCCTGAGGTATATATGCCTGTAATGGAGCGGCTGAGTTGGCCAGTTTGATATCCCCAGATTCCAAACAAATTTTCCACTTCGTCTCACCGCAGCCAGCTTTCGATATATTCATTCTTCATCGAAGACGGAGGCAAATGAATTAGCCGATTAGCGTTTAACCCTTATAACGTTCAGTACTACAAAGGATGTTTCACTTGAGTGACTGAAACCAGCCACGAACCGGTCTAAAAGAAATCGTCCCATAACATTTTTTCAAATCTCCATCAGTTTTCGAGTCGTCATCAATAGAACTCTCATAATTGAAGGATTACCTTTAAATTATATTATATTGTTTGAATGAGCGTTGGATTTCCCATCTCCCTGATGGAAACCTTAAGTTATTCCGAAAGCCAAAACGGTTGAAACTTGACGAAGGAAACTTGTCAAATCTCGATAATCGCTTGACGATTCCCCGGAAAAATTAGGTTTCTTTGCATTCAAATATCAATTCGCCCTCCGAATTCTTGCGTGAAATATTTTTTGTCATTAGACCACTGGAAAGCTGGAATTTCGGAACAAGACATTATTCATTTTCACATTCTGGATCAACGGTGCCTAAGAGAGATCGAATAAAAGAGTGGATATTTTCTTGATTAATTTTGCTTAATCGAAAAACTTTGATTTTCCACTTAATGGATGGTCATTTCAAAATTTCGGTACAATCGAGTATCGGCTTTTCTTTAAAAAAAGTTGACAACATTTTGGTTCAACCAGTTTCAATTGATTTGTGGCCTGTAAAGGCGGTGAAAGGCTCACCTCACTCCCTACTCTCTCACTCTCTGCAATATCCAGCTAATAGGGTAGGGAGTGAGATCTGCTTGTAGGAAGTGAGACATTGGCATGGAAATCATAGTATTCACTGTAGCTAAAATTAAGCTAATTTGTGCTGTTCCACTCACCTAAATTGGCGTATCAGCAGTACGGTTCAAGATTATGTGTGCTCACTTGGGTAATATGCCGAGAGAACTGTAGTGATTGATTAGGAACAAGAACATTGGTCAAGTTTTAAATTTTTTTTTTTTTTTTTTTTTAGAAAAGTCGATACCCAAAGTGACTTAAATTTTGAAATGATCCATATATCATCCTTTCCAGTGTGCAATAATATCCATGCTTCTCAGGTTTATTGATATTACTTGATGTTGATTGTAATATCGACAAATTAAATTCTAGATGGGCATGTGGCAGAAATTACAAAATTTCAATGTTGATCACCTTGGGCAGATGAAATGATGTAAGCCTCGTGGGCATTTCCTCCGCTGATTGTAAACTTACATGGAAGTTTACTGTCGGTGGGGTTCACGGTGCTATGAAAGGTTAAAATGGTGCCGGACGGACGAGGATGAGAACACAGGTGGAATAGGAGTATTGGGAACTTGTTCAACTGAAGAGCAGAAGGGGTTTTTCTACCATAATCCATCCGCCCTCCTTCATCTTCCCTTCGTGACCACCACCTCCACCTCTGAAGCTGGTTCAAGCCTTCTAAATGAATGTTGCATAACTTTCCCGTGCAGATCCAGAGTTTCCAAACTTTTGGTTGAAGAGGAACTAACCCTTACCCTGCCCCTCCTTCAAACCACTTCGGCATGCTGATCGCTCACAAAGACTACACTTTTACTTTCAGTGGCTACGGTATATTACTTTCCAGGAACCTCTCATCCATGCTCCACCAGACTACATAAGCCATTCTTAACTGTGAATCACAGTAGTTCCGTACGTGCCGTACTTCTTTTCATTTTTGGAAAATGAAAAAAGAAATTCATTTTTTATTTATTTATTTTTATTTTCTTTAACAATCACGTTGAACATCAAAAGCAGCGATTCATAATTGTACAAGATTGGAAGCAGAGTACCGTTTTCAGAGCCCGGACACAACCAGTTTTCGGTTTTCGACAACCTAAAAGGCGCACGGGTACAGCTCTGATCACGGCGAATTGACACTTTATCCTCAATCGTACCACCGGCTTCGACCACTCACCTGCCAACGTGTACGCCAATCGACGCTGGAAGGAGCTTAACTCCCAATGATTGATACCACTAGGGGGTTTGAAGAATCACGGAGGTGTTCAGTAATACGGAGCGTTGGTATTTACAATGCGTACGTCACAATATGCCACCTTCTCACCATCCCGGAACCCTCGAATTTCAATGTCGTCTACAAAGTCACTTCATGCTTCGACAACCTCATAAACCAGTTAGATAGAGATAGAGAAGAGAAACTGTTCATGACCCTCTCCTTCTCCTGTCTAATCTTTTTATCAGTTAAAAACAAGGGCTGTTCGCCATGACTGAAACAGAGCAAGTGTGTTCAACTTCTTCCACAGAGCACCAAACCTAAAGGTAAAGGAGAAAAAAGAATGGAAATAATTGATTTGAAGAAAAAATGAAAATCGGACAATGCTGACTAAAGCATCATGAAAACACTGCTTTCAAAACAGAATTTGAAAACGTATGTCAGATCATTCTCATTCAATTATGGAAGGAGGTGAATGTACGGCGTAATAGTGATTAATCGTTGTCTCAAATATTTCCAAGTGTTTTTGAAATATTATTTTATTCAATTTTTTCTTTAACAGATCTCTCTTGTGCATCGAAACTCGGAAAATCGTTATTTGATTCCATGATGGGAAGGGATGATGGCCAATTCATTCAAGCGGTTTTCACACCTACTAAAATTCCCAGCTAATTTTCGTGCTTTTTTATTAGATTGAGAATTTGGTCTAGTATTTAAAAATACTAGTCTGTTTATAAGTGTGATCGTCTAAAACCTTGACGTAGGGTCGTCCCTGTAATGCATGTGTTACGTCCCAATATGTTTTATGTGGTACTGGAGTTCAGAATGCTTTTGACTGATACGTCACTGTCAAACAAAGATACACGTGTAGTATAAATGTCTATATCTCAGGATCCGGAAAGTGAAATCCTTGCCAAATGGGTTTTTTTTTTCAATTTCATCTCGTTTACATTCAAGTTATTATGTTCTCATCGAAGAAATTATGTTGCTTGCCGATATATTCAGCTAATGAAACTGGTTCTATCTGTTGAAGAGCGGGTACCTGGTTGGAGAGAATGGACAACCTATCGGGGCAGCAAATAGCATCTATGGGCTGAAGCAGTTCGTGTAATCTTCAAAATCTCAGAGGTGAGTAAATTTTCCATCAAAATTTTCACTTTGGTGACCCAAAAGATAGCAACTAGTAATAAACTAAGAATAATATGAATATAACTGTATTGATATAGAAGATCGGCGAGCGACACATCGATTGTACTCGTAGGTCGGACTAAAAAAAAACTGTGGATTGTTCCCGTCTTGGATTATTTAAAAATAAGTTGTATCCAGGATTTGGATGCTGGTGGTCACGATAAAGCTCAAGCACTTATTCTCATATATTCGTTCTCAACAGCGTGCCGAGGTCCAGGTGAATGATTTTTGGGTATCTAGACGACCATTTCCACTGCGGGATTGAGCAGCAGATCAATCCATAGGTCAGCTATAGCTCCTCTGTCGAAATGAGGCTTGATGTCAATAGGTATGTTTTGTCTTAAGGTGTGGTTTCCCTGACGCGTCTGCCGCCGGTGGCTGCGGCTCGCGGCCTGACGCCCTCCACTCCTTCAGCGATTTTAGATGAGACCGGTTTCCCTGACGCGGCCGCGAAGGAAGAAGAAATAATGAAAAAAAAAACACCTATTATCGAATAATGGGAAAATAATAAAAATAGTAGGTATTACTGTATTTTCCAAATTTTTGGTGAATTGAAAAAACTTTAGGGTCATAAAATTGTTTTTGATGCAAGTGGGGGTACTTGAAAGGAGTAGCAGTTATAGTTACACATAACATTATGAACGATGATTACGGATACTGATAACAGTCTTATCTATGTGAACATGGGTTCGGTATCCAACCCCGGACATCTTGGTTGGGGGCAGGCATAAGTCGGTCCCCACTTGTTGATGGAGGGAGGGTAATTCAACCTTTGGCTGAGCCATCAGGAGGAATTTGTCCGCCCCATTGTCGCAACCCAGATTGAAACAAATAGTAGAATTGTGTAGTTTATTTTAGAAAAACGTAAGTGAACTGTAACTCCACCATGACGCTTAGTTCTCAAAATCTGATTTCACCATTGGATAGTGCTTAAATAATAAAAAGGTATTTTAATTTGTAGTTTTCTGATACTCTACAAAATAAAAGTTGAGGCACGAACTGGGGCACCATGAACGGCCCGAATTGTGGGGTTGCCTTTTAGTGACAGAAACCACTACAAAACGGCTCGAAGTTACAAGACATTTTGTATAAGATTCGAATCTGAAATGAAATGTAAGGTATTTCAAAATTAGAAAGACACCAGTTGGAAGAGTTGACCACTGAATAGCGATTGAAATATTGAGAAAAATTAATGCTTGATGTTTTTTGATATCTCCGAAAATGAGAATATCATATCATTAGAATTTTCGTTGGTTTGTATTATATTAACCGAACAACCATTCCTGGCCCGTAATGCTAATCAAAAGTTAATGCAAAGACGCAGCTCAGTCTTCCGAAATGGAAATCAGTTTTGCCACTCTATGGGTTATGCAAGCAAAATTGAGAAAATAAATAATGAAATCTCATTGCTGACAGCGAGAGCAGGTGCGAGTATTTGGTATTTATAGTCATGTCTCTATTACTCTGTGGGAGGATTATTATTCAGTGGAAGCTTAAATCGGCTTCTGTAGCAGCCCTCGTTCTGATCTCCCCAAATTTACCTCTTTGAGATAACCTTTGCTCCCCTGAAGTTGGCTCAGAGTGAATTACAAAATTAATCCCGGCAGCTCTACTCAACGCCAAGTTACCTCAAGAAGTATTTGTTTTGGCTGGTGCGGCGGTGGTGTTTTCGCAATTGAAAACACCAAATACTTGAGGCTACTATTAAGTGGTTTATATGGATCGAATATTCGAAATTATGTATATCATTTTGTTATAAATTTATACGTAGATGGAAGAAAATAGAAAAGAGTGAAAGGAGAATTGAATAGCACGTGAAAAACGAGGAGTTCCTTTCCTAGAATAAATACAAATAAATATTCCGGGCGTCTATATATAATATAATAAATTTATATTAATAGCTTGATGATTAAATTGTTCAAAATATAGAAACTGAAATTCTCTTCGGCTCTACGGGGTAATAATCTCACGAGTGACTCCGCTGATGGTCAAAGAGGTTTGGCTATTCACATGCTGCGGTTTTATAAGGATCTGAAACATATCCCAGTCTATTAAACCACTCGTTTATGTCACTAAAAACTTGGAAAATCCCCCTTTTTTGCTCGTTTAGACCACCTAGACTCCTACAATGTTCCCAAAATGAAATTTTCCGAACAAAAATCTATTTAGATATTATTTTTACAGAAATTGTCACATTCATCACTCTATACCACTTTCGGTGGGTGTAAATTGCACCCGATGAGCTATGGCGAAAAACAAAACGGAAAAATGCCATTTTTTCAAGCTCATTTCAAGTTGTCTAGAGGGGTGTATAATTTCATAGACTAACTCAAACTTGCTATTGCCGGACCACAGAATGGAAACAAAACGATCCTCAATACCAAACGAACGATTTTTGGTAGTTTTAAAAATATTTTCCCCACATTAAGAAGATCCATTTTCGATCAGGATTTTTAAACAGAAAAACAAGTACCAACAGGCGGTTGTTATTCAGTTGCAAATAGATACCTTCAAGATCGTGAAATTCACGTGAGGATCATTTGAAGTGAAATCCGTCCAAAGTACAGGATGTTTTTAGCAGATCGCTCTGAATGCTTTTTTCCAGTGTAAGTATCCATTTGAACTCATTTTTGCGTCTTCCGCTTGATGGACATTGATATTTCTCACCTCAGCATCCTTTATTCATCGTCTTGGGAGACACTTGCCGATCTGAAACACCTCTTACTTGACACTTAGTTATACTCTCTCTCTTCCTACTTACAAGGCAGTTCCGACTGCTCCTTAAAACACGAACTCACCTCGTTCGGCTTCTGATACTTATTTACATTCATTTAAACTCTTCTGAATACAATCCATGGGTGAACTGAATAGTCTCTCGAGGATTGAATAGTCGAATTTTCCACCTTGTCATCACTGGACTTTGTAGATTTAGAATTTTTGGACCTTGAAAATTGAAAAAACAAAATTTGAGGTAGGGGAATGAGAGGGTATATGTATAGAATGTATAAACAAATTTTGCCAGGTGATTAGAATAATGAGACAAAACCTGCAGGTTCGCGAGGTATTTCCTCATACCTAAGCAGGCAGTTTTAGCCGAAACCAGTTAGCTGGGAGACTTTCACATTTTCCGTAACAGAATATAAATTAGAATTCTTCAAGTCATTTGAAACTCGTCAAGAACTCCATGAGTCGTAACATGTTTCATACTTGAGATAATATTAGGTCGTCAGTAGTGGCGAAGTTTGAAGAAGTTTCATTATGGCGATTCTTGCTAAGCTCTCAAGTGCAGAAACAACTTTCGCACTGCTTCGTTCCTTCCAGCTATTAGTTTTTGAAGATTAGCCTCTTCGATTTAAGAGCAACGAATTTAATAAAAGTTAGTAATCCTCTCACCGCGGAGAAAAACTTTGTGGAGGGGTTGTTGTTTCGAATTATTGTAAGTGTTGATGGTAGCTATGCCAAATTATAACCGCTGTTTCGTTTTTATTTAGTATGGCATTTCCCCAATTCCGATCCTGTATCAAAAAGGTTTGTTTTTGAAGGAATTGAAAATTTAAATTTAAAATATATAAACTCGAGCACTCGTATAGGGTTCCTTTCTGATCGTGTTTCCTTTCAGAATTTTGATCTCAAAGCCCGTGGCAAAAAAGCAAAAATTCGATTTTAAATATGCGTACAACTTCAGGGCAGTTAAATATTTACGGATATTGAGATTCTTCAATGTTGACCGAATTTTTGATGAGTTCAAGACTCAAAGTACTTGAAAACCCTTCAAATTATTACAAAAAAGGTTTGTTATTTCTGTATCATATCACTGTGCTATAGATAATTATAGTATATGATGTATTTCACATAATATAAATGTGATTACGTGTACCTGTGTGTACGAACCAGCGGGAGGGGACAATCAACGTGTGACACTCGGCGCTTCCCTTAACCCCCATTTGTGTCACCTTGAGCCTCAGATCGGAGATTATGGAACAAGGTAGATTAATTATTGATAAAGCTGAATTATTATGCAATCTATCTAACAAGAACTCGCATTGAACGGTATTGAAACAGTGAACGTTTTATGGCTAAATGGTCAAGAAATATTTTTAATTGAAAATCTTCTACACGGTACGGTAATCAGACTCAATATTCACACGACGTAAAGAAAATACAAACTTCTCAGAACAAGAACAAAATCCAAATCCAAAAGTATGGTTGGTGCCCCAATGGTTTATGCGAAATGATGGTCTTCATCGAGACCTGAGGATGGAAACAGTCTACGAAATCATCATAAAATATGCTCAGAACCACGAAAAACGCCTCCACCAGCACGAGAACCCGGAGATGCTTAACGTTTTGGACAACGAAGGTGAGCTGCGGCGCCTCAAGCGAAACAAACCACTGGACCTGATTGTGCTGTGCAAGTGATGGTGCAAGCTAGTTCTAGCGTCTCAGTTTGACAGTCCTATTCTGAGGGGTAGGTTTGCTGAAGTCCCACCCTGTATACCGTGTCCACTTATAAGATAAAATATTGTTAGATGATGTATCTTACAATCAGTTGCAATAAATAAAAAAACCTCGAAAAAAATATATATCCATATGAAAACGAAAGGGATTGGTCATCACTTCCCACTCTGTTAAATAGACTCAACCCTACTTGGTTATTCCAAGTCTTCAATTTCCATCAGCCGTCCGTCTGACTGGTCATAAGAGGCCAGTGGTGGACATGGATTTCTCTTCACAATTCTTGAAATCGCCGTCTCCCGAGAGAGCCTTCTTACGTCCTGGTTATCCTCTGGGCCCTTACTCGCATTCATACTTTGGTCAGAGCACCTGTACTATTCCATCACGCCCCTTGTTACGTGGTAGCAGAGCGAGGGTTTGAACCAATGATCCCTTGTTAATGACTGTTATGCCCTCATAGGCGAAATGTTCAATAAACTTGAACTCTACAAGTTAACATTTAAAACTTACCTCTGCCCTACCTATTCCAAGATAAACCCTTGCTGGGAAAGCCCAGAGAGCGTGATGGAAATGGATAGCTAAGCTTCTTGATTTTTGAAGCTGGGAGCCCTTTAACATCCTGGTTATCCTCTGGGTTATGGGGGCTCTACTCGTATGCTTTCCTTCGGAATTGGCCACAATACCATTCCATCATGCTCTTTATTACAGGCCGTAGAACGGATAGACAAATTGCTTGTTTTGCACATGTACTCCACTTAGGAAGAAGTTGCTCCTAACTTCTAGCCAGCCGGATTGCCTCATACGCATAGCTGTTATGGGCCGAAAATTAGCCAAAACGAAGCTTTTCGAGGTTTGTACTGGCACAGACAAGTGAGAGTCATTCCGTAGTCATTTTGGACGCAAAATCGACTATGATAGGTTTCAAATATGTAGAAATTCACCCGTAGCAAATAATAGCAACTTCTGTACCTAAAAGTGACCCCATGAATATATCAACGACACGAACAATCACGCATTATTAAAAAATGAATGAATAATAAGAAACCTGTGTTAATTCACAATTACCAAGAAAATCCACCACATGGTATGATTAGAAGAACAGCAAAAACAACAAAAAGAACCTGACAATGGTGATGCTGGGATGATGAACAAATCAAATATGAGTTGGGAAAATAGTTCCTAGTGAATTCATTTGGTACTTGAAATTTTACAAAACCCATTTGTTGAAATTTTCATCGTTCTCCCTTCAATTTGGTTTGGGCGTTGGAAATGTAACGAGAAAAATTACCATATTATTAGACAGGTGTAGCACATTACATTCTAAAAGGGGTCGTAGAATGTTCGAAGATGAATTCATGAAGACGTAGTCCAACAAACTGAAAATATAAGCACCATAAAAGAAAAAAAAGAAGCAATCAGCCTATTCAATCAAAGCCTCGGGAATGATCTCTAACTCGCTCTCGCCCCCTTCAATCTCTCTTTTCTATCTCTCTTTCTCTCTCTCTCTCTCTCTCTCTCTACTTCCCAAGTTCTTGTTCTCCCTTTTCATAGAGTTTAATGGGTTTTCCGAGTCTCAGAGAAATCGCTCTTCTACGCACCCTTTTCGGAAATAAAACTCGAGATCAGCTATGAGAGTTCATGGATTCCGGTCCGACCGAGACCGGTAGAGACGCGGAAACAACGCATTGCTATCAGTCATGAACAAAGGTCTCGGAGAACTAGTCGCAGAATGACGTGATTCTGACAATGAATGAGGAGCTGACAAAGAATGACGTCATTCTGGGTACGTCACCGGCGGGAGAGGATTAGGTGAGGGTTGGACGCTCAGGTGCACTTGTCTCACCTGAGGGAGTGCGATTCCATTTCAGGTTCGCGTACTTTTCTGAGGATTCCATACGCCGCGGGTGATTGAGCATGCGTAAACTTTTAATATTACGGAACGTTCAGTACTCTCACCGCGCAGCCTAAACCTCCTGCACAAAGTGCTTTTTAAATATTTGTTCATAATCTTTAATCTTCTTTTATTTGGCTTCAGGATTTAACTTATACAACCGCTTCTATTACTATTGATGATTAATTAATAAATATCAAGCAAACACATTATTATGTCTGTGAATGTGTCCTAGTGTAAATGGAGCGCTGCACTCATAACTTGATTCGACAGTCCAGAACGAATTCCACCAATCAAACTTCAATTAGCTTCTATTAGCAGACTTCAATTAGCTCAGTCTCAAGTGCGAGCTCTAGGTAGAATTTGCGAGGTATGGGCTCTTCGATTTTCTCAAAAAGAAGCATACGTTGATTTCAAAACAATAAACACACCATTATTAGATGTGAGGCATCCTTATCTTCTGAGCAGAGGCCGCAGCTCCCTGAATCTAATCTCCTAATACGAAAAAAATAACTTTTAGTCGTGCAATGGCCACTTTTGAGCCTCTAAGTGATCATGCAGAAAGTTTTTGGACGTGTAGATATTCGTAAAAACCACGGTTTTGGGTAAAGTTGGAGAAACATCCTTTTATATCTCAAACCAGTGGGGTACTTGGAATGATGGCAGTTCCAACTGTTTATCTGTTCAATCTTCATCCAACTGTTCAGATCTTCAGCAGTGAACTCAAAGAGGTCTCGACGAGATAGTGACGTCGCTTGATTTGCAAGTGTATCCACTATATTGTTATCATAGATGTGGTGACCTCTAGTCTGGATGAATATAGTTTTTACACCACCCAACTTCAGGATATTCGTTCCATTTAAAATTTCTTTTTCGATGAATCCCAGTTTTTTATTAGGATTTATCGCCTTCATATTTGACAAGACTGAATGAGATAATGAAATAATAATAGTGTGGGGGTTGTAAACAGTGCATTCCAAGACGTACTTTAAAGACTCTTTGACTGCGAGAGCTTCTGCCGAGTAGGTGGCCTCTTTATCCCACAGACGATATTCCTTTTTCTCACCCGAATCAGGATAAAAAAAAGCGCTACCCACCGCTTGATTGCAAACTGATCCATCAGTATAAATACACTTGGCGCTCGGATACTTTCTCCTAAGAAGTTCGTTGAGGAAGGCTCTAGCAGTGGCTAGGATTTGGTATGCAGTTTGAGGGAGCGACGATACCGCTATGGGTTCATGTGGTGTTTCATGTTATTGTGAACGTATAGGTATTTCTGATTGGGGAATCCACCTTGGTTCCGATAAGGTGCACAAAGCGCTCCCGATTGTTAAAAAAAAAAATTATCAGACGTATCTTATCAATGTCTCTCTTTTTAAGCAAAAGTTATTGAAAAATCGCGAAAAGTCGCTTAGTAAATTATTTGGAAGCTGATAATAAATTGAGTAGGACACAATTCGGTTTCCGAGAGGGTAGAAGTACCCGAGATGTTGTTGTTGAATTGATTGAGAGTGTTAACGTGAATTTGGATAAAGGTAGTTAGCCGGTGGTTGTGTTTATGGATATGAGCAAAGCGTTTGACGGCATTCCTCACAAAAGTTTAGTAGATTCAGTGCGTCGCATTGGGGTGGATGACTCATTTGTTTTGTGGTTGGAGAGTTACCTAAAAAATCGTGCACAAAGAGTTGAATTGGGGAATGTGTACAGTGATCCGTCCACTTCAATTTATGGTATTCTCCAAGGTACTGTACTCGGCCCTACATTGTTTATTACATACATAAATGAACTACAGGAATCTCAGTTGGAGGGACAAATTGTTGCGTTTGCTGATGATATGGCATTAGTTACGCATGGTAAAACGTGGAAGGACCCGGTGCTCAAAGCTCAACAGAATTTGAATAACTTTAATACTTTACTTAATGAAAAAGGGATGAAACTTAATTGTGATAAGACGCACGTATAGCCTTTTTCCTAAAAACTCCAGCTGAACATATTAGCGAAACTATGAAATGCCATACGGTGAATTGTAAGAATGAATACTTGAAAATGATTGTATGTGACAAATTATCATGGAGGGAACATGTCACAAATCTTAATGGAAGATTGAGAAAGCTAATCCCAATATGCTTGGAAGTGCGGAATTTTTACAAACAAACACTATAAAAATGTTATATTTTGCTTTAGTGCAGTCGTTATTGATATATGGCATTGTTTGTTGAGGTAGAGCGCATAATTATTTGCTGCAAATGATCTTTCTTACTCGAAAATTGTTGATAAAACTCCTCCTGAAAAAAAGTCGACTTTTTCCAACCTGTGACTTATTTGCTCTGTTCAAAGTACCTACAGTATTTGAGCTTATTGAAAGAACGTGGGTTATTCAGGTTATGGTATCACCTCCAACCCGTTCGGGATCGGGAATTTCTATGTAACTGGATTTTAAAAATACCACGTTTGCACAAATACTTGTATCTCACAAATACAATGGGGTAAAATACTTCAATAAACTTCGGATGGAACTTAAGTTAATTCCTACGTTATCGAAGTTTGGAAGAAGATTAAAGCATTTTAATCTGCAACCTACTACACCGGAATAGAATTTGGTGACTGTACCTATTTTGGGAAATTAGTAATTAAAATTTAGCATTAGCTTTATTTCTGTACTAGGTATTAAACGGGAATAATTTTAATTTTATAATAAGGATTTTGAATGTTTTTGTTTCTTTTTTTCTAAATCCATTGCGTTGATTTGTTATGTACTCGGTATGTTAACCAACTGCTAAGGAAATTAGCGATTGCATTCGCTCCATCTTCATCCATGTTTATGATTAATGATATTCGAGATTCCTAACGCCAGCACGAGTTTTACTCTTCGCGGTTAGTAGCAAATTTAAGTTGCTGTATGATAATTAATTCACATAGGTACTTTTTACTTTATAATTTATGATGCAATTATTTTCGATTTACATTGTCTTGTATTTGTTTATGCTAACAATAAATGCAATTTTTCAAGAAAAAAAAGCCATAACATTTGCACTCATTCCCAAAACTAATGTGGAGACAGGAGATACCATTCAATTCAAATTCGTGGACAATTCACCATACTTCGCTAAAATCAGTTCTACCAGCCAAGCGTTAAAGAATCGTAACGCCGCTAATTATGAGTTTTGAGAGTTCCGGTTGGTCTCATTCGTCGCTGGAAAGTTTAAACTTTTAAATAGTTGCTCTCGGTATTTTTTGGCAGAAGCAGATGAGTAAAAAATAAATAAAAATGTAAGTGAAAGATCGGCAAAAATTTGGATCAACGTTAAAAAAAGGAAAGAAATTGGGTCATACTTGTTTCGTCGTGAAATTTCCCACAAATCGACTCCAATTATAATGATTTGGGCGAATTTCGTGATCATCCTGAAAATACGCGATAAACTTGTCATAAAAACCCCGAAAAACGTTCAAAAATCGAAAAAAAAAATCGTTCAATTGGGCAAAAACAGACTGCGGATTCGGATTAAGCTCCTTCAGAAACTCTCCACCATTAACGATAAAATGAGAACTTTTTTATAGTCCAGCAGTTGTACACTTCAGTTATTGAGGTCACTTTTCAGCTATTTAGATAAATTTTTTGTAGTCATTATTATCATTAATTGCGGTTGAAAAGCGTCTCCTGATGGCAGAACAAGGCGCACTCCGATCCAACCCCGGCGAGAAAGGGGTCACCGAATTTTTCTGATTATCAGAAAAATTCCGGAAGATTTGCAAGTTTTTTCTCCAAAATCAACATTTCCACTTGCATGTGTTTTCATCTTGAAATCAAACATGATTTATGGATGCGCCAGGTATCGTATTTAGATATTGCACCACCAACTGCTACTACGGTAACTTGAGTGGAACGGCAGCGGTCACCAAAGGAGAAGCTCGGATGTGTGGCGTCATCAGCACCTGACGGCCAAGAGGCCCTCAGGACCAACGCTGTCTTTCCACCGAATTTCGAATGTGAGCACACTCAGATTCGGTCTAATTATAAAACTGAGGGGTTCTTTTAACTCTCATTGTGTCATTGATTAAGATGTGACTAGCAGACTACGGGGTAAATTTAAATGAGGGACTGCTTCCCGCTTCGTAATTCATATCTTCGGGGAAAATTCAGCGATTCGCTGGTAACCACTATCATCAAAATGGAGAAACCAAACTAACATGTTTTATGTACAAAACTTGTGCTTCTTCTCAAGGGAAGTGGTGAATTTATAAGTCCAAATCAATGTGATTATGGTAGCCCGCAACACACCATTGAAAGAAACCTAACGAAAGAATAGAGTTTACTGAACTAAGTCACTAAGCCGAGGTTGCAAGGCAAATGTCCGCTATTTCCTGTAACGGGACTGAGACCGATCTGGCTTTTCAAAAGCTTCCATTGAACTTGCAATGTTCCTAAGGATGTTGGGGTGGAATGTTGCGACCCGATTTTGAAGCAGATGATACTCTCAACCGATTAAGCTGATATTTTGTATGCACGTTTAGATTTGGTGTAGAGACCTCATTTATTCTTGATTTGAACCTGTAAAATCGGTTGATTTACTTGAATGAGATGAACATACTCAGAAACCTAGCTAGCGATGACTAAAAAGTAATAATTAAATTAAACAAAAAAAACTTTTTAAGAAAGCTTTTATTTAAATGCAACAAAAAGAAAGAAAGAAATGTTTACATACAAATCTTAACTCTCTACTTATAGCCTATACAGGGTGTCCCAGGAGTTATGCACGATTCGACTCCTACGCGTTCTACAACTCATTTCGAAACAAAAATGCCTCTTAGCAATTTCTTACCAGAGGCCTCGTTTCCGAGTTATCCGCGATTTAAGATTTTTTCGTTTTTTTGATCATTAAAACTGTCATAACTCCCTCAATTTTAGATATAGCCCAAATATGATGACACCGTTGGAAAGAGCGTTAAATTTTCCATCTACTTGATGTCATAAAGCATTTTTTTTTTTATTGCATTGAAGATGTGCGATTGCTGCGCGAAATGGCAGTTTTGTCAAAATCTTGAAATCGCCTGTTTTTCATCTCGCCTAGAAACCCCATTAACTCTTCACGCAAAACTGTGCAGGCAAAATGCGCCAAAATCAGCTTTCCAACGGTGTAGTCATTTTGGTTTTTAAAAATATTTTTAGTTAAGGAAAAAGTGTTTAACTGCAGAAAAACGAGTGTTTTCTATTAAAATTGAGGTTTTTCCAAAAGTCTCGACGAAAAAAGGTTGGAGGTGGGATATCCGTAACTTTTCTCGCTGAGTCAAATGGTGACAGCGCTTGACCTCTCAAGTGACGATTTAAGATAGTTCTGTCGGATGCGTAAACCCATTGGTTTGTGAACAGCGTCTACTGCATTTCTAAGCTGTCGGGACAAAGTCAGAATAGTCGAAGAGCCAAGAGACAGCATTTTGACAAAACTGCCATTTCGCGCAGCAATCGCACATCTTCAATGCAATAAAAAAATTTTCTGACATCAAACAAATAGAAAATGTAACGTTCTTCGAACGATGTCATTAAATTTGAGCAACCTCCAAAATAGATCCAAAGCAGGAAAAAATCTTAAATTGCGAATAACTCGGAAACGAGGCAAAAAATTGAAAGGAGGCATTTTTGTTCGGAGTCGGATTGTGCATAACTCCTGAGACCACTAATGTTTGAAAATTAGGAAAGCTACGGAGGAGGCATTGTCTTGGTCAGGTACAAGATATGCAATGACCCGCACGACTCCGCGGTCTTGAAGGAGGGGTTGCTTTGTGCGCCGTGTATTACCAACCCCATTCTGAGTTGGCCGTAACATTGGGTGTTGCAATGTTGATGTTGATGGTTGCTTCTTACCAAATTAATTTTTAGTAAGATGTTTTCAGTTGTAGGACAATGGTAAGATATTGGGGTTTAAATATAGTTCATATAATAGTTAGAGTTTAAACAAGATTGTTAAGATATAAACCAAAAAATAAATATTCAAAAATAAAAAATGAAAATGAATTTAATGAATGAAAACGTTCGTTTGTGTTTTTAATGGATGAAAACGGTCGTTTGGCCATTGTCTGTGTTCATTTTTGATTTATTGCAATGAGTTGCTTTCAGCAGAGTAGCTATACTACAAGTTAGTATGTTGACATGATTTTTGTATACGGTTTTGCCAATTGTAATGCTTCTGAAGCAGCAAGGCAGTCACACTCCTCCTTTGTACAACTCACACCCTTGAGAACACGTCGGATAGTATGAGGAAAAAATATTTGTAGATAATATTTTTTATGTCACTGATCCTTTTTTTATCTGGTAAACTATCTTTTTTTAATCTACTAATCCTTTTTTGACACTAAGGTTTTGGCTATTACTACCAGCTATGTTCAATAGCTATAGCGCACCATGATGAATGGGAACATGCAATAGGGCCCTCTCTCGGCTCTTCGATCATTCTGACTTGTCCGGACAGCTTAGAAATGCCGTAGACGCTGTTCACAAACGAACGGGTTTACGCATCCGACAAAACTATCTTAAATCGTCACTTGAGAGGTCAGGCGTTGTCAACATTTGATTCAGCGAGAAAAGTTACGTTATCCCGCCTCCAACCTTTTTTCGTCGAGACTTTTGGAAAAACCTCAATTTTAACAGAGAACACACGTTTTTCTGCAGTTAAACACCATTTCCTTAACTAAAAATATTTTTAAACACCAAACGACTACACCGTTGGAAAGCTGACATTTTGCCGCACGTTTTACCAGGCCTGCACAGTTCTGCGTCAAGAGTTAATAGGGTTTCTAGGCGAGATGAAAAACAGGCGATTTCAAGATTTTGACAAAACTACCATTTCGCGCAGTAATCGCACATCTTCAATGCAATAAAAAAAATATTTTGTGACATCAAGCAGATAGAAAATTTAACGTTCTTTCCAACGGTGTCATCATATTTGGGCTATATCTAAAATTGAGGGAGTTATGACAGTTTTAATGACTTAAGATCAAAAACACGAAAAAATCTTAAATCGCGGATAACTCGGAAACGAGGCCTCGGTAAGAAATTGCTAGGAGGCATTTTTGTTTGGAAATGAGTTGTAGAACGCGTAGGAGTCGAATCGTGCATAACTCCTGGGACACCCTGTATACACAATTCATAAAAATCATAAAAGCTTGTCGTGACGTTCGCATAAGACGGTACTAGAAGTGTATCTGTAAGTATTTACCTAATTAAACTGAAATACATGAATGAACTTATCAGAATAAGTGGGTCAATGAAATAGGTACCTAGGAACTAGTTAATTTAGACAAGCCCAAAGCTCGCGACAAGCTTTCTTTAAATATTTTTTTGTTTAATTCCGTTGGTTGGGATGGCTAGTTCGCCGGTGAATTTCCTACACAAAATCGGTACCACGGGCGAGGGAGTTCCAAGCAACTGACCCAACGCTTCGGCAAAGCGTTACCTGCCAGACCCCCGAAATCGGTTGGCTTCGAGGTGGCAGTGGTTGATTACCCAGCCTGGAAGGCTCAGGTTTAATGCTGGGGGGGGGGGGGGAGGTAAGCATTCCTCTGCAGGCAGACTCGTTCTTCAAAATAGTGCCGGCACTAATTTGAAGGATGAGTCTGCTCACTACTCATATATGAGTTATGTGGCATGCCAATAACTTGGTCACCAATCAGCTCAGTTGATCAGCTCAGCTACTTGTGTCTCTTATGCAAGGCCATCGACTTTGGGTGTAAGTTTCCCACGGTGTTATACCTGGGATTTTTCCTCTTTGCTTGCAAGGACCCAAGCACAGTGTGCTGGGACACTCCTTTCTAGATCAGCCCTGGTGTTCACGAAAACCAAGGGGGGACCATTTTCAAAATTTCGGCAAGCCAAAGGTACCGGTGTCGTCAGGTCCCAGTTTGATGACCCCTGCAGTTCCACTTTAGTTGCCGTGTCACAAATTACATCTAATATACATAAATGAGTGACTTACGTTAAAAAAAAAGCTGTGTGATGCAGAAATAATAAACCTCTATAATAATTCGCAGTGTTTTTTTAGTTTGAAATTTTTTAATTTTCTCATATTTCGAACTCTAGAGCATCTACCGAGTTTTTCAAGGGTAACCTTCAGAGTCAATTGTTTTCACATTACCGTCAGAATTTAACGGGAATTGGATGAGGGAAAGAAAACATGAGTAGAAGAGATTGGTCGACGCCTGGCGTCCGAAGTTGAGTTGAAAAATCCACTCCTTGCTTGTTAAGTCCCCAACCCAGTCGGCAAGAAGCGGCCAAACTGTCACCGTCCATCCCACTCGATGACGCTCGAAAGAATAACCTACAGCTCTTATCCGATTTGCTTTCAGCCATTTCAAACCGGTTTTTTACGTAATCTATCAGTACAATCGGAAATGAACTTCCCGCTTCTTTTCTATATAACGAATTGGCTAAATTTAATATTTTTTTCCCTCTCCTTTTTCCCCAACCCTCACTATTTTTTTTCTGGATTTGGGCAGGTTCGTTTACTTCGTTCATTTACGGAATCTGCAGCTTGTCGTCGGATTTTCCGTAATAAAGATTTCCCTGGCAGAATAATTAAAGGGGATGAATGATTTTGTGGCAGAGGGGTTTAATTAGAGCTTCTCTCCCAGTACCGCGGTCTGCATTACGGATTTTCAGTGAGAGTTTGACATCCCACCTTTGTTCGGTTATTGCTGTTATGAAAGACGCGTCGTGCCCTAAATGTTCCTAGGTCCCCCGTCAGAATATTGGAGAACGTTGGACACAATTGTGATTCAGGGTTTAGATCACACACGGCCAACTAGATGAGTTTCTTTCAAGCCTGTTGTGTCTTGTTGAAGATTCAAATATTTTAAATGTATCAGTCTTTCAAATTAGTCGAGGTTGCAGTAAAGGCAGTTTTGCGTTATATATTCAGATCGGAATAGCAAAGCCACAGTAGAACATTGTTTTTAAAACTTGATATCCTCCCTCCACGTCTAAATTATTCATCAAAAGTGCTGCAATATTATTTCAGTCGCCGGCCTCCCTTTACCCCTACGTTACATGATAAGAGGCAGTGTTCGTATTTAGTCCCTAGACTTTTCATGGACTTTTTGTTGAAAAATTCAATAAATTCAAAACTAGTATTAATGAATATTTGATGCAGACATTTTTTATTGGTTTGGGTGATATCACCCTTTGGGCCATGTTTCTCAGGATTTCAAGACCTATGAACTTCGTAGGCTCTCCCAGATTTTTTATTTGAATTTCTTTCAGTAAATTTTGTATCACTTCAACTGCTTTTTCTTTATTTTTGCTAGCAAGATGGCAATCATAAATACAAATTAACATGAGAACGATTAGGGAGTCCTGCTCCCACTTGAATATACATGACTGAAATGGATATGACTTGAATCCCATGCTGTAAAAAATTAAACTAAATTTTTTATACCAAAGATTAGGTTCACTTTTATGCCATACAACGACCTTATGAGACGGCACACAAATGAGTCTTTTAGATTCTAACATTCCTGACCCAACTCGGTCAGCTCAGCAAGACCTTCCGGAATTTCCATGTAGACAGGCTTTTCATGAGTACCGTGCAAAAAGGCTGTGGTCACATCTAACTGATATAAATGCAAATCAAATTTATTAACTGTTAGGAGAAGCAGACGCACGTCACCTAGGCTGGCAACTGGAGCATGCATTTCAGAAATCCTATAATTTATTAGTATCGGCAAACACTTTGATTACTAATCTACTCTTGAAGTGGATAGACCTGCCAGGTTCTTGCTTTTTTCTATGAACCCACCTATATTTAATTGGTTTAGTGTGGGAAGGCAGACTAGATGTTGGCAAGACTTCCCAGGTGTTCATTTCAAGCAAAGACTGAAGTTCTTCTCGGATAGCTCCCTCCCAAAAGTCCTTATTGGGAGAAGCCATTGTTTCTCTATCTAACGAGGGTTCTGATTAATCTGTTTGAAGGGCAACAATGTTTTCTAAGTTTTCAGGTGTGTCAATTTGACCGGAACTATCACCCGTATCTAATATTTCAGCCAAGGGCCTAGGGTGGTTCCCAATTTTGTCACCGTAAACTATAGTCTTTATAAATTTCACATCACAAGAATTTTACCAGCGTTTTGTGCTGTTCAGAAAATAATGGAGACAAGGGTGAGAGATGGACTAATCTTTATTAGGTGGTGCCCCCCGGACAAGACGATCACACTAAGGTTGTGACGTCAACATCACTAGGCTGCTGAGCCGCCCGAGAAATCGCGTATTTGAGTTTTTCTACGGCTGTGTACAACAGATTCTAGGGAAAGCAGGTCACCGGATAAGCTTTGCTCAAATGCAGCCTAGTATTGGATATTTAAGGAGTGTGAGTTTATTAAGAACGTGTTTAGGTGATCCCTTGAGCTTCATCTATACTGGTAGATGACGAGAGCTCATTTGTGGTGTCGTTTAACGTTTGGTTAGATAATTATCTCTTTTATTATGTTGTTACAGCAGTTGACCAAATGTGTCTCAAAATCGATCGATTTTGAAACTTCCCCCCGAACTTAGGAAATGACGGGAAGGAGAAAGGATGAACTTAGTGGAAAATGCATGCGCGTGTCCAAGGAGTAATTGCGTACTGAGGAGAGAAGGGCGTGAGGCGGCCCCGGTTAAAGGGTTCAGTAGCTAACAGCCAATTAGATGGAAAAGTGAAAACAGAGGACCTCCCCATTACCAGTCGATTCCGCAGACCGCCCGATCGACCCGAAAGATCCGCTGAGCGTGTGAGTTGAAACGAAAATGGGCGTTAGCTGAGAATTCTTAAGATTGTACCAAAACGTTAGAGCTGTGTTGTTGTTGAATTTCACCAGTAGGGGGTTAATTCAGGAATCTAACTCGACCAAGTCTCGTGTATTAGTTAATCCAATAATACGGATGAAAAATCTCAAGCAAACATTAATAGTATAGAAGAAAAGGTGCAAATTGGTAGCCCGTCTTTGGTTTTTTGATTTAAAGTACTTTCTTCTGGAAAAAATCGACTATATTTGCTCTTGGATCAGAACTATAAGAAGTGTACATAATGTTGAGAGGCAAAACAATTAATCTGGGAACCCAAGATTAATATTTCTGGAAAACTTTGAAAAATGGACCTCAACCAAAAGTGGAGCGAAAATGGACCCCACTTGAAAATCGGAAAAACTTTATGGGCTTATTATTTTTCTTATAATGCGTGATATTACTATGCACAGATTGCGATTGTTCGCTAAAGGTGAAGTTTTACGGATCTGAAATCTATCGCAATCGATTTTGCGTCCAAAATTAGAGTGGAAAGACGCCCTACTGGTCTCGAAAACTGCGATTATGAGGCTCTAAGGACCAGATTTTGGGGCATAGCATGTGTCTACCTATAGGTAGACTTGGGGATACGCTAAATTAATCCTCCTAGTAATCTATAGATTAGCAGGACAAATACAGTGTGGAAACGGATAAGTGTCGAAAAAATGTTTCTGTTAATTTGCATAAAAAGTGTAGTAAAACCCCGCCAAAAGCACTATCTCATCTCAACTCTAGATATAATTTTGCTTCCGAGTCTACCAAGGTAGCGGAAGGATTGTTTTCACTTTCGGAATGTGAAAATTTGTTTGTCTCCAAAATCAAAAATTCCTCTCGCATTTTGCGTTTTAGACCTTTCTGAACAATTTTGGTACCGTGTCTGTCTGTGTGTCTGTCTGTCAGCAAATCCTTGTTATGGGCAAAACTACACGAAGTTATAGTCCGATTTTGATGAAATTTTCGGGGATTGTTCGGTTTGATGTGTAGATGGTCCCCTATGGGTTTCATGACCCCCGGATCAATAGTAGCCTCTGCGCATGCGCAAACGTGAAATCCTTGTTACGCACATAACTCCGGGAGTTCTTGATCAATTTCGATGACATTTTCAGGGATTGTTCGGTTTGATGTGTAGATGAGCCCCTATGGGTTTCATGATCCCCTGATTAATAGTAGCCTCTCCGTTCTGCGCACGCAAACGTGATCCACAAGCATAACTCCGAATTTCGATGACATTTTCAGGGATTGTTCGGTTTGATGTGTAGATGATCCCCGATAAGTTTCATGACCCCCGGATCAATAGTAGCCTCTGCGCATCCGCAAACGTTAAATCCTTGTTACACGCATAACTCCGGGAGTTCATGACTGATTTCGATGAAATTTTCACGGATTTTTCTCAAGTTATGCTCCTACATAACAATAAATTTACCCTAATTCAATATTTACTTCGCCTAATTGAACGAAGTTCTTTAGTCAATAATAATTTTCAATGATCTATACAGTCATGTTATCGATACGAGGAAGCTATGTGCCACACCCACTTGGCAGACGTTTTTTAAACGTGTTTTTTTTTCTTCAGAAAACCGCGTTTTTCGACATAAAAACCCATGTTTCCCCACTTTGAAACAACTTTTTTCTACCTTTGACCACATTTTAGGATTTAGCGTAAACTTGCCTTCACGACGGATGCACATTCAGTATCATGAACGAACCCCTAAGGATCGCAATTGCAGTTCAAACATTGAGAATTTTAAAAAATTGGTAGTTTCTAAATTACTTTTATTTTTACTGCACTTCCAAAAAACGTGCTGGAACTTGTCAAACCTCAGGAAAACTTGCAAGTTTAATCAGGTTTCTAATGGTTTGGTCAACTTTGCGATTCCGCGTCGATCTAATGGAGAAATTCGAGTTTGAAGGCGAAAAAAGTTAGGCATTTTTTAATCAGCGATCGAGGAATCCGAAGGATAAAAGAAACATTTTGCGGTATGAATTGGGAAAATTATTAAATCCGTAAAATAGGTAGGTTACGGAAATTACAAGAAAAAAGTCATTTTAAAGTGGAGAAACGGTTTTTTTTTTTTTTTAATGTAAAAAAGCGTGGTTATCTGAGAGAAAAAAAAACCTTTAAAAAATTATATCTAGAGAACAGGTTGAGATAGAAAAGTGAGGTTGGCGTGGTTTTACTATATTTTTGATGCAGATTAACGGAAAATTTGTTTCGTCACTTATCCGCTCTCACCCTGTGTATCGGAATCTATGATAGTTTTACCATTGAACGACGGCTGAGGTGGCTGATACCGATAAGAGCCGTCAAAATTTTAATGAAATCAGAGAGAAAAGATCTTGAACATCCCGTTGTCAGATCAAGACCAATGAAATGAAATGTATTTATTCCTCCACTTGACTACACATAGGTATGCACCTATGTGTACATATAATGTACATATAACTTTTATCTAATGTTATACCATTCCTCATTTACAACTATTAGAAAACAACCAAATAGGAGCTATAAAAACTAAAATTGATTCACATATAGTGATAAAAAATAATTATTTCTATTTGCATGTTTAGAAGGATAATGTATGCCTGAAAGCTAAGCTTGCGCTGGCTTACATGAGTCAAATTTAGCAATCCTCTGCCAGGCCAGGCGTGAAATACATAATCCTACCAATGAAAATGAATGAAAAAACTGTTTTTTGTTTGTTTTAATTTTGTTTTTAGAACTTCCAGTGCAACCCAACAATCCACTCCACATTATTCAAGTGCATAATTGGTTTACCTTACTTCATTAGTATACCATATCAACATGTATTAGTATATCATTGTCAAAACATGTTCCTTCAGAGCGTTGTTCAATTCTTACAATGGGCGAAGATTTTCTTGTTAAACAAGGGGCGAATAACGTTAAGGAGATAATACCCTCCCCACTACTGAGGGACGTTCAAAACCGTAAAAAGCAGAGCTCATAAGGGTATATTTTACAGTTCTTTCACGGGGTATCTCGCGTGTTGGGAGGAGACAAATGCTCTCCACTAAAAAGAAAAAAACGTTCACTTAATATGCTATCAGCAATTGAGGTTGTCACGGTCTCAACCTGGCATGATTGTTATCAACCCAAAAATTAGGATGTATTAACATCACGCACGGCACTTGGCCACCTCCAGTCGCCTTGAACTTCGCAAATCCCCTGCGGTGAAAGAGAGAATAATAATGATGAAAACAGCGGGGAGACACGAGTCGCTTGTATTGACAGCACTTAGCAATCTCATGCAATTATGAAGGGCGGATTGCGGCTCGGTTCCAGCTCGCAATTATTGCCGCCCCAGTCTCGTCGATTGCGGGACTTCATGACGACAGTCAGATGGCTCACGGCGTCATCGACGGATCGTCGGCTATTGTGCGACGCCATGGAGCAAGGCGAAACCCTCACAATCACTGGCAGGGTTGAAACGCCGCTAATGCTCTGGAGCTTCATACGCATCGGCTTAATCACCTTCCGTTGTGAATCCAGCTTATGTGAACTCCTGGCAGAATGAAGGTTGATGACGAGTGATAGATCGGAGTTGTGCCGAGGTTCCATAACGTTCTGTGCTTCTCCCGAGTGAGACCTAATGGGCGATTCATTGCACTTTTTCAATGCACGAACGAGCATTGCACATTTGGAATTTGGAATCTGGAATGAGGCTCAAGATCAATGCTGCTAAATCTTGTGCTGTCACATTCACATACTTATTTATCTATTTATATAGATACGGGTGAAGCCCAGTCACAATAAATTCAGGTTGAAAACGATAATAAACATACAATAATGAACAGAGCATATACGATAAAGATATAACAGCATACTAAGAAGGACTAACAAGACATAAACAAGGAAAAAATCTAGATATTAATTGTCTACATAGTTTAAGGATCACAGTAAGGATTTTACAGATGAGATGGGGTCGGCAAAAAAATCAAAACCATGCACCGAACACTGGTGTTCCCTAGGCATTCGGAGAAGAGGGCAGTTGAGGAGATAATTCCTTCTGGCGAAAACAAAGCAGGATTCCTCGTGCGGTGTCCAGGGGCCGAGAAACCGACAGTTGACAGGAGGT
Organism: Creontiades dilutus; assembly: GCA_031894815.1. Lineage (NCBI taxonomy): Eukaryota > Metazoa > Arthropoda > Insecta > Hemiptera > Miridae > Creontiades > Creontiades dilutus. The sequence goes on along the minus strand of JAVIWC010008988.1, from coordinate 604,536 downwards.
CAGGGCAGCCGATGTCACCATTTACCAGCCGGTTATAAAATTTGAGGTCCGCAGAGCGTCTCCGAGAGACCAGAGGAACTGAGCCACAACGCTGGTACAGCTCATCGTCGTTGACCATGTATCCATCTCGAGGCACTCCGGTTTTGAATCCAATAGAAACGGAGAAGCACCTCTGCAGATACAAGAGGTGACGTTCCACTGATGTATGCAAGAATGAATATCCCTGTCAAGGAGTCATGCAAGTACTTCGGCGTAATACTCTACTAGATGTACTAGACAATCATCTTACTTTTCGTGAGTACGTTGCTGATCTTTGGAAGCATCTCAACGTGAGAACTGCCCAACTGAAGTACTTCCCTAACCATCCCTCCATTTCTCTTGTGAATAAACTACTGATTTATATATTTTCTATTCGACCAATGCATTCCTATTGTACGGAACATACTCCAAGTATATCTTTCGCCAGCTATAACAGCACCAGAACCGACCTTAGCAGCAAAAAGTCCTCCATACGCCTCCTTACGTTCGGGATGCTACAAATCATGATGATTTCCCAACCCATTGGACACGCTTCTGGTGTCCATGAGAAGATGAGCAGTCGCAAATATGAATCACTACAATGAGGGATTCAATTCATCCGATACTTCGTTCCCCACGACATGTCTTGAACTTTTTGGACATGTAGTTTATACCGTAAAGGAGATATACGTTACCAAATACGGACCCACCCTTCCTTGGCGGGGGGGGGGGGGGGGATGAAGCGAATTTAAATTAGTGAATGGATAGTGTATGCAATTACCATGAACGTATATTACTTGTTGTAATGGTCTTCAATGAAGCATCCAAAAAAATAGAAAAAAACAACTCTGGATAAAAAGTGGATAAAAAATCCGAGTTTTATGAGCTTTTTAACGATTCTTTACTATGTAATTGAGCCATTACTTGACAATACGTTTTTCTTTACTATGTCGTCTGTAGGTGAGCGTGAGATGTCGCTTCTCAGAAAGTTTCAGTCTGAAGCAGAGTTCAGATTCATCCGGAAAGTTCTTACAATCAGCTGATTGAAATGCATCAGCTTGGGAGGGGGAATATTTTTTCCGGACAGGCACTTTTGAAGCAAACTGTACGCTTCAGATTTTTCAGAAACTTTCTCAGTTTTGAAAAGTAGTGGGCTAGTGGGTAACTTGCTTTAAAAGACGCAACTTTGGTGTTGGTGTTTCCAGATTAGTTTATCAGTTCGATATCGACAATGATAAGTGTTATATCGATCGTTATTAGTGTTGCTGTTGTTATTACTAAGTTGATATCGTATTGTTGACTGTTTTCGTATGTTCCTCGACCATAGCACAAAAATAGGTAGGATCAATCTTTTATTCAGACTCTTTTTATATTACCTACTTATGCTATTGTGTTTTTTATTTTTGTATTACCTTTATTATTTTCCTGTGTATATTATATGTATTATTTTATTATTATATTATTTCCTTTTGTATTATTATACTCTTGTGTGATCACAAAGTCTGGTTTTGTCTGGAATTTTTTGCTTCCGAGGTTACGAGGCAATTAAGTTTACTTTGTCATTCGATACTACCCATATCGATACTTTTCTTTCGATGCTGTATCGATATCGATACCATTGATTCGATACCGATTCGATACCAAATATCGTATCGAAAGCGGTGTCGGAACGTCCCTAACCGCGCTTACGGAATTGCGTCGGAAACCGATACAGCTGTGGGAGGATGCGCTGTAAACGAGTTGTTAGTTGTTAGCTCGTGCTCGGCTGATTCCCCTCCATCCCCTCCACTGCTTTTTACTAGCTTCCCCTATCCGTAATTCCAGACTTGCCGGATGGATGTGAACCCTGCTCATACGTTCACGTCAGGTACATTTTGTTAGGTGTTGGAGACGAGCTTATAAAACATGCAAATGGGCCCCCTAATATCGTTGCTACGGAAAATGACGATAAGAAGCCTATCGACTTTAGTCCCAAGACGCGTCACAATATCTTGTCCTCCAGCGTTGGCGTATTTTGAAGCTCGTTAAAAAGCTATATTTCGTCGAGAGAAACCAGACCGCTTTTTTTTCCTTTTTCCCTTTTTTTGGGAGGTAAAATTATATCGTCGAGCCTCTCAGAACAGCACGCTACCTCGCATGAGTTGGAAGTTTCTCATCAATCACAAATTATCATCAGATTATTGTTTGTTTTTCTTTCCTTCTGAAAATAATGCTAATTAAACCGACAGTCTAGTCGCTATCGAACTAACTAATATTCATCCCTGAATATTTAGGTTGATGATTTATGCAGAGTTTGGAAAATGAATAATAAACGTCTGCCAAGTATAGTCAGGCACGTAACTACCTCATACCCATCTTATGTATTTCACGACATTTGATTACATTGTCATAGTCGACTTGTGTACGCTACGTTCCCAAATTACTATTTTTTTCATTACGTACAGTTTTTCGTTTATTAAAGCATAATTGAGGTGGGATCTTTCAATAGTGAATTTGTCCACTACAGGAGATTTTGCAGGAGTTGCATGGGTGTTCTCTAACGTCAAGAACTGAACTGCCTGCACTGTTGTTTTCCTCCCACCGCTTCATCCCTATCTTTAGAAAACCCCGTTTCCTAAAACCCCGTTTCCTACATCATTGTCTGCCGAAATTTCAGACAAAATTGTTTTGGACTTGATGACTTTTGTTGGAAAAAGCGGGACATGTTAAACTTCAAAAGAATGCCAGAACTCTAAAAAATGCTTCAAATTATGAAACCAACAATATATTTAATAATTTAAATTCAAATTGAAGAATACAAACATTTTTTCTCACAACATTTCTACAAATTTGCAATTCCGAACAAAATGGAAAACGTAAAATCACAGAAAGGATTTTTCGAAGTTACGATTATAAAATATGGACGTGAACAGGGTTTTCATCCGCTCATGTTTCTTCTTCTGGGATAGGAGATCCACCTATGGATGGTTTCTTCACAAGCTTCTTGGTACAACCTGAAATGCTGGAGCTGGCGCCACTCTTTACCAAAGTGGGATTCAAAAAAAAAAAAAAAAAAAAAACACTTAACACTCGTTCAAAAATGAAAACAAAACATCCAACGCTGGAACAGACGGAACATGAAAATAACAGAAACCTGCATGGTTGCCGTTGCCGTACGGGAATCGCCTTTGCTGCAGAGTGAACCAGTGATGTCTATTGGGCCCTTGCGGAACTGATCTACATGATTCCGCAACTGAAGTGCTGCTACATCTTGAGGAAAGTCCGTAACAGAGAAGAAATGAGTGCGTTTCACCACATGTGTGGACATATGCTGTTTAAGAAAAAAACATCTCAACAGCTTTCAATTGAATTTTAAGGACGTGTTCAATTTCGATGGAAACCTTTTTTTTTCTTGTACAGAAGGGAAAAATGTGATACGCAGAAGCTGGGCCGTCCCGAACCCAGCCTATTGTTGGGCTCCCTACCTTTTGGAAACTACCTACTAAAAAACCCCTCTGTGAGTCTTCAGCTCAGGGAAAAACTGCCCCGGAACTACTTTGTGGCATTACTTCCAGGCAGTCCCATGCTCAGCCCGAAGGCCCTCCTGTCAACAAAAAGGGTTTTAGGCATGTTGAGCATTGTAGCAAACAGCTTGAGGTGCTATTACAGATCACTCATCTCATCTTTCTGAAAGAAAATGTGCAGGAAACGGAATTTCAGCCAAAGATCGGCATGTTCACTTTTGAGAGAACCATCCTTAATTAATTATTGATCGAGGCCTATCATTTCAATTTGTTAAACAAGTAGGTAGACAATCACGACACACTTGAAGGTGTTACAGCTAATGGAGTCCAGCAGTCCAGGGTAGAGTTAACGTTCAGGACAAAAGTGGGACCTATATTATAAACGAATAATATATTATTACATTATATTAATTGAAGGCTACAGGGAAGAAACTAGCTTTGTCACTTTTTTTAGAAAATGAGTTTGATACATCGTTGGAATCAGAATGAACAGTACTTTCTAACAGTCTGTCAAAACAGGGAAAAAACCACTTCAGTCAGGGATGGAATCGCACTCAAAGTTTTACTATACAGGGAGAGAACCAGCTACGTCATCGGGTACAGGGAAAGTACCATCTTTGTCACCAGCAGATTCTCCTACAGAAAGCGTTGTATTTTCAATCCTCCGTCAAACAGGCTTCTCTACCAACAAGCTCCTTACAATAGCCAGCAGTTTAGTAGCGTAATGCTGGAAAATCTGACCAAAACTTGAAACCCGGGAAATTCTATCTACCACAACGAGCATACAGTGGTAACTAGGTACTCATGCTTTATCATTCAATGCTAAGTTTTCTTGAAAAATCAGTGTCGATTGATCATAAAATTGTTGATCTCCCTAACAGGCTTGATTCCCATCTCAAGAGCAAAATTTCAAGACATCGTGATCTTAATCAGGTTTTGCGGGCCCCAGGCTGCCAAATTTTTGCGGAAAATCCTCCGTGAATGATAAATTCTACTTGATGGACAAGGGACATTA